>OY365807.1:1614571-1677561 GCA_959347315.1 Bimastos eiseni | reverse complement strand
TGAGGAGCTGATAACCGCAAAAGAGATTCACGATTGAACGAAGATGTTACGAAATTTTGCAACAGAATATAAGGTAAGGTAGGGTATGGCCTTGCCTTATTCCCAAATCCGACTTGATATTAATTTTTTTGGTTAAAAATGAGGTCAAGTCGGGAAAAGGAGAAAGGGAAAGATCAGCTGAGCGCTAATCAAGGTTAGGTCAGGTACCAAGGTATACGCAAAAGCAAGGTGTTCTTATAAGCAGAGCAAGGTAATGAAGACAAGTTACATAAATGTAAAGGAAGGTAAACAACAAAACCAACAGCAACAATAAAAACAACAACAACAATAACAATAATTGTAGTAGTATGAATTTATATGAATTTAAAATAGCGTATCAGAGGGTCCCCTAGGAAGGGAGTGGATGACCGGAGAGAGGCCATTCCACGCTGTGGGGCAAGCAATGGCGAACCCCGTGGACTGTGTCGTGGTAGTATTAGTAATAGTAACAATAATAGTAATAATTAATCAATCTAACCCAATCAAATTAATTGATCTCTTCTGTGATGTCATTCCGATAGTCGTTGAATAATGACGTCATTTGATAAACAAATAATCATAGACATAACGTGCTATCTAATGTTAGGAGATACCAACATCGCGCGTTCACCCTGCGATCGTTTTATGTTAGTTAATAAAATTAGATGGACAGCGTAATGGGCGCCTTGCACGGCTGCCGACATCAGTCTTCAATCGTACTGCGTTGTTGTACGTTTGTAAATAAACAAATTTATTGTGTTTATTATTATTATTATTTTTATTATTATTATTATTATTATTATTATTATTATTATTATGCACGTTATCCAGAGCCGTGACTTCAAGCAGTCAGATATATATTTGCATTCATGCATTATACGTCAGCATCAGGTTTCTAAAAATAGTACCAACCGAGGTTACGTCACTGTCCAGCAAGCGACCAATCAGAAAATGCGAGCGGCTCTCGGATCCTATATAAAAACTCGCATCTGCCATACCAACATTCCAGGCCAGCGCCTTCGCGCATCGCTTGGTAGCTTAGTCCAACTCGTTTTCAAACATATAACTGCATACACAAACACTGTCTACACAACTTACGTATGGGTTTAACATAACTTATATAAGAGTTGACCATTATTTACAAATGGGTGAACGATCAACAAGGCTTTCAGGAGCAGAGAAACATGGCCAACTAACGCCAAAAGCTACTTACGCTTTCAAATCTCATCAGACCGTGGACACTAATGCATGTGCTAACGACGCTATGCCCCAGGGGTATACGGTGAGCCCATGAGAAGAGGTTCCTCTTCGTCCTTTGTGTATGTTTAGTACAATCAAAGGCCATTTGGAAGCCAATCTCTCAGGCGGGTGCAGCACTAGGCAAGTGGCCCTTCTCTGTGATGACTCCTAAGAGGAAAGCAGGGTTACATTGTCCCTACACATGAATACGCGATATCCACGTCGCAGCCGAAATACAAGCAGGCTCTTTATTTTAGTCTCTAAGCAGACCCATAGGCACGTAACCAATTACTAGGAATGAAACCAGTCAAGGAATAGAATCTATCTAGGAAAAAACCTGCTTAGAAAAAACCTGTAGGGCCTATAGAAATAAGACCTCACTAGGAATAAAAAGCTGTATAGGTATAAAAAGCCTCTATAGAAAAAACTCTTTAGAAATAAAACTCCTCTAGGCAGAAAATCTCTCTAGGAAAATCTCTATAGGAATAAAACACGCTAGGATAAATCTCCATAGAAATAAAAACCTTCTAGGAAAAATCGCTATAGGAATAAAACCCCTCCAGCAAAAAACTCCATATGAATAAAACAGCTCTAGGGAAAATCTCCATAGAAATGAAACCCTCTAAGAAAAAATCTCTATAGGAATAAAACCCCTGTAGGAATAAAACTTGTCAAGAAATAAAACCTACATAGGAACAAAACCTATCCACAGGATCACTGCTCAACAAACGACCAATCAGAAATGGCGCCGCCGCCGCCGATTTCTCGGACTCGGAGCACCGCGGCCGACAATTTGTCGGCGCGCCACCGAACCCACGCTGACGTGTTGACACTCACAAACACACACACGCACGCACGCACGCACACACACACACATTATGCACGATATGCACATCCACCTTGATATACACACATATATGTACATAATTATATATACATACATATATATATATTCGTGTAATTATATATTATGGCTAAATGTACCGTCTGTCCGTGGCCTTCGTAAACTTGGCATATGTTCAATCAATCAACAACCATGGACTCGTCACCCGTAGACCTGTGTCGGATACCTTTCTAGCCACTTCTCTCCACACCGTCATTAAACTTGTGGAAACTCGTTCCACACCATTCTTCAAAGTCATCTGCCATTCCCTATGTGGTCTGTAGCGATGTTTCTATTAAAACCCACATTTCTTATGTATTATTAACATTATAATATGCAATCAATGTTAATTAGTTTGAATTAATTCAGAGTTAATTAATGCCAGCCTATAAATATATAATGTAAAGGCGCTATAAGATTCAATCAGAGTCCTTAGTAACAGTGTTGTTGGGGGAGAACTGGTCGTTGGCAATTTGACATTCAGGAGGCAATGTTAAAAGGTCTGATTTTGGTCATCGGTCGTCTGCTGGGGACTGTACGGCGGAAATGCGTCATCCGGGCTGCGTGAGTTTGCAATAAAATGTTCAGTGTGTCTGGTGCTGAGAAAAAGTCAACACGTAATTCTCAAGTTGCGAACTCTCAAAGAAGTTTTAGGAGTTCGGATAGTTATTTGACCCTGGTTCGTCTAGAACTGCTGAGGGGTGCGAATGGTGTAGTGGCGAACAGTACTGTGATCGTCGAGTAATGATGGATGTATTCTCCGTGTGTAATCAAGAGTTATTTTCATTCTTTTGCCATATCCATTAACCATTTTAACCGTTGCCTACTAATATTCCAGGTTAAGCAACACACCTGCTGGCTTGCTTAGATGTTATCTCACATCGATGCTGAGCTGGTACGGTCGTCCAGTTTTCAGCTAGAATGACCACGTCCAACAGACCGTAACCAAAGCGTAACTGCAGAGACAAACGAAAAGATAATTTACAGCCGTGAAGTCAGAAATGCATGAAAAATGTAATGTAATATTTATATAACGCCACTCCAGGGCTGTTAATATCGCGATAAAGTATCGCAATACTTTTGTCAGTATCTCAAGAAATATGAGAAGTTAATCGTTGCGCTTTGATAAGTTTAGGCCTAGACATGTATATAGCCTCTTTTGGCCATAGACCTTGTTGCGAACAGATGGAATAATTAATAAGTAGTCATGTGTCCTTTTGTCTTCACTGGTAGAAGTGTCTTGCCTAAATTATTTGACTACTTCAAAGACATTGTGATTGGCCCAAGGACCAATATGCACAGGATTGGAAAGTTCCTATGTTCCTTCATTGTCTACAGATTTTGGGCGATATTCGGAAGCCAGAAGTTTAATTCCTTTAAAACAAGTTTAAGTAACAATTTTATTCATCAACCTTTAGTCACAAACCCAAATTTACGAATAACTATCGGGTTTGTCAGCAAAATAAAAAAATGCCGTTGGATGTTTAAAGCTCCAGATTTTCAAATAGAAGCAAAATTTAGATAGGGCGACATCTATGTTTAAGAATAAAGCGTGTACACGGAAATATGACGAGTAACCATTCCTCTTATCTAGATTCCTTGTGGTTAGCGCAGAGGGCCAGAAGGTAGGCGGGCAGACAGAAGGAGACAGTGACGCATCAGCGCAAGGGTTTTGAAACGAATGCGTTGAGGAGCTGATAACCGCAAAAGAGATTCACGATTGAACGAAGATGTTACGAAATTTTGCAACAGAATATAAGGTAAGGTAGGGTATGGCCTTGCCTTATTCCCAAATCCGACTTGATATTAATTTTTTTGGTTAAAAATGAGGTCAAGTCGGGAAAAGGAGAAAGGGAAAGATCAGCTGAGCGCTAATCAAGGTTAGGTCAGGTACCAAGGTATACG
The DNA here is from genome assembly GCA_959347315.1 of Bimastos eiseni. Classification (NCBI taxonomy): domain Eukaryota; kingdom Metazoa; phylum Annelida; class Clitellata; order Crassiclitellata; family Lumbricidae; genus Bimastos; species Bimastos eiseni. The sequence goes on along the minus strand of OY365807.1, from coordinate 1,673,516 downwards.
CAAAAGCAAGGTGTTCTTATAAGCAGAGCAAGGTAATGAAGACAAGTTACATAAATGTAAAGGAAGGTAAACAACAAAACCAACAGCAACAATAAAAACAACAACAACAATAACAATAATTGTAGTAGTATGAATTTATATGAATTTAAAATAGCGTATCAGAGGGTCCCCTAGGAAGGGAGTGGATGACCGGAGAGAGGCCATTCCACGCTGTGGGGCAAGCAATGGCGAACCCCGTGGACTGTGTCGTGGTAGTATTAGTAATAGTAACAATAATAGTAATAATTAATCAATCTAACCCAATCAAATTAATTGATCTCTTCTGTGATGTCATTCCGATAGTCGTTGAATAATGACGTCATTTGATAAACAAATAATCATAGACATAACGTGCTATCTAATGTTAGGAGATACCAACATCGCGCGTTCACCCTGCGATCGTTTTATGTTAGTTAATAAAATTAGATGGACAGCGTAATGGGCGCCTTGCACGGCTGCCGACATCAGTCTTCAATCGTACTGCGTTGTTGTACGTTTGTAAATAAACAAATTTATTGTGTTTATTATTATTATTATTTTTATTATTATTATTATTATTATTATTATTATTATTATTATGCACGTTATCCAGAGCCGTGACTTCAAGCAGTCAGATATATATTTGCATTCATGCATTATACGTCAGCATCAGGTTTCTAAAAATAGTACCAACCGAGGTTACGTCACTGTCCAGCAAGCGACCAATCAGAAAATGCGAGCGGCTCTCGGATCCTATATAAAAACTCGCATCTGCCATACCAACATTCCAGGCCAGCGCCTTCGCGCATCGCTTGGTAGCTTAGTCCAACTCGTTTTCAAACATATAACTGCATACACAAACACTGTCTACACAACTTACGTATGGGTTTAACATAACTTATATAAGAGTTGACCATTATTTACAAATGGGTGAACGATCAACAAGGCTTTCAGGAGCAGAGAAACATGGCCAACTAACGCCAAAAGCTACTTACGCTTTCAAATCTCATCAGACCGTGGACACTAATGCATGTGCTAACGACGCTATGCCCCAGGGGTATACGGTGAGCCCATGAGAAGAGGTTCCTCTTCGTCCTTTGTGTATGTTTAGTACAATCAAAGGCCATTTGGAAGCCAATCTCTCAGGCGGGTGCAGCACTAGGCAAGTGGCCCTTCTCTGTGATGACTCCTAAGAGGAAAGCAGGGTTACATTGTCCCTACACATGAATACGCGATATCCACGTCGCAGCCGAAATACAAGCAGGCTCTTTATTTTAGTCTCTAAGCAGACCCATAGGCACGTAACCAATTACTAGGAATGAAACCAGTCAAGGAATAGAATCTATCTAGGAAAAAACCTGCTTAGAAAAAACCTGTAGGGCCTATAGAAATAAGACCTCACTAGGAATAAAAAGCTGTATAGGTATAAAAAGCCTCTATAGAAAAAACTCTTTAGAAATAAAACTCCTCTAGGCAGAAAATCTCTCTAGGAAAATCTCTATAGGAATAAAACACGCTAGGATAAATCTCCATAGAAATAAAAACCTTCTAGGAAAAATCGCTATAGGAATAAAACCCCTCCAGCAAAAAACTCCATATGAATAAAACAGCTCTAGGGAAAATCTCCATAGAAATGAAACCCTCTAAGAAAAAATCTCTATAGGAATAAAACCCCTGTAGGAATAAAACTTGCCAAGAAATAAAACCTACATAGGAACAAAACCTATCCACAGGATCACTGCTCAACAAACGACCAATCAGAAATGGCGCCGCCGCCGCCGATTTCTCGGACTCGGAGCACCGCGGCCGACAATTTGTCGGCGCGCCACCGAACCCACGCTGACGTGTTGACACTCACAAACACACACACGCACGCACGCACGCACACACACACACATTATGCACGATATGCACATCCACCTTGATATACACACATATATGTACATAATTATATATACATACATATATATATATTCGTGTAATTATATATTATGGCTAAATGTACCGTCTGTCCGTGGCCTTCGTAAACTTGGCATATGTTCAATCAATCAACAACCATGGACTCGTCACCCGTAGACCTGTGTCGGATACCTTTCTAGCCACTTCTCTCCACACCGTCATTAAACTTGTGGAAACTCGTTCCACACCATTCTTCAAAGTCATCTGCCATTCCCTATGTGGTCTGTAGCGATGTTTCTATTAAAACCCACATTTCTTATGTATTATTAACATTATAATATGCAATCAATGTTAATTAGTTTGAATTAATTCAGAGTTAATTAATGCCAGCCTATAAATATATAATGTAAAGGCGCTATAAGATTCAATCAGAGTCCTTAGTAACAGTGTTGTTGGGGGAGAACTGGTCGTTGGCAATTTGACATTCAGGAGGCAATGTTAAAAGGTCTGATTTTGGTCATCGGTCGTCTGCTGGGGACTGTACGGCGGAAATGCGTCATCCGGGCTGCGTGAGTTTGCAATAAAATGTTCAGTGTGTCTGGTGCTGAGAAAAAGTCAACACGTAATTCTCAAGTTGCGAACTCTCAAAGAAGTTTTAGGAGTTCGGATAGTTATTTGACCCTGGTTCGTCTAGAACTGCTGAGGGGTGCGAATGGTGTAGTGGCGAACAGTACTGTGATCGTCGAGTAATGATGGATGTATTCTCCGTGTGTAATCAAGAGTTATTTTCATTCTTTTGCCATATCCATTAACCATTTTAACCGTTGCCTACTAATATTCCAGGTTAAGCAACACACCTGCTGGCTTGCTTAGATGTTATCTCACATCGATGCTGAGCTGGTACGGTCGTCCAGTTTTCAGCTAGAATGACCACGTCCAACAGACCGTAACCAAAGCGTAACTGCAGAGACAAACGAAAAGATAATTTACAGCCGTGAAGTCAGAAATGCATGAAAAATGTAATGTAATATTTATATAACGCCACTCCAGGGCTGTTAATATCGCGATAAAGTATCGCAATACTTTTGTCAGTATCTCAAGAAATATGAGAAGTTAATCGTTGCGCTTTGATAAGTTTAGGCCTAGACATGTATATAGCCTCTTTTGGCCATAGACCTTGTTGCGAACAGATGGAATAATTAATAAGTAGTCATGTGTCCTTTTGTCTTCACTGGTAGAAGTGTCTTGCCTAAATTATTTGACTACTTCAAAGACATTGTGATTGGCCCAAGGACCAATATGCACAGGATTGGAAAGTTCCTATGTTCCTTCATTGTCTACAGATTTTGGGCGATATTCGGAAGCCAGAAGTTTAATTCCTTTAAAACAAGTTTAAGTAACAATTTTATTCATCAACCTTTAGTCACAAACCCAAATTTACGAATAACTATCGGGTTTGTCAGCAAAATAAAAAAATGCCGTTGGATGTTTAAAGCTCCAGATTTTCAAATAGAAGCAAAATTTAGATAGGGCGACATCTATGTTTAAGAATAAAGCGTGTACACGGAAATATGACGAGTAACCATTCCTCTTATCTAGATTCCTTGTGGTTAGCGCAGAGGGCCAGAAGGTAGGCGGGCAGACAGAAGGAGACAGTGACGCATCAGCGCAAGGGTTTTGAAACGAATGCGTTGAGGAGCTGATAACCGCAAAAGAGATTCACGATTGAACGAAGATGTTACGAAATTTTGCAACAGAATATAAGGTAAGGTAGGGTATGGCCTTGCCTTATTCCCAAATCCGACTTGATATTAATTTTTTTGGTTAAAAATGAGGTCAAGTCGGGAAAAGGAGAAAGGGAAAGATCAGCTGAGCGCTAATCAAGGTTAGGTCAGGTACCAAGGTATACGCAAAAGCAAGGTGTTCTTATAAGCAGAGCAAGGTAATGAAGACAAGTTACATAAATGTAAAGGAAGGTAAACAACAAAACCAACAGCAACAATAAAAACAACAACAACAATAACAATAATTGTAGTAGTATGAATTTATATGAATTTAAAATAGCGTATCAGAGGGTCCCCTAGGAAGGGAGTGGATGACCGGAGAGAGGCCATTCCACGCTGTGGGGCAAGCAATGGCGAACCCCGTGGACTGTGTCGTGGTAGTATTAGTAATAGTAACAATAATAGTAATAATTAATCAATCTAACCCAATCAAATTAATTGATCTCTTCTGTGATGTCATTCCGATAGTCGTTGAATAATGACGTCATTTGATAAACAAATAATCATAGACATAACGTGCTATCTAATGTTAGGAGATACCAACATCGCGCGTTCACCCTGCGATCGTTTTATGTTAGTTAATAAAATTAGATGGACAGCGTAATGGGCGCCTTGCACGGCTGCCGACATCAGTCTTCAATCGTACTGCGTTGTTGTACGTTTGTAAATAAACAAATTTATTGTGTTTATTATTATTATTATTTTTATTATTATTATTATTATTATTATTATTATTATTATTATGCACGTTATCCAGAGCCGTGACTTCAAGCAGTCAGATATATATTTGCATTCATGCATTATACGTCAGCATCAGGTTTCTAAAAATAGTACCAACCGAGGTTACGTCACTGTCCAGCAAGCGACCAATCAGAAAATGCGAGCGGCTCTCGGATCCTATATAAAAACTCGCATCTGCCATACCAACATTCCAGGCCAGCGCCTTCGCGCATCGCTTGGTAGCTTAGTCCAACTCGTTTTCAAACATATAACTGCATACACAAACACTGTCTACACAACTTACGTATGGGTTTAACATAACTTATATAAGAGTTGACCATTATTTACAAATGGGTGAACGATCAACAAGGCTTTCAGGAGCAGAGAAACATGGCCAACTAACGCCAAAAGCTACTTACGCTTTCAAATCTCATCAGACCGTGGACACTAATGCATGTGCTAACGACGCTATGCCCCAGGGGTATACGGTGAGCCCATGAGAAGAGGTTCCTCTTCGTCCTTTGTGTATGTTTAGTACAATCAAAGGCCATTTGGAAGCCAATCTCTCAGGCGGGTGCAGCACTAGGCAAGTGGCCCTTCTCTGTGATGACTCCTAAGAGGAAAGCAGGGTTACATTGTCCCTACACATGAATACGCGATATCCACGTCGCAGCCGAAATACAAGCAGGCTCTTTATTTTAGTCTCTAAGCAGACCCATAGGCACGTAACCAATTACTAGGAATGAAACCAGTCAAGGAATAGAATCTATCTAGGAAAAAACCTGCTTAGAAAAAACCTGTAGGGCCTATAGAAATAAGACCTCACTAGGAATAAAAAGCTGTATAGGTATAAAAAGCCTCTATAGAAAAAACTCTTTAGAAATAAAACTCCTCTAGGCAGAAAATCTCTCTAGGAAAATCTCTATAGGAATAAAACACGCTAGGATAAATCTCCATAGAAATAAAAACCTTCTAGGAAAAATCGCTATAGGAATAAAACCCCTCCAGCAAAAAACTCCATATGAATAAAACAGCTCTAGGGAAAATCTCCATAGAAATGAAACCCTCTAAGAAAAAATCTCTATAGGAATAAAACCCCTGTAGGAATAAAACTTGTCAAGAAATAAAACCTACATAGGAACAAAACCTATCCACAGGATCACTGCTCAACAAACGACCAATCAGAAATGGCGCCGCCGCCGCCGATTTCTCGGACTCGGAGCACCGCGGCCGACAATTTGTCGGCGCGCCACCGAACCCACGCTGACGTGTTGACACTCACAAACACACACACGCACGCACGCACGCACACACACACACATTATGCACGATATGCACATCCACCTTGATATACACACATATATGTACATAATTATATATACATACATATATATATATTCGTGTAATTATATATTATGGCTAAATGTACCGTCTGTCCGTGGCCTTCGTAAACTTGGCATATGTTCAATCAATCAACAACCATGGACTCGTCACCCGTAGACCTGTGTCGGATACCTTTCTAGCCACTTCTCTCCACACCGTCATTAAACTTGTGGAAACTCGTTCCACACCATTCTTCAAAGTCATCTGCCATTCCCTATGTGGTCTGTAGCGATGTTTCTATTAAAACCCACATTTCTTATGTATTATTAACATTATAATATGCAATCAATGTTAATTAGTTTGAATTAATTCAGAGTTAATTAATGCCAGCCTATAAATATATAATGTAAAGGCGCTATAAGATTCAATCAGAGTCCTTAGTAACAGTGTTGTTGGGGGAGAACTGGTCGTTGGCAATTTGACATTCAGGAGGCAATGTTAAAAGGTCTGATTTTGGTCATCGGTCGTCTGCTGGGGACTGTACGGCGGAAATGCGTCATCCGGGCTGCGTGAGTTTGCAATAAAATGTTCAGTGTGTCTGGTGCTGAGAAAAAGTCAACACGTAATTCTCAAGTTGCGAACTCTCAAAGAAGTTTTAGGAGTTCGGATAGTTATTTGACCCTGGTTCGTCTAGAACTGCTGAGGGGTGCGAATGGTGTAGTGGCGAACAGTACTGTGATCGTCGAGTAATGATGGATGTATTCTCCGTGTGTAATCAAGAGTTATTTTCATTCTAGAACTATCGGTCATGTGCGGTGGAATGCAGAAACTCTTTTCACGTTAATATAGTTGGACTGAGAAACTAATATCAGCATTTATAGTGTGTCTCTTCTGATATACTTGTCAACGGAATCGAGGCTACGCAAGTATCAGAATAAATCCGATTCATCATTCGGACGTGACGAGTGCGTTGGAGGACGGCACAGAAGCATTTGAGGTGAAGAAGCTAGAGGCAACAATCATCCGAGAAGAAGCAATCGACAGAATTTATACAAAGAAAGAATCCAAATGAACACTACAGAAATCCACTGCAGATCTGCTCCATTTACGTGGGAGGTAGATATCTGACCTAAGAAGCGCTATTAGCTAATCTAGGCTGGCTAGGTAGTCATAAGTTAGATTAGTTCATAATCAATTTATATCTTAGAATTCTATTTAAATATTTTGCTGATTTTGACTGTTTTTGCAATATAATTGACGATGAAAGTTTGCAGTAGTTATTGATTAATTAATACTCAATTGAACTCATGAATATGTATATGAAGAGGCGTAATGGCCAAACCAAGGCAGAGTATGTTGAAATGTGTATATGCATCGTTACAAAAAGAAAGACAAAAGAACGAAAGACAAAAGAAAGAAAGACAAAAGAAAGACAAAAGAAAGAAAGACAAAAGAAAGAAAACAGATGAAAACTATGTATGGCATTGAACTAATACGTAAATTACTTTGAAGACGTTAACAACCTGTGATGCTATAAGATGTCGTTTAACTCTGGTATAATAATAATTTAGGGCGATATTTCCATTATGTTTTCCAGCTGGGAGTCACGATCGTTGGTGGATTCGTAGCTAAAGATAGTTCTTCAGGCGTTGAAGGTTTGCTCGTTTATCTCGCAGGAGGCGCCAGTTGGTTCTCAGTACCGCCAACAAATCACGTGGTGGATCGTATACGACCTTTAAAAACTGAATAATTATAACGCAGTTTTTTGTGAAGGTGATGTATGCTCACCTTGCTCATTTTTCAAACGAATTGATCGGTAGAAATGGCGCTGTATAAATGCCAAGATTACGATTATAGTTACGAAATGAAAGGAGCATTGACAACTATATACGATAGGATGTTGCATACTCGAATTTAGCCAAATAACTGTTGAAATAATTACTCAAGAATCTTGATGAACGTAAAGTAAAACATTGACATTGCCAGTCCCAAGCCTAGATAAAGGAGGATTTCGACGCTAAAGATCTTTATTATCACACAGGCTCGATAAACTCTAACTAACCATCAATTGGTGCTGCTTTTGATCCTCGACCCTCTTTTATAACCAAGTTGCATGTGTACTTATTAATACAAACAGACGTATTTCTAATAATATACGCACATGTGACAACGCTAGGTCAATATGAATGTCAGTTACACACCTTTTAATTTTGAGCGCTGGACTCTATAATAATTTCCTGAACGACATGTGAGTAACAGTGATCATGAACAGTGATAATAATATAGGAAAAAGTCTAAACGAACGAGAGTTATGAAGTAAATCGAGGACAGGTTGGCTAAACTATCCCACACAAAGTTTATCCAAACACTTTCTTTAAAACCGTTGCATGAGAGACAATAAATTATATTGTACTGTATTCAATCGGTGTAAACTATGAGTCTCAACTGTCTTTCTCTAACCGTATCTTCAATCTCTCGCGAGACAACTTCATACACATTTGTAATCTCCGCAGCATCATGCGACGCTTAACCCCAAAACTGTTTCCGTCCATCGCTATCGTCAGTGTCATCGCAAAGCTCGACTACTGCAACTCCCATAAGCTCTAAACTGGACCCCAGCCTGATTATTCCGATCCTCAGGTACCCCACCTTTTATCGACATCCACCCTAACAGCTACTCAGCCTCTCTGACCCTCTGGCAACCGAACCTGGACTTCAACGCTTTTGAATAAGCTTGCTTTAGATGTTTGAATATTCTGTCATTTGATTTAGATAACAATTCTGTGAGCGCTAATGACCATGAACATTCAGCAGTGTGGGAGATCACTTTCTGTAGACACCTTTACAACGTAGGGAAATAAATGCTTATATAAGATTGGGCATGCGGGCCCTTACGTCGCATGCTTTTTCTAAGTTACCCTAGCCCATAGCAATTCAATTAAGTTGAACTGGCTTCAAAATTATTGTATTTTCTCGTATTTGCAATGAGCCAGTATTTGGGTAAATCAATCAGAAACGTTCCCAGCGCGAAATGAAGCAGGTTTTGATGAAAGTGAAAGTGAAAGAAGAAGAGCAATATTATAGTTATATCAACTGAGCCGAACGAAATATAGAAATGATTAGCTTGCTATAATGATAACTCCATCTTTGGATGACTGTAAACAGACTTAGCCTTTTGTGAGTTTCCATGATGGCGTGGCTCTTAAACGGCCTTTATAACCTACTCCCTCCTAGACTCAACTGATTTGGTTCGGAACCAAGCAACAACTGAGCCCCATCATCACTAATATCTTCACTCTTCCCAGACTCAACAGTGCCTGTGATCTGAGAGTCACGCTTGATTGTGCTTTGACATTCATGGAACACCTATCCCAGCTTACTCGTTCCTTCGGCTACTAAGGCGTCTTAGAGCCGTTTGGAGACTGGTGTCTTATATAGTGTTTGCCATCATGGTTCATGTCTTTGCTTGCATACGGATATATTAATATACAGGTGTAATTCATTAGTAATCGAACTCTATTAGAAACGTATGTTTTAGTTACAGGTCTTCTATTATACCCTACTCACGTAATTAATAGTCTTAACGCCACCCGGTTTTGTCTCGAACAATAGTGACAGTGATGATGAAAATAACTAGAATGATAATTATTATAATAATTTTTTTTATATGAACTAATTCCGAGTATTTATCTAACAGCTCTTCAATCAAAATTACTCAGAGGTCTCCCAGTCCGGGAACAACCGAAAATGATATTATTAGAATTACAAGACGGAGAGGAATGGGAATCCATTCCATGTGGAGGAACCAACCACTGAGAAAGTTCTGCATATAATATCAGCGATTATCGCACTCTTAGGGACCAGAAATTTACTCCTACCAGTGGTAAACAAGATTCTACCTGAGGGTAGGTCAGACGGCAAACTTTACGCTGCGTTATATGACAAACTTTACGCAAGTCAAGTTAAATAAAAGAGGGCAAAAGGAAGAAATTCAATAAAAACTATGTAAGACTCAAAATGGAAAAGAAGTATATATATAATTGTTGTCAAAAGCAGTCGCTAAACCCTGGATCAATCCAAAATTGATGTGCGTTCCGTGCGCCATCTGATAGATCATAATATTATGCCTATAATGTGGTTCTGTTGTAAAACTTTAGCCAACTTGAGTTCTTGCAACGCACTATGGAAAAGTGAAGGTCATAAGGATCCCAACTGAAAGTCGAAAACATGTCGGGTGACGAGGTCTATACAGGGATGTTGGAAGCATCGGCTACTTAAGCGACAACGTTGAGCTCTAAGAAGAACTGCCGAGCCAGAATTGGAAGGGGAGAAGAGAGAGAGAGACAGACAGACAGACAGAGACAGACAGACAGAGAGAGACAGACAGACAGAGAGAGACAGAGAGAGACAGAGAGAGACAGAGACAGAGAGAGACAGAGAGAGACAGAGAGAGACAGAGACAGAGAGAGACAGAGAGAGACAGAGAGAGACAGAGAGAGACAGAGAGAGACAGAGAGAGATGGAGAGGGATATATATATATATCTACATACATAATATATACATAGAGAGAGGGGCAGGCAGACAGACAGACACAAAGAGACAGAGAGAGATGCAGACAGACAGATCAGACAGTCATACAGAGGCAGAGGCAGATGGACAGAGCTTATAACTTAATAAGAGCATTGAGCGATTAAGTTCACGTGTTTTGAGGAACTAAGTTCCAGGTCAAGGGTCACACCTAGATCATAGACCGCGACAGATATAGTTATGATAAGTTTTCACAGGGAAAATCTGAACAAGCTCGAACAGATCAATAGCCTCAAGTTTTCGACGGCCGCCAAGTTAAATAAACAGTGTTTTAGAAAGGCCTAACAGAAGCCGATTGGAGGCAGTTCAAGAGGAAACAGCATTCATAGTTAGGCATCAATGCACATAGCCGCTGATACATGGGGGTGGATGTATGGTAGAACCTTGGGTTGCGTCGCAAGGGCGTGGACACAGTGAAACAGCGGCGTACTAAGGAGCCCAGTTAGTGCGCCCAGTTAGGAATGATAGGAGCCATTGGAGAGGTTGGTTGAACAACACAAGGTATGGATGAACGCTGCAAGAACATGGAATACATCGTTGCTGATGGAGATATCATATCTGTTCCAGCTGATCTCTGAGGCTATTCAATTATTATTTGACCAAATTCATGCAAAATTATTGGTGGAAATAATTCTGCGTGTTTATTCTGTTGATCTCAACGTTCTCTGCAGACACCGTTTTAATCGTTGTAATGGTTGCTATAAAAACGTCACGCTTGTAGGAATGGTTGGTTTGCTCCTTCCAGGAATCACAGCTGATGCAGAAAGAAAGGCTACGTAACGTCAAAATCAACTGAACAATATTATGAAATTCAGACACAAATTTTTACTGTGTTTTTTGTTTCTTTTCGGGCGATTGCTACCACTCTTGTCCAGACCTTCACAAAAGCACTGCTTAATCACTGTCAATCCATCGAATCTGGTTTGCATTCTAGCGTGTTGTCATGTCTTTGTCGTGTACTGCAAGCTGCAATGCGCCTTATCGATCAAGTACCAAAACACGATCATGTTTCAAGATATTTGTTAAAGGATCTACATTGGCCTCCTGTCTGACAGCGCTTTGAGTAACAAGTTGTCTCTCAAGTCTGGCAAACCCAACTTGGTCTTGAACCAACCTTCCTAATAGACCTTTGTCAGCCGGTAATGAGGGCACGTGTAATCGGCAACTTTCGGCGCATTCATTGTGACTTCTACACTAGAAATCCTGAACAAACCGATGCCAGTGCAGTGAAGTTGATGATAGCTCTGTGGGTGTTGTATAAAAAATTACCAAGTTTTTATGGACGATAAGTAAGTCATTAGTGGGTGCTGTAAGATGTCGCCATGTTAAGTCAAAGACATATTTACATGTAAACACCCTTAAAATGCTGTTAGAGGAATATACATCTTTTGGACAGCGCCACGTAATTTACTGCAATATGCACTTTGCCGCGTATTCATTGTGCCTTATATATTGTACACTAGAAATACTTAAAGAAAAACAGTATTGTTTTAGGGCATTCTTAATTATCGACATCGCCTAATTACATCGCATCGAGACAAACATTCATGATATAAAAATACTCTTATGAGTGTTGTAAGATGTCGCTAAGGCAGCGTTTCCCAAACTGTGTTCCGCGGAACCCAAGGGTTCCGTAAGGCGAAGACAGAGGTTCCGCGGAAAGCATTCAACAAGCTTGAAACAATTTCAAATAAATTATACCAATTTTTCAGGCGGACTTGCAGTATATTTGACGCATTTTCGCCTTACTGGATTGCATGATTCTTTTCATAATCCCCGCTTCCAGTTTAAAAAAAATCTTTTCACGATTCCCGCTTCTACTTAGGCAGAACTCCACCTTCCAGTTAAAATCTCATCATCATTTCCGCTTCCAATTAAATGGCTTTTTTTCATCAATTCTTTTCATTAATTAACCTTCTAGTTAACATCATTTCATCAATCAAGCTTGTACTGTAGTTAAAACATATATATTATATATATATATATTATATATATATTATATATATATATTATATATATATATATATATATTAATCAATCTGCCTTCTAATTAAGATAGAGCTTAAATTACGGAAATTATATCGTACGTATTAGGCCGATACGGACGAGAGTGAGTCACCTAAACTGCAAATTTTACATTATGCGTAGGCCTATAGGATGCTTTTTCATAACATCTGTGAAGGCCTATAAGTTTATATGAAGGAAATTTATGTGTCTTTGTCATCGTTTTTTTGTGTTGTTATTAATCTAATCTAGGCCTAAATCTATATTGTCTGCATTCTAAAACGTTTGCAAAACTGGAACAGTGTTTAGTTTTGGACCGGGGTTCCGCCAAAAAAATTGGAGTTCAAAAGGGTTCCGCGGTCAAAAGAGAATGGGAAACGCTGCGCTAAGGAATGTCAACGTGATCGATTCATAGACACCCTTAAAACGCGTCGTTGAGTGTCTACATAGTATTGGTATTCAATATATCTTTTATATGTTAGGCCAAATTCCCCAGTGAATACGTTGGTTAAAAGACGGGGAGGACGACCCCGTGAAGCCTTTGGAAACAGACCGAGAGAGCTACCGGTGAAGCCATTGACACATACTGGGAAACATAAATACGTTCAATAAATACGGGGAGGGTAACCCCATTGATGCGTTCGATACAGGGAAAGTTCCCTTTGGTGCCGAAAACATGATCAATTGCGGGCGTCTCCGCATGTTCTTTTCTCTTTACGGTTTTCGTAAATATCTATACTTGGCTACCTAACGTGGTCATAGTTACTCCTCCCGTTTACCAGCAATATGTTGATTTGCGTGTCTGATCGCAATGTCTTTGGTCGCGTTTTCACCGCGTATCTTAACTTGAGTTACTAAACGTAATATCTGTACTTGCGGTGTCCTCGCAGTATGTCTTCTTACGGTCCTTCGATAAATATTCTTGTTGGCTACTTATGTCGGTCACAGTTACTCCTCCCGGTTTCCCGAAATTTCAGAATATATTACGGAGTTGGCGGACAATTGCCAACTCAGACGACGGCAAATCGTTTACCTGATAACTTATACGTCTGAGGCCGGTATGCCACACACGGAAAGGGACCAAGAGGCACGTGAAAGTCTGGGTAGTCGGAAATGGACCAAGAATTGATCGATACTTAAATATTCCTGTTGGCTACCTACGTTGATCATACTTACTTCTCCCGTCTTCCCGAAGTGTATCTCTACTTGAGTGTATGATCGAATTGATCGATACGCGTACGTTTGGGTCATCGGGTACCCAGGTGAATACATATTTGCTTGTCGTCACACACAGTTTCGAGAGCTGACTGAAGTGCGAGGTCGGGCCCCCTCGTGCATAGTTCAGATCGAAGATCTGTGTGTAGATAGCGAAGGTCCTAGAGGAAAGACCTTCACTATCAGAGTCCGTGAACACCATGCCAGTGTCATTTTTATCGAAGCAGAATATATCAGTGTTGGTGAATAACTGCCAACACGGAGGACGGGAACTTAACTCCGTCAATTGTGGTGCATGATAAAATATACGTGTGCGGCCGTTATGCTATACACGGAAATAGACTGGGAGACAAGTGTTGAGCAGAAGGCGTGATAGCTAAGTGTCTAGCATGATATGACGCAGAGCTGTGAGACTGGTAGTGTCTAGGACGACGGGGTTTAGAGAGTTGCGAACAGTAATGTCTAGAGTACAAGACGTTGAATTTAGTTATCGATAATTGTCTAGGTCGATATGACTTAGGACTTGTTTCAAGTATATCAATCTGAACCTCGTAGCTTAAGAGAACGTTTGGTGTCCCTAATTGGCGATAATTTCAGAGTCACAAGATGCTGAATGATACGACATCAGGTAGAGAGGAAGAAGAGGTTAGTAACTTGGAAGGTAGACAAGGCGAGAAAGACTTCTGCCGGTATGATTACGAACCCCATTTTGAGTGCGGCCATCCTCAGAACGTTGCCTATCCGGTGACAGTAGAATAGGCAGAGTCAGACCTCGTGACTAATTCGAACAGTGTTACCTTTCTTGGAGAAGAGGCCCATTCTTAATCTTGCCTGGTGAGAGTGATCATCCTGGTAGATATAGAGAGATTTGGTAAGGAAGTGACTCGGGCGACTCCAGACGTGTCAGCGAGCAGAACGTCACAAATAAGCATGTATGCGAATAAAAATTAAATTAATGTGTACATACGCACACACAATGTAAAAAATACATTACAACGTTCGTACTTACATAAATGCAGGTGTAACAAAACATGATGCATAGATTCATATAAATGTAAATATGATACTCACACAAACACAAAGAATGTGACAACACCAGATACACGTTACTGTAAGTTAGACACCCTTTTATTCTGGGAACTTAATAGATTCGTCAACTGCAAAACATATAATTAACATAACAGGGTGTCTAGTAGGAAGATGTCAAACTATCACGCGCAAGGTTATTCATTCACTATCGGAATATAAGAAAATGAGCCAATTACTGAGAAACCATTAAAACGGTTAAAAAAACAAAGAATCATGTTGTGGGCCTATTGTATTTAATTAGCAATACTAGTGATCCTCGAATTCCTTTCTCTAGCCACGTCTTCAATCTCTCGCGAGCCAGCTTCATGTACATTCGTGACCACCGCCGCATCCGATCCATGCTCGACTTCAAACTGCATCCGCCATTGCTACCATCAGTGTCCATGATAAGCTCGATTACTGCAATTCCCATTAGGGTTTCCATTAAAGGCTGATCTCATGCCCTGATTCATACGATCCTAAGCCTCTCCACTTTCGCCTTATGGGATACCCACCGTAACAGCTACTCTGCTGCTGAGGCGGGTGTCACTGTTGCTCTTATAGCAATTGAACAGAACGTTTATTTAGACACCTTTACAACGTTGACTGTCAACGATATAATATAAGGTCAGACATTTGTCGCTTTGTTCTTATACCAGGCCTACATTCATAAGGCCTATAAAACACAGCTTAGCAATTCTATACAGCAAATATGTGAATCTCGTATTAGTTAGGCGCCACGGTTGATGCAAATCGCCTCACCATACCCAGACATCACCAATGTCCATGATATGGCCGTCATGCTTGATAGTACCTCAACGTTTAGGGTACTGATGTCCGTGCGGACCAGATCCTGTAGCTTTGAGGCGTGTCAGTACTATCAGGAGATCGATGTCTTCCAGTGTTAGATAAAATACTATGCAATCTGTCTTAGGTTTTCCAATCAGGGTGATTGCTCGTCTAAAAGGAACCTAGATACATGTAAATGCACAAATTCCTCATAATGTAGCCATGTAACGGATAATATGTGTCTTTTATACACCTTTTAAAACGTTTCTGTCAAAGTTATTATAATAATGTTCTACATCATAATGAGTCTTGAAATGGAGTCGGATATGAATACTTTTTAGTTGCATTCAATCAATAGAGTTGAAAAGATGGCGGTCGCTATGTTGATGATGCGTCAGGAAGTATTTGTATATTAGAACCTACTTCACAGATACTATGGATATATCGATATTTTAATCTCTCGTGGATAGGTTACATGTGTTATCGAAAAAGATTCAGCGTAAACAGATAGTCTGAAAACTGAAAAGCGAAGCCTTATTTGACTGTTTATCGGCAGTTTTAATCTGGTTTTCGTGCCACTTGGCGGGAAATTTCAGTAACTGAAAATCTGTACGCAAATAAAGTAAATAAATTGAAAATGGTAAAGAATAAACGAGAAAGAAAGCTTGACATATCATCAAGTTCTCCAAAATCGAGTGACGTTTCGTTGAACACAACTGGAGAAGAGAAATTAGACGGGAAACAGAAATCCGACGTACAACTGATGCATCCAAATAAAATGTCGACGCCGATTGGGTCTGATTCGCCGATTGGTTTGACTAAAAACATTGACACAAGGAAGAAAAGTGAAGACATTGCAAACGGTAAAACAGATGACCATGAATCAATTGCAACCTATAATTCCTGTCACAATCTTCCCAGGCCTGATGTCGCAGAGAATATGGCCTTTGAATCCTACTTTGAAACATTAGCACGTCGTCGTCGGTCATAATCACTGGAGGACCGATCGGGCCAGATGAAAACTGGACGAATCTCTTGCAGAATCACAAGAAATTCTAGATTCGAGAGAAAAGATTACGTGAAGGTGGGATCTCCTCGAAGCCTCGAAGGTCAGCACTCTGGTGAGCCGCGTCTTCGAATTACTCAACCGAAGAAAAAGTACAAGTCGAATATAACAAGCAATAACCCGATTCTTTGTGATATGCAATATGTTATGATTGAGGAATCTGCAAGATGTGTGGATGTGTGTGAGAGATATGTTGATTCAATTGAAGACGAAGTTTTGGGTGTAATTGATCTGGAAAATGATGCGGAAATTAACATTGTAACGAAGAGTGGTGTAAATGAGCAAACTGAATGTGAAGTAAATGGCACACGGATAACACATAAAGATTTGGAAGAAGATACAATTGTTCTAATAGAGACACAAGTGCCAGACAGAATGACTGTTCATGGTTTGCCTAAAACGAATGCTTCTTCAGGTGTGTTGATGGAGCATAGTGATGAGGTAGATCATCAAGTGCTCATAAAGGATAATTCTGAAACAGATGACAGAATAATAAGAAATGGACAGGAGCCTTTTAAGAATAAGCATATGCAAAATGATAAAAACCACCCTCAATTGACAGAGGAACAGAAAAGTAGATTTCAAAATAACCTGTTTAGAACGGTCTTTGTGTCTGGTGAGGCTAATGTATTGCTTAAACTTTTCAATTCCAAGCCTGTGCAGTTATAATGAGGCTTCAACAAAACCCGTTCTTCTACATACATACGTATATATACATACATACATACATACATACATACGTACATACATACATACATACACACCTGCACGCACATATAAATTAATACATAAATATGCATACATTGATGTTTACATAAGTGCAAACAATAAACATACATTTATGCTCCTATGTAATTATGTGCCCGAATGTTTACATAGATATTTGTTTGCATACACACAAATACTACGACAACGCTAGATGAATATGGCTATCAGTTAGACACCGTTTTAATTTGAGCGCTTGACACTATAATAGGTTTGCCAAACTGCCAGTGTTTGTGTGTATATTAGATTCATACTGGTATTCATACGCTCCATCTACCCTCGAGTTTCGTTCCCTAACCACATTTCCAATCTCTAGAGAGCCGTACATTTGTTTCCTCAAAACTGCATCCGCTATTGCTAAAATCATTGCCCACGAAAAGATCGATTACTGCAATTTCAATCAGTTTCCACTCAAAAACTGGAGCGTCACCTATTCAGGAACTAACATCCTGACTCATTCTATCCTCTGCCTCCCCGTCCACGCATTAAATGACACCCGCCTTAACAGCTAATCTGCCTCTCTGATCCTCTGGCAACCAAAAACCCAGATCTCCGTTAGCATTTGAACAACCCCTCCGATTCGACGCAGCGCTATTGAATTAGCTGGCCTTGGATGTTTGAATATTCTGGCATTCGATTAAGATAACAATTCTATGGGTGCTTACATTTATCAGTATAGAGAATGCTTTACTTAGACACCTTCACAACTCAGCTCAGTAATTATATATATATATAGTATTGTGCAGTTACATGTAAGTTATTACTACACTGTATCCCTCATACAACTTAACACACAGCTTAGCAATTGAATTCAGTAGACTCATTATGACTACAATATTTGAATAATTCTCATTTATAATACGCCAGTATTGGGGCCAATCGTTCAGAAGCGTTCCCATAGCGAAAAGAAACAACTTTTGATGAAAGTTAAAGCAAAAGTGATTATATCAACTGATACCAACGAAATATAGAAAATATTAGCTCGCTGTCATAAAATAATTTATCTTTGAATGACGGTTAGCAGGCGCAGCCTTTTCTGAGTTTCCCAGACTTTATTTATTCCTCAATATGTGCGTCTCGCTTGCTAGTGCCTTGGCGTTTATGGAACACCTAGGTCTACATGTAACCCTACTGACCCGTACGTCCTGCTACTAAGGCGCCTTAGAGCCGTTTGGCGATCGATGGGTGGTTGTCTTTTACAGTGTTTTCGACCAAGGTCCGTGTGTTTGTATACGCTTATATTAATGTACAGGTGTAATTCATTAGTAATTGAGCTTCATTAGAATCGTCAGTCTTAGCTGCTGGTCTTCCATTAGACCCTCACGTATCTATTTACTTGATCAATGCCTCGAACAATAGTGACAATGATGATAAAATAATTAAAATAATAATTATTATTATTCATCAATTAATTCCAAGTATTTATCTAATATCTCTTCAAGCAAATTTACACATGGGGTCCCCAGTCCAGGAACGACAAAAGTTACTGTGAACGCATTTTGGACACTGCAGAGTTTAAGCAGTATTAATCGTTATTATTATATACCTAGCAGTCAGGTTACATTTAATGCAGGCTGTGGGAGCAGCGACAATCGATTTGCAGGCGCTAGGCCGCAGCTGGTGTATTCGACTGTATCGGACGTGTGTTGATGTCAGATTGCGCGCGAAATTTGTAGAAAATTGCTGACTGGCAATATTAGTGTTGTGTGTTCGTTTTATACCTTCTGGAGATTTAGCTGTTTTCGTTGATACTTGCAATTTGTATTGGATGATCGTTTTCTTCGAAGTAATCATAAGAAGTTAAATCGACCTGGAGTCGTTTCTCCAGATTAGAAATAGTCTAAAAAGTCGATCGATAGTTAGGGAAGTGGGTGATATCTGAATGTTGGTCAGTTTGTAGGAAGGGAAGAAAGCGGGCTGACATTTTATTGCTGGCAGCGTTGAAATGCAAATCATTATAGGCTTATCCGAAGAAGCTGTTGAAGATTTACTGTTGGATATTGACTGTTGGAGATTTACTGTTGGAGTTTTGCTGGTGGAGTTTCGGTACTTCCAACAGTGAAAAAGGGAGTTTTGTTGGTGATTTTCAAGAAGTTTTTTCTTGGTTTTCAAGGAGTTTTGTGCTGGAGATTTCCAAAGGAGTTTTGCTGGATATTTTCAAGGAGTTTTGCTGGAGATTATATTCACCAGTATTTTCAGTTGATCTGCGAACGAGAGGCACTTTCTTCGTCATCGAGTGGTGAATCAACGACATACAACCCGAAGGCAAAGACATCTAAGAGGAGAGGTATAAAAATTGTTTGTTTGGCACCAAACAAAGTCACCGTTCAGGTTTTACTTTGACAAAGAAAGTAAATAAGTAAAATGGAGAAATAAAGTGAAGAGAGGCAAACGTACATTAAGACAATGTCTACAGACAATACAAAGCGTCAGAATAATAAAGGTTGGATGTCAAGAAGAACAATTAGCCGGCATGTCACGTGCTGATTTAATGCAGGCATTAGCTGAAACCTGGGTGAAAGAAGAAAGTTTTGTTAAATTGCAGTAGCAATTACTGTTCTTTAAGTGGCACTTGTTTAATTGAGTGAAATAGTAAAATAAAGTTGCGTATTTTTGTGTTTGGTGTGATGGCGTGACGTCACATATCTCAGACTCCCTACCAGTCGTCACAAATCGTCACAGATGTATGACCCCTCCCCTAGGTCTGTGACGCCATATATGGACGGCCCCCAGACTTGGTGTACAAATTCGGAAGGACCCCAACCATGTTTGCGCCTAGGGCCTCGTTTTCTGTAAACGCGCCTCTGCGTAGACTAGCGTTGAACTTTGTATTCATGCTCTAATCTAATCGAACACTTTACCACTGCTAATACACATCAACATTTCTAGTACTTTAATAAGAGGAGGGGGACGCTATTCGCTTTCTTGCGTCACATCGCCATTAAAGTAGGAACAACATATATCTCATCGACTAGGTGTTAGAATTTTGACTACACTGCATACACAATTGGTTGTCGGTGATCGTGTGTATTTTAAAGATTCCTTTGTAGTAGCAAAGACCCTAAGCGTCGCCCTCCTTTCTCTTCCTGGTACTGGGTGGCGCTTTGCACAAAGGTAAATTCACGTATGATATTTGGTTATCGACTATATATTATTGTCTATGGCAAGCTAGATGTCGGAGTACTCGGTATAGTCACGACATTAATAGCCCACGATGGACATATAAAATCGTTGGATTGTACCGAAAATCTTTTTTTTAGCGAATACTGATATGCGATGTTTAGACACCTTTAAACTGTTTACTGAGCACACTATAAGACCGGGATCCAGCCACTAATGACATCTTCAATTTCCTAAACTGCAAAATGAAGGCGCAACACATCGGACAGCCTATAGAGTACATAGTTTATATCTATAGACAATAATTATTGAAGACGTAGTCAAAATTTGGTAAGGTTCAACAGTATCGCTACACAGTGTCTAACCAATCAATTAGTGAATTGAATCATCCCATCCTTATGTTATTTTCAAGTCGAAAGCATCAATAAATACAGTCAGCAACTTACCTCATCAACAATATTTTGACTACCGAGCATACTCCGCTGTGCCGTTTTGTAGTTCAACGACGCTACGTGGTAAAGGAAACTATATTCGTCGCCCTCTTCAACCACATTAGGAGTGGCACCGGATGTGCAATACACGGATATACACTTATACAGTATAATATTTTTGAATCTAGAACCATTGTGCCCATCATTATCGCGATATTATAACCAGCTCATTTCCGCTATCCTGGCTTTACCCCTTGTAACTATTCTTAGACCAACACGACAACACAGCTCTCGATGGCGCGTGTAGACATGTAGGTTGCGTTTGCATGGCGTTTGCATGGGTATTATATAATTTAAAAAAAAAATTGTTTTGAATCGTTAAAAAATGTTTTGGATCAAATTGCTTCTTCATATATAGACGCTTTTTCATACTTTCGATGCTATACACACGCGCGCACACGCACATACATACATATAAGCACACATACAAACATGCGTGCATACAAGTATACATACATATAGGTACGCACATAGAAAAATATCTTGCATGAATGTATATGTATTTATTCACGCGTACATACACACAAGCAATACCACAACGCTAGATAAATATTAATGGCTCTTTGTTACACACCTTTTAATCATGAGGGATAGATATTATAATTCGTTTGTCAACGAAAACCAAACGAGTTTCGACTGCAACGGCCTCTGTTGTCAAAAGCGGTCGTTAAACTCCCGGACCCATCCATCAAACGAGTTTATGAGTTGCCTTTTTTGGCATTTGCAAAATTAGTCATAAAAATGCGTGATAGTTAAGAAAGTCAAATATTATTACTTATAGATTGATTTAATTGACAATTATATGTGTCAAATAAAAGAATGGAATAAGATGGTCTTGGTGTATAGATTATGAATATCTATAATCTGTAAATCTCTGGAAAACATTTTGCACTAGATTAAGAAATTTTTATTCTGAGTGAAGTTTGCTAAATGTGATCCAGCAGTACTCAGTTATTGGTGTGCTAAAAATGTTTTGTCTTCTTGCATTAAGTTTCTATTGTCGTGTTGCAGCTATGATGATAAAATGTCTTTGGAATTGGTTTTAGTTGATGTCGATTGGCTAATGCTTTGACTTTCAAGGTTTTTTATATTTCAATTTGCATTGATTGTGTTGATTAGGTGCTTATACAACCATGTGATAATTATATATATTGACCTCATTTGAGTAATTTCATACATATACATGCATATATGACAAATGTTAATAGAGTTGTATTAGAAAGTCAAAGTGAGTAATTTGAGATTTGCGCAAAGTTGGAATTCACTGACTTACACCTTGGTATAATATGATAAACGAATGCTATAAACATATATTATATGAAAATATTTATGTAGTAATGTTTGATAAATAAGAACATTATGAATAAATGTCTTGTTAAAAGATTCTTTAAAAGTTTGATGATTACATAATGTACATAGAGACTGGTCATACACAATTTGTTTTATTTTGAAAAAATAACTTGATGCAAATATTAATGCAAATATTGTTACATTTGCATAAAATACTATATTACATGTATTATTGATGTTATTAATACCATTATTATTTATGTTGTAAAACAATGAACACTAGTAATTCATCAAATCTATTTAAAAATAAATATTTGATCAATTACTTAGAACGTATCTGTGAGTGCAGAAATGCAAACTTAATTCAGGAAAGAATTCAGAAAGCAATGAATTACATAAACGACTGGTGTAAACACTGACAATGATCTTGAAATTTGTGCAACTACACCACCAGGGGATTTATTTTTACAAAAAAGGAGAAGAAAGTCGTAAAACTATCGATCACTCAAAATGAAAGGGAAAAAATGGCAGCCTATTCTGATTTCTAAGTGTTTCTCTCTATCCATCGTCTTTGATTGTTACTTCATTTTCTTCGTGTGGCAGGACAATCTTAGCTTGACGAGGCGATCCTGTATCAGGTGATTCACATAGATATGTATGCAAGATTACATTCATTCGTACACACATGAAAGAATACCTACCCTAATGCTTACAAGCGAACATATAGAAACGCACAAATGGGCCTACATTAGACGAAAATGTAAATGCATGCATACACTTGTAAAAATGTACATTGATTCATAAATACAATCATCCTTACGTGAATGCATTAATGAATGATGCATGCATAAATGCATATACCCAGTAATGTCTCTGTTTGCAAGCACACTAAAAATGCGACTAAGCAAAATCATACAATATGGCTGTCAGTTAGACACCCTTTTAATTTCGGAGATGGACTCTATAATAATCATCGCTTCTGATTTTGGTATAATGTATGTGGGCAAATGTATCATAAAAGAAGTCTAAATTAACGAGAGTAAGGAAGAGAATCAAGCACAGGATGGGTTAACTATAATAGCATGCGACGTTTATCCAAACGCACTGTATTCAAACGGTTAAAAGAGAGGCAATAGACTGTATTATATCATATTCAATTATTGTTACTTTTGATCCTCGACTGTCATTCTCAAGCCACATCTCCAATCTCTCACGAGCCTTTCTTCATACCGGAGGTGCAACAAGGTTTCGAAAAGTGGGAGTACAATTAGAAAAAATTCTGCGAATTTTTTATACCCTCCCGTTTTTTGAATTTTACCCCCCAGAAATTTGAAAAATGGGGGGCAAAAGTTATCTTAACAAAAGACATCTTAAAAAGGCATTGAAGAAACATAATAAAGAATCGATTTGGAGAGGTACATGGGGGGACACTGAACACTAAAACTTGGGGAGAGCAGGTGCTTCCTCTGCCCCCGCTTGTTACACTCCTGCTTCATACCGTACTACCTCGTAACCTCCACCGCACCAAGACCATGGTCGACTTCAAAACTGAACTAATACCCTGACTCATCCGATGCCCAGCCTCTCCACCCGCGCCTGAAACGACACCCTCGTCGACGCCTATAGCATATTTTGTCTCTCAGATCATCTGGCGATTATACCTGAACCTACAATAGACTTTGGACAACCCCTCTGATTCGACTTAGCGCTTTTTAAGATGTTTACTTCGTTGTGTGAATATTGTGGCGTTCGATTTTGATAACAATTCCATGAGCGTAGAAATGAAAATTCGTTAGTTTAGGGAACACTCTCTTTAGACACCTTTACAAGATAGATTGCAAAATGTATATAATTGTAAGTCTTATTGTTCGAGTATATTTTCTGCTTTGACACTGTTATAACACAGTTGTGCCACTCTACACGTATACAGGGGACCACTAATTGCATCAATATTGAATTATCACGTATTTACAATGCGCCAATATTGGAGTCGATGATAAATAACTTTTTGAAAGTGATAAAAAAATTTAATAAATTTATAATTAATTTTAAGAATGTTAAGCTAATTGCAAAAATAAAATGGTTGTTTCAGCGCCAAATTATCATTGAATAGCTACTCAAAGGAAGATAGATATAAACACAACTGCAATTCAAAGGAAGATGGGTATACACACAACTGCAATTCAAAGGAAGGTGGAGGTGGATATACACACAACTGCAATTCAAGGGAAGATGGGTATATACACAGAACTGCAATTCAAAGGAAGATTGGTATAAACACAACTGCAATTCAAAGGAACTTGTGTATAGACACAACTGCAATTCAAAGGAAGTGTACCCTGATGAGTTGCGAATGATTGAGAGATGGATGGGTCTATAAACTAATCAATGGCTTTCTCTCCATCAGCATCTCACTCAGTAAATGCGTTTTCCCCGCGGTTTCCGTGCTGAGAGCGCCTCTGAATAGTTATTCTGTGAGAGGAGCTATATAAATCTAAAGATGCGGTGTGAAATCATAGGAAAGCTAGCTCTTTAGACTAGCCGAGAGGAGAGGGAGAAGCTGCACAATGCCTGAATTAGGTTCCCATGGGATATAAATACCTTTTAATTGAGTATTGTGAAGTATGGCTACGCTGGCCTCTGCATCTACATGTATATCTCTGTTGTAAACGCTTTAAAAGGTGTTTAGCGTTAAATCATTCGGCTAAAAACACTAAACTAGTTCTTCAACCCCCTCAATTGATGATTGGACATCTTTGGCTAAATAATAATGAGATCAATGGTCGTAGACAAAATTAACCAATAATTGACTGTAGATTCTATTTGGCGCCAAATTGTGTTAGAATCCTATTGGACACCTTTAAAAGCGTTAACATTTAACACTTAAATTTATCTGGTATTCCTACGAGATAACAATTTCTATAGTGACTAAGCTCAGCATTGTCTCGCTTAGGCATGCTTCATTTATCCAAAGTTCATTTATGGACCCAGAAATGTTTCGGGATCCTTATGGCCAAAACTGCAAAATGTTCATGCTTATTGCAAGCATGAACATTTTGCAGTTTTGGCCATAAGGCTCCCCAAACTCTATAGATAAAACCAACAGATTGTTCAGTGTGCTTGGCTTAAAGCGTGGGGAGTACGGGTTCGATCCTCCTCCTTCTCTTCTTCTTCATCCTCCTCCTCCTCCTCCTCCTCTGAGACAGTAACTGTGTTGTGAATTTGAGCAAGAGTACCTCACTTAAAATTATTGCTCAATGCCATCGATTGATGTATCGTAATTGCATAGAGGCGCTATATAAATGCATTTAGTTATGGTATCGTCATAATTGGAAATACCTCGAACCCTCTCACCCCTCCTGTTATAAAGCGGGTTCTCAAACGACGTCACGCAACTAATTAACAAGTTATGCGAAGGACGAGCGCCAATAACGCCCCCATGATTACAGGCAACCCACATTTCACTTAAGTACCCTCTATGAATCTACCCGCAGGGGTGAAACGTGTTAACTGCGGAGCAGTATAGGCGGAATGAGTCAATGCAACGGTAGTATTTTCATGTTGTGGTATTTCCATGTTGGTTTGATACTCGGATGAGTAACTGACAGCCAGTTAGGAAGTCACCGTCAGCTGTTATCTGAATATCGATATCACACTTGCATCTCGCATCCCCAGACAGGCAGTCACACGGACAGACACAGATACAAAGACAGAGACACAGACAGTTGAGATAAGCCTACAGTCACACATGCACACATAAAAAAAACCAGGGAGAACACGGGCACATGGCGACTAACAAGCGGACATATGCAAGTGGATAGATCATAGACAGACGTAAACGAACAGACAGATAGATACACAGGCATACACGCATACAAACTAGCATACATGTCACCCCACCCCATCTGACGTCATTCCTCTTAAGTGTCGTTCAACGAACAATTGGTTACGACAGTAAATATCTATTATGAAATAATCCTAGATCATGGACAAAATTAGTAAATAAATGTAAATAATTTCATCGAATAGCATAATCTTTTTAATTACCTACCTATTTCTGAATTTCCTGGACAAAATAAGCGTTGCCCAGGACACAAGACAGCATGGGTCGAATCCGGAACTGTCGAGGCCATTCCGGGATGGTTGGCTTTGGCGAACCTAGTTGACAATGAAGGTGATGATGATGATCATTATTAGTAATGATTTTGATAATAATGATAACCATGATAATCGCAATAATAATAATAATAATAATAATAATAATAATAATAATTATTATTATTATTATTATTATAATAATAATAATAATAATAATAATAATAATAATAATAATAATGATAATAATAATAATAATAATAATTATTATTATTATTATTAGCTCCAGATCAGGAGCTGGCCGCCTTCTAACCGACATTATGGAGTCCATTTTGGCGGACCCTACGAACCTCGCAGGATGGCGGCGCCTCCTCGTCTTTGGTGCGGGAACTTTGGAAACTCCTTTGAGGGGCGGCCGACGCCGCAATCTTACGTCCATCGTCAAGAAGCGCATTGCAGATTTTTATGACGGATGGCTGACTTTGGCCGACACTATCTTCCAACCAGACGCGGACACCCGCGAAGGGCAGGGGCCTACGGGCTCGAATCGAAGACAGGCACTGGCGGCGGCGGTAGCCGCAAAACTGGAGGATGGAAACATTAGTGCGGCAGCTCGCATACTTTGTTCTGGCGACACCCCAGCGCCGATTAATGAAGAGACACTGGAACTTCTATGCCAAAAACATCCTGCCCCGCCGCGTGACCGCCCAGCCATCCTTCGATCGACCTCAAGCGCACCCTTCCAGGCGACAGAGCAGGAGATTCGCACAATGATGCGCTCTTTCCCGATGGGGTCGTCCGGTGGCCCTGATGGGCTGCGCCCCCAACACGTGGCGGAACTGATTGGAGATCCAGACGCGGGACCTGGGCTGCTGAGAGCGACGACTGCTCTTATCAATCTACTACTGGCCGGCATCTGCCCTCAAGAAGTACGGCCCATCTTATTCGGAGGTACTCTTTTCGCCCTCCGTAAAAGCTGTGGTGGTCTAAGACCAATAGCCATTGGATACGTGTGGCGTCGACTCGCATCTAAATGCGCCAACGCATACGCCGTCCCACGTGTCACGCCGTACCTAACCCCTAAACAACTGGGGGTTGGCGTTCCCGGAGGCTGCGAGGCGGCAACCAACGCCGCTAGACGATTCCTGACCAGCATGGACACGAATTCAATAATGGTGAAGCTTGACATCTCGAACGCTTTCAATAGCTTGCACCGAGATTTCATGCTCGCATCAGTGGACGAACTCATTCCTGATTTATCCGCATATTGCCATCTTGCCTACCCCGAGGCGACATCTCTGAAATTCGGGAGATTCACGATACAATCGCAAGAAGGTTCGCAACAGGGCGATCCCTTGGGACCTCTCCTTTTCTGCCTCCCGCTACAGCCGATCCTTAACCACCTGCTTTCACCATTGGCCTTTGGATACCTCGACGACCTCACCTTGGGCGGAGATCCTAAGGTGGTGGAGGCGGATGTTAACTCGATCGAAGAGGGATGTCTGCAACTAGGCCTCACGCTCAACCGCAAAAAATGCGAACTCATATCTTCCGACGCCCATATCAACGACGTTAGTCAAGGCTGCCTAGGACAGTTCGCCCGAGTCAATGCATCTTCGGCCGTGCTCCTAGGGGCTCCGCTTTCCACGACGGATGCTCTGCTTTCAGCCATCGATACCTGAGTGGCCGACCTCGGAATTGCCCTCGACAGGTTGCAACTAATCGCTAGACAAGACGCTCTACTGATCCTTAGACATTCGATCGGTTCGCCTAAACTCATGCATTTATTGAGATGCACCCCTTGCCACGACCACCCGCGTCTATGGGCTTACGATGATCTACTGCGAGGAGGGATCGAGCGAATCTTCAACATTTCGATGACCGATGACCAATGGGGTCAGGCCACTCTCCCGATCAGGATGGGAGGACTGGGAATTAGGAGGGCGTCCTCGCTGGCACTTCCCGCCTTTTTGGCTTCAGCCGCGGGCACTCTCCAGATCCAGTCCCTCATCTTAGAATCAGCAGCGGTGAAATCGGACTCGGCATGCGACTCGGCGATGTCTACCTGGCTTCAACTTACCGAAGCTTCTGCCCCGACGACGCCAGGCCATAAACAAGCCCACTTTGACAGACCGCTGTTAAACGCGGTTCTGTCTGCACTAGAAGAAAAGCTACAGGATCCCTACGACCAGGCGAGACTAAGGGCCTTGCAGTCACCACACGCCTCGGACTGGCTATACGCTCTCCCGCTCGTTTCTCGCGATCTCAGACTGGAGGACGATACCGTGAGGGTGGCGGTCGGCCTACGTTTAGGGGTGGCCATCTGTGAGCCGCACACCTGCGCATGAGGCGCCTTCGTCTCTGCCAGAGGTGCACATGGCCTGTCCTGTTCATTGGGTTTTGGCCGTCAAGCAAGACACTGTAATATCAACGACCTTATCCATCGCAGCCTCAACAGAGCCGGTATTCCAGCAGTCAAGGAACCGTCAGGTCTTTCCAGATTAGATGGAAAGAGACCGGACGGGCAGACCCTGATACCGTGGAGTGGGGGGCGGACCTTACTTTGGGACGCAACTGTGGTGGACGCAGTGGCCGCTTCCTATATCCCCGAAACAGCTTCCATAGCTGGAGGAGCGGCGGAGATAGCAGCCACAAGGAAACACACAAAATATTCTGAGCTAGAGAAGAAATACACTTTTGTTCCAATCGCTATAGAAACCTTCGGTCCCCTCAATAGTGAGGGCCTCGCCTTTCTGTCTGAGACTGGACGCCGACTTTCGACAACTACCGGTGACACCCGAGAGACAAACTTCCTTTTCCAGAACTTGTCGGCATTGATCCAACGTTTCAATGCGGTGGCGTTTCAGGGCACTATGTCAAGATTACAGTCCACTGACAAGCGGCGACCCAGATAGCCTGATAACAGATCCGTTGGCAATGCCAATGATGAATAATAATAATAATAATAAAAATAATAATAATGATGATAATAATAATAATAATAATAATAATAATAATAATAATAATAACAATAATAATTATCAGAACACGAGACATAATAATAATAATAATAATAATAATAATAATAATAATAATAATAATAATAATAATAATAGTAATAATAATGATAATGATGATGATAATAATAATAATAATAATAATAATAATAATAATAATAATAATAATAATAATAATAATGATAATGATAATAATAATAATAATAATGATAATAATAATAATAATAATAATAATAATAATAATAATAATAATTATAATAATAATAATAATAATAATAATAATAATTGTAATAATAATAATAATAATAATAATAATAATAATAATAATAATGATAATTGTTTGTTAATTCAAATTGACAAGTATGCAGTAAGATAGCTTGATACAGTAGCATTTACGGATGCTGAAGAGCTTGAAAATTTGTATTTAACTGTTGGGCAGCCTGCAATTATAGTCGCTCATCTATAATGTTCACGCCACCTAGCAAAGGGCAGGCTGAGCTGATATTAATATCAATTAGGGTTGTATCGAATAGGTGATTTTCACTATTCGACTGAATACGAATACGAGTAATATAACAAAATAGGTCGACCAACAACAATAACAAATTTCAAATGTGAGCAAAAATTTCAGTTCAGCAAATTTAGCACATTATAAGCTAAAAGCAGACAGCTAACTAAATGTAACTGTAAATCCAGTCAGTGAAAAGTAGAGATAGAACTATCTCAACTAAACTTAGAAATAAGACGGCTGACACTGCGATACCGTGGTCAAGACAGTAGAGATTTACTTCACTCGACTCGATTATAACAGCCGCCGCTTGTACAGAAACAGATGTCACGTGACCACTATTCTTATTTAGTTCCGACCGCTACTATTCGGTCGAATACCGAATAGCTGCTTGGCACTTTATTATGCTCCGAAGCGAATGCGAAGCGAATATTAAGTACAGCTAATATCAATATAAATATTACCCTTATATTATAATCGCTATTAATTGTACAGGAGCAGAAATGAAAACGGAGCTAAAGAGACGACTAACAAATCTGTATTTATACATCGATTCATATCAGTAAACACTCTATCATGCCGTGTTGAGTTAACACGGTTGACAATCGCTTCGAGCAATGGAGATCTGCAGATGCCTCGCCTCTACACATAGACCCCATCACATAGAGTCAAAGGAAGGAGACCGTGGTAAGTCATCTTTGCTATCAGGGACATTCTCTGAATGACTCCCAAGGAAAGCTCTCGTTTCCCGCTGGTGATAAGGTACATTGTATATCCGGGAAGTGTTTGAGCAGTAACTGTTCAAGGCGTGTGTACATTCAGACCTCGCCCCTACGGCTGCATGCCTGCTATAGGTTAATGGCTATATGGAATTGCCTGCCTAATATTAACAGGGTAGTTATGCATTAGTATTAAGATGGACATACAGGTACTGACAAACTGGGATAAACAGGGTCAAATAGAGACAAATAAAGACAAATAGAGACAAATAGAGACGAGTAGGGACACAGTTGACTATAGAAAGTCAATATCAGACGGAGAGAGAGACAGAGAGATACGGTTGGAGAGACATATGCAGGTCGATGCGGAGACAGAAACATATAGAGAGCCATACATGCAGACAAAGACGGGCACACAGATCGCCGGATATAAAGGCAGACACAGACAAATTGAGGAATATACAAAGAGAATAGCAAACACAGAGACAGACACAGAGAGATATATAGATAAACACAAACATATATACACACGCACGCAGAAGAGAAGATACACAAAGAGACAAGCGAGGGCTCCCAGCGGGTATCATCACGTGACCATCCCTAACTGGTGACATGCGGTTTGAATAATTATAATTATTGGCGTTCATCGAGAATGAACCACTAATAGCAACTGACTCGAATACCCTTAATAGGATATTCGTTCCCGTTGCTTTACATCATAGGCTCTTTGTGGATATATTATGCTATTCAAGTAACTCTTTTTCCTATAAAACGACATAATGTTCCTGACACAAGTTTATAGATAAAGGTAAGTTGCTTCACTTAATTTTATTTGAAAGACAGAAGGAAAAGTGTCCCCTATAACGGGTGTACTTCACGTATTCTTGACATAAATTATGGTGTCCCTCAGGGTTTTATTTTGGGCCCGTTGTTATTTTTTTATATGTGAACGATATTCATCATAATTTTTTCATCAGCCCTGAAATTTATCATGTTTGCTGACGATACGAATGTGTTCATGTCTGATAAATGACTGAAGGAATTGCATACAGGCTAAATGAGGAGCTTGCAAAGATGGGGACATGGTTAAAAACAAACAAATTATCGTTAAATCTAAAACAGACCAGCTACATTCTTTTCAGTCCTAGGAGGAAGATAGTCTCTGATTGTGAACTACTTTCTTGTATAAATATTGATGATCAAAATATAAATTGCGTGACTGCTACGAAGTTCTTGGGGGTTTATATAGACGCTCAGTTAACATGGAAACAGCATATTCACCATATTTCCAGAAATTGGCACAAAAATATTGGTTTAATTTCCCGCATTCGACACCTTCTGTCTACAAACATACTTCTTACGTTATATTATTCCTTAATTTATCCGTATCTGTCATACTGCAACCTTGTCTGGGCTTCCACGTATCATACTAGATTGACTTGTTTGGATATTTTGCACAAACGCATTGTGCGCATTATAAGTAATGTTCCTTACAGAGCCCACGCTAAGAGCTTATTAGATAGTCTGGGGATATTGACATTAGAAAGAATTAATAAACTTAAAGTAGGAGTGTTTATGTACATGGCTCACAGGTTCTTATTACCAAGTGGTTTCAATCGATGGCTTTATAGGAACCTAGAGATCCATGACCATCAGACGCGTGCCTCTAATAATTATCACAAATTAGAGTACATGCCACGATTAGACAGCACATGGTCCGTCCTTCTGGAACATGCTACCTACCCACCTAACTAATATGTCGTCATTAGGCTACACCAGTTTAAAAACAATAAAATTGGTAAAGTTACTTGTTGTTGCGACATTACTTGATATAAAATGATGATTATATTGGTTGCTTCTATCTGATAAGCTGAAAAAAACTTTATGACTTACTTCTAGGTTAATTTAATGTTGAAATTGGGTGGCCCTTGTTTCCTTTGCTCACTGCATAATTAATTAACACTGTTATTTCCGTGTTTGTATGCTGTGTTTTGTCAGTGAACAATAAAAAGAAATTGATTGATTGATTGATTATAACGATGAGTTTACTACAGCGGGTACTGTTTACTAACATTTGCGCTGAATCTGTTAAATTTTTTTCAAAACATTAGCATTTGCAATTCAGCGTTGTTTCTTGTTGCTCTAATTATTAAAATTATTGTTATTATTGTTTATTATTATTATTATTGTATAGTTATAATAATAATTACAATTAGTATAATAATTATTATAGTTATCATAATAATTATATAATAATAAAAAAATAATAATAATAAAAATAATAATAATAATATCATTATTATAGTTATTATTATTATTATTATTATTATTATTATTATTATTATTATTATTATTATTATTATCATTATTATTATTAATTTGCTGCAGACACTGTTAAGGTCGTTGTAGGCCTTAGGCACTCTTTCATATAGGACCTGCCTCAACTACTGCTTTGCACAAAACATTAAACGCATAAACCTAAACACAAACATTCACATTATCTTTTCAAGTCATGAATGGTTTTTATGCAGAATGAATTTTCTTGTGGTTGATTAGTGTAGAACTTTATGAGAAGAACGTTTTATTACATTGACTGCGTATATACGTAGGCCTAATGTTTTTCAAAATGTTTCAAAAGTTATTAACTTTCAACTTTGAATTTAATAAGTTTGCAACGATTAAATTTTGTTCAATTACTCAATATCCCTTTAATCATTTTTATATTTTAAAAAAAAATGTCTAAAAATTTCGTAGGCCCTGCTAACTTCGTAGGGCCTAGGCACTGTGCTTACTGTACCTACTGGATACGATGACCCTGAATGCTAAACCGTACGAGAACCATTAACACAGTTTTTGTTTTAGTTTATTACAGCATGAGCACTGAGGGATCTTTTCTAAATACGGAAAATATTAGTAATGATAACGATAATATTAACAATAAATATTTCCTGATGGTGTTCGTTGTTGACCCTGACGATGAAGTTTAAACACCTCTGAAAAGTCTCTTTCTAGAATATAAATTTGCTCCAGCCATTGCTCTTCTTAAGTAGGCCTACTCTTTCGCCGTCCTTGCATTTTCATTTCCAACCTCATCATGATGTCCGATAAATAATGGACTTGACCGGACGGTTCTTTGTCTTTTATAGCCAGAAGGTTCGATAATCCGAAGATTGCATGGTGTCCGGTCGATAGGTGATAAGATTGCGGTTCTAATAGTAGTTGGATTGAGGAAAAAGAGTTATGCTTGGCTAGAAACTGGATTATACCATTCTTTTTCTTAATTCAGCTTCCACTTAGGCATGATTCTTTCGCATCAATCCAGCTCCCAGTTTTATACATTCTTTTCATCAAATTAATCCAGCTTCTAGTTCAATTAATGTCGAATTATAGAACTTGCGGACTATGGAACCTTCGGATTATCGAACGGACACAAATCTGACCCTCTGTGCATTTTTATAAAGACCGTTTGAACATACGATGAAAAAAATTACTAGAGCTAATGAATATTAATGAATGTCTAAGTCAGAAAATACTCAATAATTTGAAAAAAAGAATATTAATGCAGAACCGAATGAATGATTGCTTTCATGAATAATTAATTGATTGTTTGATTGAATAAATCAACAAATCAATCAACTAACAATCAAGCAGAGCGACCGAATTAACACAAATCCTGAGACTACAATAATTATTATAACTCTTCGATTACGTTCACGACTGCCGCTGTAATGTAGACTGTTCACAGAAGTTTCCACCTTCGTCGTCGTCGTCATCATCACCCATCAGAGATGATTAAGTCCATAGGAGATGTCGACGGCAGCTGGGATCTCAACATCTTCGTTCCTCGATTCGCTGTTGCAAAGACGGTAAAAGTCCGGGGAGAGCTACACATTGGAGGCCTTCTTCTGCGACTCTCTGAGTCTTTCGGTATGTTACCAATTGAGCTGTCTATTGTGCGTTAGTAAATGACTGGTGGTGGGTAGTGCTGGGTACCATAGCCCTCAATTGCAAAAAGAAAGATTTGTATGTCATCGTCATCCGAACGATAATCATTGAACATAATCTTTGAACATCATCATCATCATCATCATAATGCAACAACATCGACATCGTCGTCATCCTTATCGTCATAGTCATCTTCGTCATCATCTTCTTCTTCTTCTACGTCTTCTTCTTCATCTTCTTCTTCTTCATCATCATCATCATCGTCGTCGTTGTCGTGGTCGTCATCATCATCATCATCCTCGTCATCATCATCGCCTTTTTATCATCATAATTATCCTCATTCTAATAATGATCATCATCTTTTACATCATCGGAGATAATGAGACCCATCAGTCATCTACTCCGTATTGAACAAGCGCGCGAATTTGAATTTTTGAACGAGCATGTTGCGTCACTAACCGTCTCGGAGATGCGCCCAGAATCGAAGATCACGTCCTAATTATAGACCTATAGCATCATCAGCCAGACTGTAAGAGGAGGGCTTTCAAAGGACTATTGTCTGTATGCGATAATTGTATGAAAGGAAGAGAGAGAGGCAAAGAGAGAGAGAGAGACATAGATAGGGAGACAGAGAGAGACAGAGAGAGACAGAGAGAGAGAGAGGGAGAGAAAGAGAGAGAAAGAGAAAAAGGGAAATAGATTAGCCAACGCCCAGTATTATGTAGCCTACGTAACCTTCATCACTTTGAATCATAGTCACCATACGACAAAACTTAGCCACTCTGGCAGTGCCAGTCCCAAGCATTGATAAGGAGGAGGGCTACGTTAATCATCTTTGTTACGAGTTAGTGTATGTCGTTTGACTGCAACTAACTAACCATGCGATATGTAATTCAACGAATCTGTCGACGTTTTAATGATTGAACTGAACAAATTAAAACAATTAATAAAACAGCATAAAATATATCAAAATTATATGTAATGAAGTGGAAAGAAATTCATATACCCTAGTAATATTATTTGTAAAGAGACATATCCTTAATAAAAGTACTATTTTTAAATATGCACATAATTAGAAAACATTAAGTAAGTAAGCGATCAAGTATATTTTTTTGTTGAACCAATTGCATATCGACACTCTGGTGTACAGTACATTTTAAGGCATGACATTATTGACTGAATTCGTGCAAAAAACATTAATTACATCGAAATTAATAAAAAAGTATAAAATTTGATCAATAATAATAATTCTAGGATGTTCGTTGTAGATAAGGAGGAGAAAGAGGACTGGTCAGATTACGCGCTCTGGTGGCCAGATAGAAGCCTGTGGCTACTTCGAACCCGGTCAACGCTTGACCAGTATGGTGTCCAGGGTAGCTCACAGCTTGAGTTCACCCAAATGCATAAGGACCTCAACATTCTCATGCCAGACCTTCGCATTCTCAGATTAAGGACCAACTTCTCCGTTTCAGTTTTTCGGGTCGTTATTCAGCTGTGCAAAGCTCTGAGTAAGTAACAGGCTCAGTAGTAGTAGTAGTAGTAGTTGTAGTAGTATTAATAACCAGCAACAATTTTACCATTCACTCATTCATTTATTCGCTCAAGCATTCACTTAGTGACTAATTAACACATTCACGCATCATTAACACATTGACTCAATTATTTAATCACTATTTCTTTAATTCATTATTTCACACATTATTAACTCATTGACTCAATTATTTATTCACTATTTCACTAGTTCACTAATTCACATATTATTAACTCATTGATTCAATTATTTAATAACTATTTCACTAGTTCACTAATTCTCACATTACTAACTCGTTAACTTGATTATTTAATCACTATTTCACTAATTCACTTATTCGCCCAGTCACTCATATACGAAGAAAGTCGCTCATTAATCTGTTCACTCAGTTCCTCACTAATTCACTAATGCACTCATTCACTTGCTTGCTCACTTATTCATTCATTCATTCATTGAGTTCCTTATTAACTCATTCACTCTCTCATTCACTGTATGCCAGTCGCTAATTCATCTGTTTCGCTTCCTCTCTTTCTAGAGCTTCGTCATCCTGAGGAGATGTCTCTGTCCCGTAAGTTGGATGCTAGTGAGATGAAGAAGAACCATGGTATATCGGCCGTTCGAAGGACGAAGGTCCCAGGTCTATCCCAGCAGATGCAGCAGGCAGCATCAGTGGGAGGCAGGAACAATAGCATCTTCCCCAATGGAAGCGACTCATTAGGCTACAGAAGCGGATCCATCACGCCAGAGGTAGTCACCAATCGCTGTCTCTTTAGATCTCCATGTCTCTGTCTCTGTATGTGTGGATCTGTCTGTCTGTCTCTGTATACGTCTCTGTGTCTGTCTCTGTCTCATTCTCTCTTTTGTCGTTATATTTCTCTGGATGTGCCTCTGTTTGTGTCTCTATCTCTGCCTCTGTCTCTGTCTGGTCTTCTGTCTGACTGTTAGTCTCGCTGCCTTTGTGTATGAGTATCAGACCCAGAATATCTGTCTGTCTGTCTTTCTATCCATCTATCTGTCTATCTGCCTTTCTGGCTGCCGTTCTTTTCGTCTCTCTGCCTGTCTAACTGTGTGTCTGCTAATTCTTTTCATTCTGCATATTTACCTTCTTGTCAGCGTATTTTCAAAACGTTGAAACAGCAGGAACAACAACAGGAAAAACTTATAAGAGTAACAACAAAACAACAAGAGCAACAACAAGTTCAACAACAACAACAGTAATAAAAACAGGAACAACAGCATCAACAACAACAACAACAACAAGGGCAACACCAGCATAAGACGTGGGAAAAAAAGATGATAGGCCGACGCCCACGTGGCTATATAGACGCATGAGACGCACGCACCTACCTATGAAAACACAGCAAACGTGATTGCCAATCATCCCATATCGTTTGAACTCATGACCTTACCCCCGCAACACGTGTCTATGGAACTTAAACGACCCCAGTGCGCATGACGCCATTTCTCAGAATCACATTAAGCCCATACGGGCGGCTGTATGGGACACGTGCGGTCATCTGTTCTGCGCCCACAGTCGTCAGGGTGACACTGAAATGGGGTTACCCGGATTCAGACTGGGGGGAGGGGGGCTAACAACGTCCGCGTCTAAATTTGGGTCACGTGTCATCTCAGCCTATTTGTGAGTGAGCAGATCCAGCGTTTAACGTCATCTTGTTGTAATAATGGCGCGCTCACCGTTCCTACGAAGAAGTAATAAGTTCGTCAATAACCAAGAAGATTTTATTTGCTAGGCTCTACTTGGGTATTATTGACACTATCCATAAATTCAAGAAATTAATTAGGTCTAGATGTGTTGCAAGGTCTAATTTAGGAAGAAAACAGAAAGACAAAAGAAAGAAAGACACCATAAAGATAAAGGATTAAAACTGTAACGAAATCGAACTGAAATGTAACAAATTCTGAAGACGTCAACAGCCTTTGTTGATATAAGATGTCGTTAAACTGTTGATGGATGGATCCGGGAGTTTAACGACCGCTTTCGACAACAGAGGCCGTTGCAACCGACAAAAATGTGCATGTATCATATCCAACTAATATAGGATCATGTGGTTCAATTGTAAGGGTGTCTAAGGGGAGCACGCAATTAATCACCAGTAGTGGTAGTTTGAATTTAACAACGTCGTATGATAACAAGGAGCGTTAGCGTCGCCCTTCTCCTTTAGTGAGGGAGTTGTGACAGTCTGTGTAGAGTTGAAACCTATCAGCAGTAAATACTGTTAGTTGTAACGAGACATTAATTATGTATAGCGTTCTTTTACAGCATCATAACGGTGTCTAAATGTGACTTTATAGATGAAAATTTGTATTGCGCAGCGACATCATCAGCGTTTTCAACGGGCGTCTGTGCTTGGGCATGAAAACAAGATAGTATTAAGGCTTTTCCCAAACTGATAAGGTGAGAGGCTCAGTAATTCAAGGCTCAGGGACTGTGGAAGACAGTTCCAATCTGTGGGACCAGAAAATGGGCAAAGCTCTTCGACTGGGCCGTAGCAGAGCGCATGCGCGGAACAAGAGTGGAAGATCGCAAGGGAGCACTTGCAGATAGAGAGGACACGAGAGTGCTGAATGGAACCTCATGTAGGTCGGGGCCACCCCAACCATAGGCAGTTACACAACGGGGAAATGGTTTTCAAGTGATGTAACCATAATAATAATATATATTATTTGTTTTACTATGGTTACTTATACATCGTCGTCCAAGTCAAAACTCTGCTACATGTACGTTATGCTCATGAAGTCGTCACGAACACATTATTGTCAAAGAATACCTTCTAGTTAAAAGTGGCGGATCCACCGATACGATCCGACACGATCCGAATATATATATATTTTAATATATAATATATTAATATATATATATATGTTTAGAGCAGCTACAATAAAGCAGCCCTAAAGTTATATATATATATATATATAATTGACGTTTAAAAACCAATGTGGACATTCATGCGCACCAGCGCTATGTCAATTGAAACCTGTAAAGTCCGGTTGTTTTGAGCGTTTCGGTGCCAGGCTCGAACTGGCACTTTGGACTGCAAACAGTGTAGGGGTTTATGGTTGTGTATTAGCGCAAGGTTGAAATCAGAATAGGATAGTTTTCAGTAAACTGCAGAATAGAGCAGAAGACGCACGGTGTGGCACGGTGGCCGATTGGCTAGAGCGGTCTGCCCGTATCGCTGAGTGTGCGCTGAGTGAGTGGGTTCGACCCTCGTAAGATGAATCACTGTGTAGGGACCTTGAGCAAGTCTTTCACGCACAATTGCTCTGCAGTTCAACTGCAATTGCGTCGTCGATGCGTGTATGGACTTCTGAGCAAACAAATGGAATAAGGCCGGTATCAAATTTCATGATGAGTAGATAGATAAATAAGATAGATAAATAAAATCGCAGGAAAGGCGAGATTGGCAAACCAAAGAGGAGGAAGAGGAGAAACTAAGGTGGAAGTGACCCATGCAGGCAAGTAGAGGCTGTACACGAGTTAAGTTTGGGACATGTGTTGTTCGAACGTAATATATATTTGCCCTTAGACGGATCCAGAGTTTAAGGACATCTTCTGGCAACATTGGCCGTTCTAACTTATGCTACAATGCTTTGAATGACCAGCGTCTGTGCGGCAAGTATATATGGAAGCGTAAGTTTCAGTTTTGAAGGTGTGTAAGAAGAGCGCTCAGCCTATCGAGTCGTAGCAGTTACAGTATAACGACTCTACGATTACAAATACTATTAGCTTCGCCCTCCTCTTTTATTAAGGCATGAGACTGGCACTTTCAGACCGAGAGCCGCTGGCAATCTATCACTGAGCTGGATATGTGGATGTCGGTTGTTGCATTTTAACGACACTGTACGATAATATGCATCATTAGCGTCGCTCTCCTCCGTTATCTAGGCTTGTGACTGGTACTGCTTGAATGCTTGCAGCGAAGTAGTTTTGCAAGGGATTTACGGACTTTTAGCGACGAATACATCTATCACGCAACTTATTTATAATAGCAATAGTGTCACAATTATAAGAGTGTTTAACTAAAGCCCTCTAAATAATCGGCCACTGTGGTGTTATCGTATTTGCCAGGTTACAGTCTCAGATGTAGTTGCCGTACAATAATAAATTATGCAGCCACAATAAATATATTGATTTTGATTAGGTTCAAAGACACTGTGAAATAGCAAATAGCCTTCCTCCTTTACTCAGTCCTGGGACTGACACCGTCATTATGCAAACAGTGGGGAGGCATCTAAAGTTGTTGAATCTTAGACACCTGAATATATATTTTCGTCAGCTTAGACATCTGAATATATTCTTTCGTTTGCATCCAAACCTATGCATGTATGCATTTCCGTCTCTATACATAGGCCTCCAATATAGCAGCCCTAAAGTTAAATAACTGAAAACAGTTCACCTGATGAGTGAAATCTTAGTGTAAATATGAATGATAATATTGAATGTTATGCATTATTAAAAGGACCAATTGGGCCGACGGCCTAACACATGTTTTTATTGATCATCCTCAATAAACAATTCTTGCTGTCCTTATTCGAGAGGGCAAATGGATGGAAACGCGATCGCAGGTGTTATTGTGTTGGAGGTCTTAACATGCACATCGGTCGCAGAACATGGCTCGGGTTACCAATGATGGCCTGGAGGAGTACCGTGTCAGCTCTGGCGGCCAGATCTCCGACCATCAGTGATGACCTACCACTTCCACACAAAAGTCAGGCTATGGGGACCTTTATGTGAACCGGCTCTATAAAAGTTAAAAACCCACAAAAGCCCGTTGCTTGGAGCGCCAAAGTGCCAGGCCCGAATCGGGTGCGGATTTAAGAATTTGCCGCACCTTGGCCAAGATTTCTACGCTCCCTCCAAAAATTTAAATTGCATATTGAAATCCACAAATTTTAAGAGAGATTATAACAGGAAGAGAAACCAGCACTACCAGTCTGTTTCTATTAAAAATGAAAATAAATATGAAGTATTAACTTTGTGATTGTACTAGTTCAAACTTTGATAGCAGTTTAACTCAATGATTAAACATCTCTTCGTTAGTTCAGTAACCTGCCATCAATTACTCCTTACATTTAAAATTTATTTATCCAACTTTGCCGCCCATTGAAATGTGCCGCCCCTATGCCTATGACTTGTTGGCCTAGTGGTAAAGGCGGCGCTGGTCCGAATCCTGGGAGGCCGAAAAGATAGCATAGTGTTGCGGGTGATATTTGGTGATGTGGAGGCGCAGGAGTAGAGTTCAGTTTTCAGTAAACTACACATTAGAATCTAAGCACAGGCCACAGGAGAGACGATATTGACACAGGAGAGAGAGGATGATGAGGATGAAAAGGGAGGAAATTCCCCACGCGGGCAAGGGGTGGGTGGGCACGACTTAAGTAGGTCAGTTTTTTTGGCGTAGGTCGTGTTCGGCCGATCCTTCATCACTGCCCGCATTCGACAGCGATATCTCCTGAACACACTGATCAGGTTTCCACCAGCAAGGCGATATAGCCCTGATGGGGCGAGAGAGTGATACAACAAGAAAAATTGGTCTTAGTGTGGACGGCAGTCGCACAGCGATGATAGAGCTGTATGTGGTACGAAAGATACAGCAGGATATTAGCATTCACTGAGCATAAAAGCGAGGGTTTAAGTGACTTCGTGATTTAATAATTACAAGATTACTTAAGAACTGGTCTGAACAATTAAAATAAATTATTTTTACACTTAGTTAATTAACTCATCTACTTAACTATTTAATTAACGGCTTCATTTAACCACTTAATAGTCTCAATTATTTAACTAGCGCAACCACCTAAGTTAACGACTTAGCCGCCTAACCAAAAGATTCAGCAATGCTGAACTAACCAGTCAACTTAATTTGACTAGCAAATTATTTTATTTAGCTTAACCGAGTTATCCACAATAAAGGTTTATATACACCATTATTCAGGTATTCACGAATTGTTGCTGGCATTGCTTTACAACATAGTAGGAATAGTTTCAATTTAACGACACTCTGTGATAGCAAAGATCATTCTGTTGCCCTCCTCCTAAATTCAGGTTTCGGACTAACACTGCCAGAGTGCGAACAGTGGCGGGTTACATTGGTTTTTCATTTTGAAAACCAGTTTTATTAAAACAACTGTGTTAATAATGTTGCATCATCAAAAGCGCACAGTAATGATTTTGAAGTGAATAAAATTCAATATATTTAGTGAATTTGAATAGCTATTCTCAGACACTGGTCTAAGCAGGGCCATAAAGAAATTAATTTAATAGAAACAGTTAAATACAGACTCTTTACTTTTATTAATAAATTACACACCTTTTTTTATGTGTGCGGAGCTAATTATTTTTTGCGGAAAATAATATTATTATTAATTAGTGCGACAACTCGCATACTTTGTTCTGACGACACCCCAGCGCCGATTAATGAAGAGACACTGGAACTTCTGTGCCAAAAACATCCTGTCCCGCCGCGTGACCGCTCAGCCATCCTTAGATTGACCTCAAGCGCACCCTTCCAGGCCACAAAGCTGGAGATTCGCACAATGATGCGCTCTTTCCCGATGGGGTCGTTGGCCGGCCCTGATGGGCTGCGCCCCCAACACGTGGCGGAACTGATTGGAGATCCAGACGCGGGACCTAGGCTGCTGAGAGCGACAACCGCTCTTATCAATCTACTACTGGCCGGCATCTGCCCTCAAGAGGTACGGTCTATCTTATTCGGAGGTACTCTTTTCGCCCTCCGTAAAAGCTGTGGTGGTCTAAGGCCAATAGCCATTGGATACGTGTGGCGTCGACTCACATCTAAATGCGCCAACGCACACGCCGTCCCACGTGTCACGTCGTACCTAACCCCTAAACAACTGGGGGTTGGCGTTCCCGGAGGAACCCACGTCGCTAGACGATTCCTGACCAGCATGGACACGAGTTCAATAATGGTGAAGCTTGACATCTCGAACGCTTTCAATAGCTTGCACCGAAACTCCATGCTCGCAACAGTGGACGAACTCGTTCCTAATTTATTTGCATATTGCCATCTTGCCTACGCCGAGGCGACATCTCTGAAATTCGGGAGATTCACGATACAATCGCAAGAAGGTTCGCAACAGGGCGATCCCTTGGGACCTCTACTTTTCTGCTTACCGCTACAGCCGATCCTTAATCACCTGCTTTTACCATTGGCCTTTGGATACCTCGACGATCTCACCTTGGGGGGAGATCCTGAGGTGGTGGTGGCGGATGTTAACTCGATCGAAGAGGGATGTCTGCAACTTGGTCTTGCCCTCAACCGCAAAAAATGCGACGCCCATATCAACGACGTTAGTCAAGGCTTCCTAGGCCAGTTGGCCCGGGTCAGTGTATCATCGGCCGTGCTCCTAGGGGCTCCGCTCTCGCCGACGGATGCCCTCCTTTCACTTGCGTGGCCGACCTTGGAATTGCCCTCGACAGGTTGCAACTAATCGCTAGACAAGACGCTCTACTGATCCTTAGACATTCGATCGGTTCGCCTAAACTCATGCATTTATTGAGATGCACCCCTTGCCACGACCACCCGCGTCTATGGGCTTACGACGATCTGCTGCGAGGAGGGATCGAGCGAATCTTCAACATATCGATGACCGATGACCAATGGGGTCAGGCCACTCTTCCGATCATGATGGGAGGACTGGGAATTAGGAGGGCGTCCTCGCTGGCACTTCCCGCCTTTCTGGCTTCAGCCGCGGGAACTCTCCAGATCCAGTTCCTCATCTTAGAATCAGTAGCGGTGAAATCGGACTCGGCTTGCGACTCGGCGATGTCTACCTGGCTTCAACTTACCGAAGCCATTGCCCCGACGACGCCAGGCCATAAACAAGCCCACTTTGACAGACCGCTGTTAAAGGCGGTTCTGTCTGCACTAGAAGAAAAGCTACAGGATCCCTACGACCAGGCGAGACTAAGGGCTTTGCAGTCACCACACGCCTCGGACTGGCTGTACGCTCTCCCGCTCGTTTCTCGCGATCTCAGACTGGAGGACGATACCGTGAGGGTGGCGGTCGGCCTACGATTAGGGGTGACCATCTGCGAGCCGCACACCTGCGCATGCGGCGCCTTCGTCTTTGCCAGAGGCGCACATGGCCTGTCCTGTTCATTGGGGTTTGGCCGCCAAGCAAAACACTGTAATATCAACGACCTAATCTATCGCAGCCTTAACAGAGCCGGTATTCCAGCGGTCAAGGAACCGTCAGGTCTTTCTAGATTAGATGGAAAGCGACCGGAAGGGGCAGACCCTAATACCGTGGAGTGGGGGCGGGCCTTACTTTGGGACGCGACGGTGGTGGACACAGTGGCCGCTTCTTATATCCCCGAGACAGCTTCCACAGCTGGAGGAGCGGCGGAGATAGCAGCCACAAGGAAACACACAAAATATTCTGAGCTAGAGAAGAAATACACTTTTGTTCCAATCGCTATAGAAACCTTCGGTCCCCTCAATAGTGAGGGCCTCGCCTTTCTGTCTGAGACTTGACGCCGACTTTCGACAACTGCCGGTGACACCCGAGAGACAAACTTCCTTTTCCAGAACTTGTCGGCATTGATCCAACGTTTCAATGCGGTGGCTTTTCAGGGCACTATGTCAAGATTACAATCCACTGACAAGCGGCGACCCAGATAGCCTGATGACAGATCCGTTAGCAATGCCAATGATGAATAACACTTTATGTGACATAATAATAATAATAATAATAATAATAATAATAA
Organism: Bimastos eiseni; assembly: GCA_959347315.1. NCBI lineage: Eukaryota > Metazoa > Annelida > Clitellata > Crassiclitellata > Lumbricidae > Bimastos > Bimastos eiseni. Next base: position 1,628,809 of record OY365807.1, on the reverse strand, counting down.
TAATAATAATAATAATAATAATAATAATAATAATAATACAAAATAATAATAAAAATATTGTCTTAGATTTATTATATTAATAATGACAATAACAATTATAACAATAATGAAAATTATTATATTCGATATTACATTTGTTCTGTTGATTTGGATTAATGATATTGTCTAAAATCCTATACTACAAATGATGTGCTGTTAATATCGAATATTACTTGTTGACATTATATAGATAGTTTGACATTGATGTTATAAAATTGTTTTGATGCTCTGTAAATAGGATGGAGAAAACTTTCATGGAAAAAAAATGAAATAAGAAAGAACCGATAGGGTCAAAAAAGAGCCTTCATGAACAAAAAAAGAAGCAATATGGCCACATGAATAAATGTTACATATGTATGTGTGTACATTGTATGTATATATATACATTTATACAATATGTATGTTTATATATGTAGGAATAAAATGTAATAACCATTTATATGTTATGAAATATCTACAACAACCATAAGTCGAATATTGCTGTCTCAGCAACCAGTCATGCAGAAATGGAATCAATAACAGCACAAAGGGAAGAAAGAAAACAGAAAGACAAAAGAAAGAAAGATAACATAAAGATAAAGGATTAAAACTATATCTGAAACTGAACTGAAATGTAACAAATTCTGAGGACGTCAACAGCCTATGTTGCTATAAGATGTCGTTAAACTGTTGAATAATAATATTATTATATTCGAGTCAAAAAGGCTGCTCATAACTGATTGAAAAATAGTGATCTAAATTATCTCTTCGTCCTGGGCGTATTAGGTCTAATAGCTCTCCCACTCTCTTTCTTCTCCCTTTTCTAACAAATCCCACTGATGTTTGTTTTTATAGGGTACTCTCGAACGCGGAATATTCATGACAACGGGAGCAGTGACGCCCTGCGATTCTGGAAATGCCACGATGTCTATGTCAAGTCTAGACGCTCTTAGTGTAACAGAAACGGATTTGTCACAGAGTCCAAACATTTCGATCGAGGAAGCGATGAAAACAAAACTCTACTGTCCGAAGAACTACGTCGAAAAAGCCAGAATAAACGCAGGGTTGGTTGACGAATAATATTAATAATTACCACTGTAACAGCAATAATAATAATCATAATAATAATAAAAATAATAATAATAGTATTAATAATATTAACTAACTGAGTGACTTTGAAGGCGGTCGACGGATTTATCTATCCTAGAATTATACAGTTTTTTGAAGTAGTGAGAGTTCGTCAGCGCATTCCGTTTCAATTGAGGCCAGGATAAGAGATTTTTATATATTGTCTTATATTACTAAAGAGATTTTTCAGGATTTTAAATAAAAATGTGTAACCTATGCAAATGCAAATCAGAATTTGACTCCATAATATTCACCGTTGAGTAGTTATAACATCCCACGACGTCAGAATACGTATTGCTATGGCAACGCAGTAGAGACGTTCATTTTTTAACATTTGAAACCGAATTTGTATACATCTGGTTCCATTCAACCCACTTCATGTATCTTCATTCCCCTTCTCTTATCCATGTATCTTCATTCCCCTTCTCTTATCCATGTATCTTCATTCCCTTCCCCTTCTCTTATCCATGTATCTTCATTCCCTTCCCCTTCTCTTATCCATGTATCTTCATTCCCTTCCCCCTCTCTTATTCATGTATCTTCATTCCCTTCCCCTTCTCTTATCCATGTATCTTCATTCCCTTCCCCTTCTCTTGTCCATGTATCTTCATTCCCTTCCCTTCTCTTATCCATGTATCTTCATTCCCTTCCCCTTCTCTTATCCATGTATCTTAATTCCCTTCCCCTTCTCTTATCCATGTATCTTCATTCCCTTCCCCTTCTCTTATCCATGTATCTTCATTCCCTTCCCCTTCTCTTATCCATGTATCTTCATTCCCTTCCCCTTCTCTTATCCATGTATCTTAATTCCCCTTCTCTTATCCATGTATCTTCATTCCCTTCCCCTTCTCTTATCCATGTATCTTCATTCCCTTCCCCTTCTCTTATCCATGTATCTTCATTCCCTTCCCCTTCTCTTATCCATGTATCTTAATTCCCTTCCCCTTCTCTTATCCATGTATCTTCATTCCCTTCCCATTCTCTTATCCATGTATCTTAATTCCCCTTCTCTTATCCATGTATCTTCATTCCCTTCCCCTTCTCTTATCCATGTATCTTCATTCCCTTCCCCTTCTCTTATCCATGTATCTTCATTCCCTTCCCCTTCTCTTATCCATGTATCTTCATTCCCTTCCCCTTCTCTTATCCATGTATCTTCATTCCCTTCTCCTTCTCTTATCCATGTATCTCCATTCCCTTCCCCTTCTCTTATCCATGTATCTTCATTCCCTTCCCCTTCTCTTATCCATGTATCTTCATTCCCTTCCCCTTCTCTTATCCATGTATCTTAATTCCCTTCCCCTTCTCTTATCCATGTATCTTCATTCCCTTCTCCTTCTCTTATCCATGTATCTTCATTCCCTTCCCCTTCTCTTATCCATGTATCTTCATTCCCTTCCCCTTCTCTTATCCACGTATCTTCATTCCCTTCCCCTTCTCTTATCCATGTATCTTCATTCCCTTCCCCTTCTCTTATCCATGTATCTTCATTCCCTTCTCCTTCTCTTATCCATGTATCTTCATTCCCTTCCCCTTCTCCTTCTCTTATCCATGTATCTTAATTCCCTTCCCCTTCTCTTATCCACGTATCTTCATTCCCTTCCCCTTCTCTTATCCATGTATCTTAATTCCCTTCCCCTTCTCTTATCCATGTATCTTAATTCCCTTCCCCTTCTCTTATCCATGTATCTTCATTCCCTTCCCCTTCTCTTATCCATGTATCTTCATTCCCTTCCCCTTCTCTTATCCATGTATCTTCATTCCCTTCCCCTTCTCTTATCCATGTATCTTCATTCCCTTCTCCTTCTCTTATCCATGTATCTTCATTCCCTTCCCCTTCTCTTATCCATGTATCTTAATTCCCTTCCCCTTCTCTTATCCATGTATCTTAATTCCCTTCCCCTTCTCTTATCCATGTATCTTCATTCCCTTCCCCTTCTCTTATCCATGTATCTTCATTCCCTTCCCCTTCTCTTATCCATGTATCTTCATTCCCTTCCCCTTCTCTTATCCATGTATCTTCATTCCCTTCCCCTTCTCTTATCCATGTATCTTCATTCCCTTCTCCTTCTCTTATCCATGTATCTTCATTCCCTTCCCCTTCTCTTATCCATGTATCTTAATTCCCTTCCCCTTCTCTTATCCATGTATCTTAATTCCCTTCCCCTTCTCTTATCCATGTATCTTCATTCCCTTCTCCTTCTCTTATCCATGTATCTTCATTCCCTTCCCCTTCTCTTATCCATGTATCTTCATTCCCTTCTCCTTCTCTTATCCATGTATCTTCATTCCCTTCCCCTTCTCTTATCCATGTATCTTCATTCCCTTCCCCTTCTCTTATCCATGTATCTTAATTCCCTTCCCCTTCTCTTATCCATGTATCTTCATTCCCTTCTCCTTCTCTTATCCATGTATCTTCATTCCCTTCTCCTTCTCTTATCCATGTATCTTCATTCCCTTCTCCTTCTCTTATCCATGTATCTTCATTCCCTTCCCCTTCTCTTATCCATGTATCTTCATTCCCTTCTCCTTCTCTTATCCATGTATCTTCATTCCCTTCCCCTTCTCTTATCCATGTATCTTCATTCCCTTCCCCTTCTCTTATCCATGTATCTTAATTCCCTTCCCCTTCTCTTATCCATGTATCTTCATTCCCTTCTCCTTCTCTTATCCATGTATCTTCATTCCCTTCCCCTTCTCTTATCCATGTATCTTCATTCCCTTCCCCTTCTCTTATCCATGTATCTTCATTCCCTTCCCCTTCTCTTATCCATGTATCTTCATTCCCTTCCCCTTCTCTTATCCATGTATCTTCATTCCCTTCTCCTTCTCTTATCCATGTATCTTCATTCCCTTCTCCTTCTCTTATCCATGTATCTTCATTCCCTTCCCCTTCTCCTTCTCTTATCCATGTATCTTAATTCCCTTCCCCTTCTCTTATCCATGTATCTTAATTCCCTTCCCCTTCTCTTATCCATGTATCTTCATTCCCTTCCCCTTCTCTTATCCATGTATCTTAATTCCCTTCCCCTTCTCTTATCCATGTATCTTAATTCCCTTCCCCTTCTCTTATCCATGTATCTTCATTCCCTTCCCCTTCTCTTATCCATGTATCTTCATTCCCTTCCCCTTCTCTTATCCATGTATCTTCATTCCCTTCCCCTTCTCTTATCCATGTATCTTCATTCCCTTCTCCTTCTCTTATCCATGTATCTTCATTCCCTTCCCCTTCTCTTATCCATGTATCTTAATTCCCTTCCCCTTCTCTTATCCATGTATCTTCATTCCCTTCTCCTTCTCTTATCCATGTATCTTCATTCCCTTCTCCTTCTCTTATCCATGTATCTTCATTCCCTTCTCCTTCTCTTATCCATGTATCTTCATTCCCTTCCCCTTCTCTTATCCATGTATCTTCATTCCCTTCTCCTTCTCTTATCCATGTATCTTCATTCCCTTCCCCTTCTCTTATCCATGTATCTTAATTCCCTTCCCCTTCTCTTATCCATGTATCTTAATTCCCTTCCCCTTCTCTTATCCATGTATCTTCATTCCCTTCTCCTTCTCTTATCCATGTATCTTCATTCCCTTCTCCTTCGCTTATCCATGTATCTTCATTCCCTTCTCCTTCTCTTATCCATGTATCTTCATTCCCTTCTCCTTCTCTTATCCATGTATCTTCATTCCCTTCCCCTTCTCTTATCCATGTATCTTCATTCCCTTCCCTTCTCTTATCCATGTATCTTCATTCCCTTCCCCTTCTCCTTCTCTTATCCATGTATCTTCATTCCCTTCCCCTTCTCTTATCCATGTATCTTAATTCCCTTCTCCTTCTCTTATCCATGTATCTTCATTCCCTTCTCCTTCTCTTATCCATGTATCTTCATTCCCTTCTCCTTCTCTTATCCATGTATCTTCATTCCCTTCTCCTTCTCTTATCCATGTATCTTCATTCCCTTCCTTTTCTCCTTCTCTTATCCATGTATCTTAATTCCCTTCCCCTTCTCTTATCCATGTATCTTCATTCCCTTCCCCTTCTCTTATCCATGTATCTTAATTCCCTTCCCCTTCTCTTATCCATGTATCTTAATTCCCTTCCCCTTCTCTTATCCATGTATCTTCATTCCCTTCCCCTTCTCTTATCCATGTATCTTCATTCCCTTCCCCTTCTCTTATCCATGTATCTTCATTCCCTTCCCCTTCTCTTATCCATGTATCTTCATTCCCTTCCCCTTCTCTTATCCATGTATCTTCATTCCCTTCCCCTTCTCTTATCCATGTATCTTAATTCCCTTCCCCTTCTCTTATCCATGTATCTTAATTCCCTTCCCCTTCTCTTATCCATGTATCTTCATTCCCTTCCCCTTCTCTTATCCATGTATCTTCATTCCCTTCCCCTTCTCTTATCCATGTATCTTCATTCCCTTCCCCTTCTCTTATCCATGTATCTTCATTCCCTTCCCCTTCTCTTATCCATGTATCTTCATTCCCTTCTCCTTCTCTTATCCATGTATCTTCATTCCCTTCCCCTTCTCTTATCCATGTATCTTAATTCCCTTCCCCTTCTCTTATCCATGTATCTTAATTCCCTTCCCCTTCTCTTATCCATGTATCTTCATTCCCTTCTCCTTCTCTTATCCATGTATCTTCATTCCCTTCTCCTTCTCTTATCCATGTATCTTCATTCCCTTCTCCTTCTCTTATCCATGTATCTTCATTCCCTTCCCCTTCTCTTATCCATGTATCTTCATTCCCTTCTCCTTCTCTTATCCATGTATCTTCATTCCCTTCCCCTTCTCTTATCCATGTATCTTAATTCCCTTCCCCTTCTCTTATCCATGTATCTTAATTCCCTTCCCCTTCTCTTATCCATGTATCTTCATTCCCTTCTCCTTCTCTTATCCATGTATCTTCATTCCCTTCTCCTTCTCTTATCCATGTATCTTCATTCCCTTCTCCTTCTCTTATCCATGTATCTTCATTCCCTTCTCCTTCTCTTATCCATGTATCTTCATTCCCTTCCCCTTCTCTTATCCATGTATCTTCATTCCCTTCCCCTTCTCCTTCTCTTATCCATGTATCTTCATTCCCTTCCCCTTCTCTTATCCATGTATCTTAATTCCCTTCTCCTTCTCTTATCCATGTATCTTCATTCCCTTCCCCTTCTCCTTCTCTTATCCATGTATCTTCATTCCCTTCCCCTTCTCTTATCCATGTATCTTAATTCCCTTCTCCTTCTCTTATCCATGTATCTTCATTCCCTTCTCCTTCTCTTATCCATGTATCTTCATTCCCTTCTCCTTCTCTTATCCATGTATCTTCATTCCCTTCTCCTTCTCTTATCCATGTATCTTCATTCCCTTCCCCTTCTCCTTCTCTTATCCATGTATCTTAATTCCCTTCCCCTTCTCTTATCCATGTATCTTCATTCCCTTCCCCTTCTCTTATCCATGTATCTTAATTCCCTTCCCCTTCTCTTATCCATGTATCTTAATTCCCTTCCCCTTCTCTTATCCATGTATCTTCATTCCCTTCCCCTTCTCTTATCCATGTATCTTCATTCCCTTCCCCTTCTCTTATCCATGTATCTTCATTCCCTTCCCCTTCTCTTATCCATGTATCTTCATTCTCTTCTCCTTCTCTTATCCATGTATCTTCATTCCCTTCCCCTTCTCTTATCCATGTATCTTAATTCCCTTCCCCTTCTCTTATCCATGTATCTTAATTCCCTTCCCCTTCTCTTATCCATGTATCTTCATTCCCTTCCCCTTCTCTTATCCATGTATCTTCATTCCCTTCTCCTTCTCTTATCCATGTATCTTAATTCCCTTCCCCTTCTCTTATCCATGTATCTTCATTCCCTTCCCCTTCTCTTATCCATGTATCTTCATTCCCTTCTCCTTCTCTTATCCATGTATCTTCATTCCCTTCCCCTTCTCTTATCCATGTATCTTAATTCCCTTCTCCTTCTCTTATCCATGTATCTTCATTCCCTTCCCCTTCTCTTATCCATGTATCTTCATTCCCTTCTCCTTCTCTTATCCATGTATCTTCATTCCCTTCCCCTTCTCTTATCCATGTATCTTCATTCCCTTCCCCTTCTCTTATCCATGTATCTTAACAACAAAGACCCGTCACGACCCGCTTCGTCGGAAGACCATATCATGCAGTTGAATGGCTTCTTAATACAACAAACAACCCCAGATCGTTGACTCACAAGAGGGACCAAGACCCAAACAAAATGGGATTTGGGGAGCATTCCACAGCGAATGGAAACTGCAAAACAAGAATGGCCTCGTGCACAGACATGGACCCAGAGACAACCCGGGCCCAGGTTCTCACAAACCACCAATAGGTCCCCATGTCCCGACAGATGAACCTCCCGATACGAGGACACAACAGCCAGCAACATCTCTGGGTACAAATGAGATAAATGTAGTCAATTCCATTCCTCATCCATGCTTGACTGCCAGTCTGATGAAACACATACCCAAAGCAGCCAGACCAGATTTGAGCGCCTTGTTAACCACAATTATAGGACGGATTCTCCGAGATCCATGCTCCTTGACCCAATGGAGACACCGTTTCGCCTTTGGTGCACTGACATTAGCCAAGCCTACAAGACGAGGCAGACGCCATAGCATGACCATAAAAATCAAACAAAGATCTAGCGATCTCCTGGCCAGAAGCTCCAAGGACATTGACTGGCTCTTTATTGGACAAGAGGGATCAGAACACAGAAAGAAAGAAGGAAAGCAAGGGCCTCAGGGCCTCAGCCGTGGCCTCTAAATTGGAAGATGGGAATATCCGAGCAGCAGCTAGGATTCTGAGCTCGGACGACAAGCCAATCCCAATTAACGAGACCACATGGGAGGAGCTCAAAACAAAACATCCGTCCCCACCTCAGAGGCAGAAGCCATATATATTAGTGCACAAAGCCAAAATTGAAAGTGATGAAAGACCTGTAACTCAACGAAAACCGATATTGCAAAAGCAATTTGAGAAAATAATAGTAAAGGGCAAAACTTATCTACAGACCGAAAGCTTGATGCTTTTTGCGGTTATCCGTTGACAGTTGATCATTATGCGATCGCAAATCAGAAAACCAGAAATAATTGTTATGAAGTATGCAGTTAGTGGTGAGAGCAGAATTGTAAAGTCCAGAATGTTTTTTATTGATGTCTCTGTAGAATCATAACAACGGGTGTGGCGTCAATTTCCATTTTCGGAAGGACATTGGTAGAGTTTAGTTGCATAAAGAAATATATTTTTACGGAAAGATATCGTGAAGCAGCGGAAATAAAGACCTATCTAGAGATAAATCAGGAAGTCATGCACTAAATCAGACTACATTTCAACACCTTTTTAACACTCTGCATCTATCATACATAAATGTATCACAGCAATCTACTGCGGATTGCAAGACTGCTTAAATGTCCAACGAAATCATGTACACTCATGTCAGCCTCAGTTAGATACTCGGGAGATATGCATTAGGATTATGATAGCGACAAGTACGGCTTGCCACATGGAATTTGAAAGAAGGAAAGCATTAGGAAAATATGCGTTGTCAAAAGGAGAGAACTACTGACCGGAAAACAAAACAGGAATCTAAATATAGGAAGAAAGACACTGATATGGAGTGTAGTGCTTTGTGGAGCAGAGATGTTAACCATGAGAAGCTGCACATAAGAAGACAGGGATAGGGCTTTCGAAATGTGGACATGGAGAAGGATATAGGAAATCAGCTGGATGGAGCATAAAACAAATGAAGAAGTAGCGGAAAAATTTTGGGAATGAAAGGGTCATTATACACTCAAGATGTAGGGGACATCGAAAATGTATTGGGCTGATGCTATTGAAGAATCATTATAGTACATCAAACTGAAGGAATATTGAAGGAGTGGACAGACACGAGGAAGACCTGGAATGAGATGGTTCTGGATTGGAAGACGGCAGAGGCATATTGAAAGCTCCAAGAAGAGGCACAGCAGTGAGAAGGGTGGTGATGTTCAGAGGCGTACTGGAGGAAAGCTGCAGGCGGGGCAATTTGCTATCTTGGCGGGCCATTGAGGTTACAGGTCCGTCGAGGTGCTGTGAGATTTGAGTGTAGGACAGTTTTACCCTTCAAGGATAAAAGCCCCCGATTTTGCGTATGACATTTTGCCCCTTCCCTTGAATGCAAAATATTTATCATTAATCCGATTTAATAATAATAATAATAATAATAATAATAATAATAATAATAACAATCAACAGCCGGTGGAGCAGCAGAACATGCCGCAGAACGAAAGTACATTAAGTACTCATCCCTCCCCACCACGCATGATTTTGTGCCAGTGGCCATCGAATCACTGGGCCCCATAAACCGTACTGGAATGGAGTTTCTACAAGAGCTGGGTCGCCGTATGACACAGGCAACGGGAGACCCTCGCGAAACAACTCATCTTTTTCTACGTCTATCTATTTGTACACAACGTTTTAATGCAGTGGCGTTCAGAGGCTCTTTTGTTCAGCCCGATGGGGACGAAAACCTATGACAGTTATAATAATAATAATGATAATGATAATGATAATAATAATGATAATAATAATAATAATAATAATAATAATAATAATAATAATAATAATATTATTATTAGTTTTATTTCAAACTGACAAGCCGCAGTATGATTACAAATTAGTAGAAATGGATGTAGACCTAGAGCTAAGAAACTCACTGACTCAAATAGTAACGAATGATGACATTAAGTTATCTATTTAGCTTCCAGCCTATTATTGTGTGCCTATTGTAGTGATCATAGTCAGACTCCAGATAATTTCATATGTCAACATATGCTTGTAAGTCGAGGCCACCGGTGGGCCAGTCCGCCCCTTGTGATATTGGACATTTGAACCTGCATAAAAGATTTACAGAGAGACAGAAGTAGATTCATAGACACTAGGAATTTATATTTCAGCTGTACTATGTTGTAGGGACGGTGAGAATTGTCACAACTAATTGCACACCTCCTTTAAGTATTTTAGATGCCTTATAAGAAAAGGCTAAACGTGTAATGGGTTGGTCAGATCATTTGCATCCTTAATGCACCAAGCCTTGGATAACTTACAACGTAACAACTTTTATAATTCACTTTGACAATGGTAAATAATATGCCCCTATTATATAAAGAAAAAGTGTACTCAAGCATGACAATCATGACAATAAGGGTTTCTGTGGACGGCAACGGCCTCTGTTGTCATAAACTGTCGTTTAACTGTGGATCCATTCAACTGTACAATTGATCTCGTACAAGACTTGCTATGCAATAGAAACGATGAGAACCTTTGAAATTATTACATACCACTCTTTTGGTAAATTATTTGCCCTTATAGGCGAAAGAAGAAGCGTCTCCCTGTAATACAGAATACGTACGAGTCTTGCCTTGCAATGGAAACGATGTGAACTGTTCAAAATTATTGATACTATAAGACATAGAAGATTAAGAAAAAGCGGTATGCAGAACTATTATGGAAGAGCGGGCTGCGTCATCAAATTAAGCCAAAATAACGTTGAGAACTTATTGAAATAATTTCCATTGACGTCAAAATTTGTTGCCAATAGATGTCGTTATGCTCTCAGTACAATTGATCTTGCTGGATGTTGCTGGGTGCAATTAGATCCTTAAGGGTTTCTGCACAGGGTCAATGAGATTAAATAATTATCGTGCTTGCTTGTTCGCCTTAATAGCTGGCTCGATTCATCACGATCTCTAATGGAGCAAGGAATACGTGAAGATGATGTCGCCGTATTACGATACAAATTCTTCAACTTCTACGACTTGAACAAAAAAGTACGTCACACAATTTGCTCACGCAAATGCGATAAATAATCCATGTCTTTATTAAGCGCAACTTTATACAGATCAACCATTATTCGATGGCGCTGAGCAATTCTGGATTGATGTCTTGCTTATCATATTTCTGCGCTGTAATAATTATATGGAAGATGCTTGCAATCGCATGCTTGTAGGACTGAATAGGATGGCATATAACAGAATAGCATAGGATGGGATAGGATACGATTCAGAGTTTAACGACAGCTTATGACAACAGAGGCCATTGCCGTCCACGGAAATGTACTAGGCATATTACAGAACTTGCAGCTTGGGCATAAAAAACCCCACACAATCTCACTGAGACTTCTTTCGCGGACCAGCTACATCAATTTAGTGCTTATTTATAGTTGATGGCAGTCAGCGTTGTATGCAAGACTTGAAACTTCAAGACTAAGACGAGACCGAGACAGTGAGGTGCTGAGACCGAGACACTAGGTTCAAGACAGTACGAGACAGTAAAACACAAGTGAACCTATATGAAATGCTGTAAAATACTAATGTATCAGTTGTCGGGAATAAGGTTCATTTGTAATTTCAATTCGATACCAAATACCAAACGAAATTATAAATTTGCGCATATCCTTAATTACTTACCCTGAGAAACTCGAAGTTGTTCCGATCGCTTCGGTTATGGTGGTTTTACGTCAATGACCAACGGCACGGCATAGCTATTGTTTGTCAATAATTTCAAATTGCGTACAAGGAAACTTCACACTTTCAGATTCTCTCTGAGACATTTTTCCACTTTAAGATAATTGAATTGATTTCAGTATGGTGTGACTCGAGCGTTACTCAGAATTACCCAGTTACTAGCGCAAGATTTTAAGACAGTTGACGCGAAACAAGACTTTCACTTCAAGACAGTTTCTAGAAATTTGAGACACTACCTCGTGACCGAGACCCAGACAGCAGGCTTCCGAGACCGAGACACTAAAAAACTGTCTCGAGACCATACAACTCTGGCGGTAGTTGCAGTTTAACGACACTGTGTTGTAACAAAGACCATTGGCGTCCCCTCCACCTTTGTCTAGACTTGAGACTGGCACTGGGTGAGTAGACCTACGACCAGTTGTGGAGTTCTTTGTGCTTGTTATCAGTTTCCATTCATAATAATCGTTTCTTCATAATAATCGATTTGTGATCCGAGACAATATCAGCTCCTCGGAAGGATCTTCATACCTGTAGCTGAACTGAAGTTTGCCATATGCCATAGTCTGTCAATGAAGATTAAGTCCTTCATACTAGGATGCATCCAGTAAGGTGCTGTCCATGAATTTTATTACCTACATTTTTGCTTAAATTTATTATTACAAATCATTAATCTCTGTTTGGCTGCAAATTCATTTCTTGTTCCATTAATCCATGTTTCAACATTATGTGTTCCTGTCCTGTGCTGTGTTCCCGATCTTTGCGTTCCAATCTCTAGAGCAGATTTTCATGTTTTTTTGGGCAAATCTGTTGAACTGCTTTCTTAATGCAGGACTACTACTTTTAGGTTGAATATTCTAGTTAAAAGAGGTGTGTAACTGCCTTTAACGTTTGACACCGATTGTATGGCATAATGCCCAAAAGAATTACATAGGCAAGGTGAAGGTCGCTCGAAATGTGAGTTGCATAATCCTTCCGAGAGCGAGCGGTTCCAGAGGCATGTGACGAGGGAAATTAGGCAATTAGATTGTCGATGGACCGTTGCTGCAAAAACGATTTTAGAGGACTGATCTCGCTTGCAGCTCTTGCCTTTGAGCTCAGTAGAAATCTTTTCCTCTCTGGTGAGTGCTTTTTCTCTCGACAAAAACCAGCTCATCGTTGCTCAGCTCTCAGGTTTCCGTCAACCCCATTTCGGACAGTCCAGGTAACCGCCGACTAACCGGGTGAAGTTATGCAGGCAATAAATGCAGCAATGATGAGGATGATGGTTATGGTGGTGGATGTTGTTATTGCTGTTGTTGTGGTGGTGATGATGATGACGACGACGACGACGTGGACGATGATGATGATGGTGATGAACGAGAACGACGGTGTCGATGATAATGATGATGATGAAGCACATGACGGTGTTGACTTATGTGATTATTTTTATTCTAATGACTATTGATGTTAATGTAATTATGATAGTAATAATAACCGTAATGGCAATAATCACAATAAAAACAATAGCGAAAACAACAACAACAATTATGATGTATATTATTATTATTATTATTATTATCATTATTATTATTGTTGTCATTATTATTATTATTACACGAGTGTTTATATTGTTTATACAGTTACGTCAGTGCCTGGGTCTAGCAACTCCACTCACTGACTCTAACAGTAGTCTTGTCCAATCCTTTAGCCATATATTGTCGTAAGATGTCGTCAAATTCTGGATCCATCCACTCAAGTGTTGATGATAATTATGACAATAACGATGACAACAGCGATTACTATAGCGATAACGACAACGATAAGGGCAACGAGAATGATAACGACAATGATGGTTATGATGATAATGATGACGATAACGATGAAAATAACGATAACGATATCGATGAAGATCCTCAGAGCTAACGAAGAGGAGCAAACTGTTGGGAAGAGTTCATTTGCGTGTGTGTGACTTGAGTTTCTTCGTTTCTTGCAGCTCGATAAAGCTCGAATCAATCAGATCTATCAACAGGCGAAGTGGTCGATTCTCTCAGGAGAGATCAACTGCACAGAGGAAGAGATGCTAGTCTTTGCCGCTTTGCAGGTAAAATTAAAAGACATTAAACATTATACTATATAAAAATATATAAATATCTGTGTATTAAGTTTAGCTTCAAAAGTTCCTACTTTTCATTGTTAATACCTTAAAAACTAAGCAATCATAATGCGACTTTTCAGTGTGAAATTAATAGAAAATTATTATTAATCGAATTTGACGGACACTCAGAGTGACGGACACATAGACTCACGCAGACACAGACAGACAGAAGAGACAGATGGACAAATAGATCGACAGACACGCAGACAGATAAACACAGACACTCGCGCACATCATAAGAAAGACAGGTGAACAAACGGTCAGAGAAACAGACAAACAGATTAACAGAAAAATAGACAGACAAACAAACAACCATACAGAGAGACAAACAGACTGAAAGAGAGGTAACACAGAAGGCAGAGAATAAGGCAAACAGACATATTGAATTATATGACCGGAAGTCATAAAAAGAGTTTGTGGTTTGTCATTTAT
>OY365807.1:1514571-1609571 GCA_959347315.1 Bimastos eiseni | reverse complement strand
TGAACTTGGCTCGCGAGGAGTTTGATCTGAAGCTACTTATCCACGAAAACGATATTCCAAAGGAAGTCGTCATACGACTAGATTCAGTGAGTTTCTAATTCTGCCTTTAGTTTCTTATGCAAGTTTACAGTGCTTCTCAAAATAATACATATGAATACATGGATGCCTAAAACAAAGACGATTTTGATAGCGCTTGTTTTATAGGATTTACTAGAAGTGATTGCGGAACGACAACAGAGACCTCATACAATTTTGTCATAAAGAATTGAGTGTTTTTATTGTCGTTGTTGCTTTTATTATTATTATTATTATTATTATTATTATTATTATTATTATTATTATTATTATTATTATTATTATTATTATTATTATTATTATCATGATCATTATCAATAATAATGATAATAATAATAATAATAATAATAATAATAATAATATTATTATTATTATTATTATTATTATTGTTATTATTATTATCATAATCATTATCAATAATAATAATAATAATAATAATAATAATAAATATAATAATAATTATAAATATAATAATAATTATAATAATGATAATAATAATACTAATAATAATAATATTATTATTATTATTATTGTCATCATTATCATAATCTTTATCATCATCGTCATCGTCACAATCATCATTATCATAATCATCACCATCGTCATCATGATTATTATTATTATAATTATAAGTATGAGTAGTAGAAGTAGTAGTAGTAATAGTCTGTGTGCTGCTTGGGTAGTAGAGGCTAAGGTATTGGGGTTAGTAGTAGTAGTAGTAGTTTCCAATGATAGTAGTATGAACTGTTCAGATACACACCTCTTTTATGTTTCATCTTTGCACTATAAGTATGAAACTTTTTAGAACTATGCATTTAATTGGGTAGTGTGTCTTTGTGTGTGCTGATTTTTTAACAACACCGTTCCATATCGAAGATGATTTATAGTCGCCCTCCTCCCTTTTTTAGCCTTGTGACTGGCACTGCCAAACTCCAAAGGGTGGGGAATTATGGGTGTTAAGCTCTTGTACCGTGGGCATTAAAAATTATAAATCAAGCAAAATGCTAAAGAGAGGTGTATAACTTGTTCACAAACAGTCTCCACCACTCGAGAGGCATAAAACAGCACAATGCTAATAAACTTACACTAATAATATTTTGTCAGCTGAGCAAAGTCTTAGTAATTTATAGTAGTAGCAGTAGGAGTAGCTGGAGTAGTAGTAGTAGTAGTAGTAGTAGTAGTAGTAGTAGTAGTAGTAGTAGTAGTAGTAGTAGTAGTAGTTGTAGTAGTTGGTGGAAGGGGAAGTAGTAAGGGGTGGAGGGGAAGCAGTAGTAGGGTGAATAGTACTATTAGTTCCCTTCCCTTCTGGATCTCGGACCTCGCTCCCAGCGGCGGATCACGTGACGTGAGATGTCTACAGTTGCGGCCCTCTAACGAAGGTTAGAATACTTAAGAACTGCGGCGAATCTCGTGTGTTGTGAAATGTCGCCGCACCCTAGCGAACGACCATGTGAGCAAAGACCTTAACACACTACAACAGACCGACCGACCGACAGACAGACAGACAGACAAACAGTCAGATAGACGTAATTTTCTCTTCTTTCGTTATACTAATAATAATATTTTTGTTCCAACTCAGACGGATAAATACGCTCGTTGGTCAGTGGCGATCAAGATGGCCGCCAAGGGTCGTACAATGGCCGATTGTTCTTACGAGAGCCAAGTGTCCAGCCTACGGTCAATCCTTGACCTCCAACGCCTACAGCTCACCCGCCAGCTCAATGAAGCTGCTCCAGCGTCCAGTCCAACGTTCGACCCTAAGGCCTGCGTTGCTCCACGATTCTTCAAGAGACTAACAGTTCAACAGGTTCTAACTCACGTCTTAAGTAATATTATACATGAAATGAATTCATTCAAACGGAGAGAAGTCGTAAAATAATAGATAACACACTTAGCTTAACTTAACTTTACTTAACTTTACTTAAATTAACTTAACTTAACTGAAATTAAGTTAACTTAACTTAACACTTAACTGAAGTTCGTTTCCCGCATCCTCTTAAGACTGATCAAGTCATCCTTTCGCTATTGGGCGGCGTCGGTAAATTGGGTTACACATTAGCGTGCGGAGCTGTATCACGCGTGAGGTTGACTAGTCCTTATCTCGCTAGGCGGCGGCGTTGGTTACATTACATGCGTGACTTGAGTGAAAATTGCATTGCTGCTGACAATTAAACTAACAAATTAGTTGCCAACTTTCGTTCGAACTATATTTTTACTCATACTGTGTTTGTCATTCTAAATTAACGATGATAATCATTGCCATAATAATAATGCTTTGCAAATTTACACATAATTTTTTGATTTCATGCGTTGCACGATGTAAAATAACGTGACGTCACAGTTTTTGACGTCGCAATGCACAGCGTCTGATGACGATGACTTGATATTCCAGGCAAAGAATCGCATCTTAGCCGTCCACTCGAAAGTTAGCACAATGAAACTACGCGACGCTGAACTGGAATACATCCGAGCCTGGCAGATGCTTCCAGAATACGGCAACACTTACTTCATCGTGAAATTCTCTGATCGCAAAAAGGAGGTTTGGGAATATACAGTCTCTCAATTAGTGAACTCGCAAAACGGTTCATTGTACCGTATCTGTGTTTTAGTTCTTAATTGAGGAATCGTTGTATACGTTATATTATAGGAATCGAAATGAAAGTCCATTTAGTTACTTTAGTAGTTAGAAAGTGAGTTGACACCTTAATTACTTAGATAGGATGGTAGTTATTGAGTATGAAAAAACGTAGCTGTATTAATTTGTGAATTAACTGGCTAGTTAGGAAATCAGTTAGCTATTCGATTTTTTTTATTTAGTTAGTTAGTTAGTTAGTCAATCATTTAGTTAGTCGGTTGGTTAATTTGTTAGTTTGCAATTCAGTTCGTTCCTTAGTTACTAAGTTAGAGTTTCTTCGTTAGTCACTTAGTTGGGTGGATATTTGAGTAGTTACTTAGCTAATTGCTCTCTTTCCTACTTAATTACTTAGCTAATTGTTTTGTCACATATTTCGTTATTTAGTTAGTTAATTATTTTTTTGACTAATTCTTTAAGAAGTGACTGAGGTTGCAATTAGATATAGGCCCTATAACGTAATAGGTGCCTTTCGGTTAATTTCGACTTTGTGTAATAACTTGTCATCATTCGTTCATTCTAGGAATATAATCACGCTGCAATTTGTCACCTAGAAATGGAACGACAAAAAAATTATTACTTTGTACTAAATAATATAGCGTTCAAGTCTGTTTTTTCCCTCAGGAACTACTTTCCATTTCGACGGATCACATGACGCGAATGGATATCCAGACGGGTGATCCGACCAAGACGTGGAACTACACGACGGTCGAGAACTGGAGCGTCAACTGGGACACGAGTCACGTGCACCTGTCAATCAACGGGCGAGACCACGCCCTCCAATGCTACACTGCCGACTGCAAGGTCATTCACGAGTTCATCGGTGGATATATCTTTCTGTCGCTGCGCTCTCCAGAGAAGAGCCAGACGCTTGATGAAGAGTACTTTCAGAAGCTGACTGGCGGAAGAGACTAGGGTGCGCTTTTGCGTCATCTTCCGAATCAGAAGATGAAGCTCTTTGGAATTGCGAAACGGCTACTCTAAAGAGGAAATTTTAATAACAGTAGATGAATGGAAGGTGGCTACAAAACGAGGCCAGGAAACTTCGATTCTACCCTATCACGGATTTCAGATTCTCCTATGACTCTGAAGGATAACGTTTGAGGTTACTTGTTGTCTGGGAACCGGTTTAGCGTTCTTTGGAATCCAGTTTCAGACAAGTTTTCGACGCGGTCCTACTGAGCTCATCGAAATGGTCCAGCAGATTGACGCTATTACTCTATTGCACTCGCTGCTCGTGGACCAAAACATAAAGCAAATCAACCGTCTTACTCACTTTATCTACTTTACTTGCTCACTGATTGAATTAATCCTACTAATTAGTCAAACATTAATTGCTAACTTTTTGTACTTATGGCCTACGTACCGTAACGTACGTAATATGCTGATAGGATGCTATTTTTAGTACATAGCGATCAGACATAACATTGTGGACGTAAGATAATGCGTGATGAACGAGCGCTAGACTGTACAAATGTGGCACCAGTGTCCACCTTTGGTGATTAGCATTTGGCTTACTTACTTGCCAACTGGTGCATATTTTGAAACTTGCAAATCTCTTATCTAGGAGCTTGCAACACAGTTCGAACCCCTCTCGCAAAAACGCTTGCATTAAACACCTTTAATAAAAATCGTCGACTAGACAATCGACCAATAAATCAACGCAGTCCTGCAGGCTATATGTAATAAGAAATCGAATTTCTACATTGCTCGCACTTTGGCAGTGCCAGTCCCAACCTGGATAAAGGAGGGGAGGGCATAGGTAAGGATCTGTATGTTCTTGGCTGATAGCTGTTATCCATTTAATCATAGGACTTAGCACAACGTTGTTGTTCGGAATCAATAGTTTGAAACAATAAAAGCTATTTAAGCTGTCGTTGTTGTCAATTGAAAGGTGTTGAATTTTATTTTATACGAAATATTAGAGTGGTTAGAAGTTTAATGCTATTATTATTTTTAATATTGTCATAATTATGCTATCTTCTAAAATTAGACTTATTAAACCATAAACACAGTGTCATCGTTGAAAATTAGTGGAAATAAGACTTAATAAGTTTCAACACCTACTAAGGGCGTCTGTCTGTCTGCCTGCCTGGCTGCCTGCGTGCCTGCGTGCGTGCCTGCCTGTTCCTTCAAGCCACAGTTAGCCATCATACATATATGGCGAATTTGTCATGCCATGGCAGTTAGACATCCCTTCCTACGTCACCTGATCAGAGGCTGTTCCAATCTTCACCCTGCTCATTTCGATCACCTGCTCCTTCAAAGTCTCTCAATCCCTCCGATATCCGATAATGATCCTCCATCCTTATTCCGGTGATCCGCTGTTCCAACCTGCGCCTTCCTTCCCCGTTGGCTGATCCAGGATCCCCCTTACATAGCCTTCGGCCACCTATCGGACCTTTGCGTCGGGTGGAGAATAGAATCTGGAACCAGTCAATGGCCCTACAGAGAGTGAATCGCATGAGACATGGAGAAATCGATTCCTTGTGATTGCTCTTCCATCCCTTTCACAATTGCCTCCTCGTTACAGCCTCCATCCCTCATATCCTCTTCCAACTACATCCTCCTACCTTGGCTCTTTATATCCTCTCTTCTCCTCCCCTTCGTCTCCTACTCCTTCTTCTCTTCCTTCTCTTCTTTCTCGTCTCCTTTCTCCTCCTCTCCATCTCCTCCTTCCTCTTCTCATAGCTTTACCTCTCATCTCCAACCCTGCTACCCTCATCCAGCTTCCTCCCTCAACATTTTCCATCCTCCTCTTCCTTCACTTAATCCCAGTCCCAGCTACAATGTACCTCCTCCTACATACTTCCTCCATGTCATCATTCAGCTGCCATTTTCAGGCTATCACCTTCCACTTCTCCTCCCAACTCATCTTCCAACATCCTCTTTTAGCTTCCTTCTTCCATATTCAACTCCCAAATTTTCCCCCAACTCCTTTGTTCGCCTTCCTCCTCACATATCCTACTCCCAAAGCATCCTCAAACTTTCTCATTCAGTTCCACTTTCTACATAATTTCAACACATCCTCTTCCAGTTCCAGTCTACATTCTCCACAACCGACTGATATCATCCTCCGCTCCATCCATTGAGTGTTACGAACAATTTATGGATGCGACCGATTTTCAATGCTTTCTTCTTTTATCTCCACGTCGTAAAATTCTTTTGAAAGCCTATTGTCCCTGTTTTTCCTCTTCCCATCACTCTTTCTGCTTTCCTCTCACTTACCAATGACTCACTTACGTGTGTATAATCCTCATTTGCTCTTTCCTCCTCAATTCTTTCATATGCCCTCCATCATTTCTTCTTCCTTCTCCTCCTTACTCCTCCGAGCTTTCGCGTCCTCCGTCTCCTCCTCTTTTTCCTCCTTCTCCTCTTTTCTCTCCATCCTCTCATCAGTCATCCTCCTGGTTTCGATAACGACGTTCATTATTATCGACTCGGCGCCTGCGTCAGATGGCGAACGCTGATGGCAAGCGACGGCTTATCTGGCATTTGCGCCTTGACCGAAGCGAACTGGAGAGGACTTGGATGCAAAGACCTGGGATCGGATGCATGACTAGGGATTAGAGGCATGTACCAGGAATAGGAAGGCAAAGGATTTGATGGAGGCCTGGAATAGAAGGGTCGAGGATTTAGGGCAGTGATCTGAAATAGAAGGGTAAGGGATTAGATGGATGAATGGAATAGAAGGGTCGAAGATTAGAGAAATGTTAAGGTCATGTATGAGAGAGAGAGGCAAATGTTGATAGTTATTAAAGACAGAGGTCAGCTATGTGAAGGTCAAGCATCAGAGATGGAATAAGCATTTTAAAGGAGCGAAACATGAGTTTCTTGGCGGGGGGAGAGTAGCTGGAGAATCAGTGACGTTCATTCAAAAGGGCAACGGTGGGTATGGAATATAAACCCGAACAATTGCGTGTAACTGTGCCCCAATTATGAAATGTGGAAAGTCAAGGCCACACGATCGCCAACTGCGTCAGTTTCCTTTTATTTAAGTATGTAATTTGCTTAATAAGTTAGTGATTCCTTATTTCATTTTGCAAGCGCATAGGAATTGCGATGCATTCAGATATCTATACAGTTAGTTCACGTTGCCGATGTGCATCGACTCTCTGTGGCCTGGTACGTTTGGGCGGCATAATTTGCATGCACTGTTGGCTATGCTATTTTTGCTATTACCGAGTAAGAAAGAAAGCTGAAATCAGTAAGTACATTAATTATTAATAAATTCGTCTTAAATCCACGCTATGTTAGAAATTTAAATTTCGCCTGCGCCTCCTATCTATGATGAGGGTACCTACCGTAGACTGTTTGTGAGAAGATGAGGCGGTGATGGAGTGGATTTGCCACACGTCCTCACATACCGAGGCTGAGAAAATGTAGGCGCCACAATTCATATACGTAACTGTATCACAACTTTCTTAAGGGATGGATACAGTTCTTAACGACAAAATAAGGCAACAGATAGTTGCCTTTAACATTCAATATCATGGTAGGCTAAAGTATGAGTAGAGTTCGAATTAGTTGTAGTTGCAGTTTAACGACAACGTATGATTGCAAAGATAATTGGCGTTACCCTCCTTTAATCAGTCTTGGGACTGATACTTTTTTTATCTTTTAATAAATTGACTGATACTACGAGAGTAATGATGGTAAGCACCGGGACCTATTCTAATGACTACATATTCTGCCGGTACTCATAGGCGAATAATGACTCTAAAATAAGGTGTGTAATATATATATGACAAGAATCACCTTTGCTATAGATAAATACAGCCCAGTTCAGCGCTCTCTACCAAGGTTCTATAGTATACTATACAAGTTTTCAGAGCTAATTCGAAGACTCGTCTATCCAAGATAATACCGCGCCCGGGGCCGTCCATAAATCAACTTTGTTATCACACAGTGCCGTTAAAGAATAAATCTTCTGTGGCCGAAATTTCGGCCGCGATACAAGCGAACATTTTTCTTCTACGGCCGAACTCATACACACTTTAGCTCGTAAAGGCCTCTGCGCATGCGCGACCATAGGCGCATGCGAACTGTTAAACAAACCTAAGACTCTTACAGTGTCAGGCTCAAGACTGGATAAAGGAGGAGGGAGAGGCTAATGATCTTTGCAATCACAGAGCGTCGCACAACAGAAATGCATTACAACCACAACGTTGTCTTTCGCATTTATTTAGAACATTGCGTCACATTTCATCACGTGACGTGGAGGTCAAATATTAACGCGACGCCCTTTGACCCTAGTGCATGGATTGTGCCAAGTACTCGTATGGACAATCCAGCTACCCAGGTTATTGGATTGCCTGGGTTCTTCGGGACATGCAGAGTAACTTTCGGTTGAGGCTCTTCCTGCCGTGCTGGATCGCTCTAGGGTCCCTCGCTCGTTGGGTCAGGTCGCTTTCTCTGCAGAAGACTTCCTGAAGCACAGACTCTCCAGAAGTCGACCCCACTCGTCGTTCCATCGCTGACGCTCCCTCAACCTCGTTCGGTTCTACCTCAGCCTCCATGACATCTTAGGCTCCCCTACATGGGGAACACCATCCATGCTCCTCATGGAGGCGCCCTATAAATCTTGAGAACTGGATTTTCTTCAACCTTACCTCCTGAAAGACTCTTCAGATGGTTTTCTTCCATTTTGACTATTTATTGTATTGCTTCATTAGGTCCCAGTGCTCCTAAAACGCCCGGATCTGGACCCCACCCTTCCAGCAAACTACTGGCCATTCTAAATCTTTATTTCTTCTATGAAGTCCTTAAGCGATGTGTGTCGGTTGACCACTTATTTGGATTCTAATGGTATCATTCCTCCTTTGCAGTCTGGGTTCAAGATGTTTCGCTCTACGTAAACCTTGCTGTCCGATCTCCTAGCCGACACCTTTGGATCTACATGTATTGACTCTGGCAAAGTAACTCTTTTGGCGCTCTTCGATATATCCTCCTTGACTGCCTTCCTGCTTACTTTTGTATCTCTGACGGAGCGCTCCTCTGGGTACGCTCGCTTCTCTCAGACCGATCACTTTGTGTCGGTTTTGGTTCAACCCTCGCTGGCTGAGCCCCCCCCCCTCCTACCCTATGGCCTCCCTCAGGGATCGGTCTTGGCCCCTTCTTTTATTTTATACACTTCTGCTCAAAGCACCATCCTCCCTCCTCTCGGCATTGCCTCCCACTAGTATGCTGATGACACGCAGGCCTATCGTCATGGGCCCCCTTCCTCAGCTTTCTAGACGATTGAGCGCATGCTGCAGGCGTACAATGTTCTCTTCTAATCGCCTCTCCCTGAACCTTAGCAAAACCCAGTACATCTGACTTGTTGGCTCTCCGTCGGGCTTTCCCCATCATCTCCCTTTCCCTCTCTATCTGCTCGGGATCTGGGCCTCCTTCTTGGCCCTACCCATTCCCTATCTAGTCACATAAATGCCGTATCGCGTTCCTGCATCTATCACCTGCGTCAGATCCGCTCTATTAGACAGTCGCTCTCATTGCGTGCTGTGTTCACGCTTGCGCTCGCTATGATCTGTTCCAGAGTAGACTTTATCAACATCGCCTTCACTTCTCCTCTCACAACATAATATTATCTAAGCTCCAGTCCATTCTCAATGCGGCTGCCCGACTAATTTGTGGAATTCCAAAATTTGATCACATCTCTTCCTTCTTTTGTGAATTCCTTCACTGGATCCCTGCACCTCAACGTATTTGTTTCAAGACCTTTGCGTTGATGCGTAATTGTCTTCTTTGGATCTGCCCCGCCTACATTCAGGCTCTCTGCACTAGGGTCTCCTCTATTACGCACCGGGTTTTCCTTCGTTCCACTGCTCACGGACTTTTAGTGGTTCCCCGCATGCACTCTGCCACGGTTCAATCCAGGAGCTTCGCCTATGTGGGTCCCACCAGCTGGAACAGCCCCAATCTTCCCCTTTGGAAGGAGCTGCTCAATCTTAATACAATTATAATTATAACTGTCGTTTAATTTCAAACTGACAAACCGCACTATGGTAACAAGTACAGAATGAACGGGTGATGACACGTTGTCCCAGTCGTCGGATTTAACTGCAAGGTAGCCATGCAAGGCGCTATCATCACGTTCTGAACCAGACATAACTAACGCCGCGTCTAGCGAAAGAAGGACCAGTCAACCTCGAGGAATCGAACTCACTTCCTCGGCTTTCTACGACACTGTCTAATGCATAACTCCTCAGGCCTCCGAAAGTTATTATCTAATGAAGTATTATATGATTCGATAGATAAGAATACTATGTTGGAGGGTGAAATTGTCGTTCATTTGTACTATTCAACAACCATCATCCAAAAGAAAAATCAGGCTTCATGTGGATAATTTCATGCGGTTTAAAGCAATTGAATGCGTTGTAGTAATTCTGGATTCATATTTAGGCAATGTTCCAATATTATTGAAACGTTTATTAACGGGTTGGTGGCAGGAGTGGGGTGGAAACATTAGATTCCAGCCTGTTCGATTGCTGTGAGAGGCGTCCCACGGGAACAAAGAATGGTTGCTTTTACGCACGACTAGTCTACGGTTCATCCGATTCCGTCCTTTAAGCTGAGGGTCAATTGATTTTCCTAATAGATCATCTTAATTGCGTTTGTGTGCCCGAGTGTACCGATTAAACGAAAATAATAAGCATATAGCGCGGATAAGACAGGCGTAAACCCCGCTAACTAGGCCCCCAGTAGTTTTTAAATAACATTACTATGCAGACGGATATGGCAAAATATGCGGTATAATTAGAAATAAACTTAACTAATGAACTAAAATGCACACGATAAGGGATTAGTAGGCCTGTGCGAGAACATGTCTACGAAGATGCTTTTTAAATGTATAAAGACTAGACAAATTTCTAAGCTGCAAAGGAAGACCATTCCATAAACTCGCACCCACAAATTTGAGAAAAAATTGACGTCAGTTAGTTCTTGCAAAACCCCTCTTATATTCGAAGCAGATCTCACTTCATAGTCGTGAACTGAAGAAATTGGTTGGAAGTAGCCATCAAAAGTAGGAGGTAAAGTACGCGAATTATATTTATACAGGAATTCACAAATTTTTTGGATTTTAATTTGTTCCAGTCGTGGGATGCCAAGTTGTTGAAAGTTTCTTTGCGCCGCAATAAGAACTAGCAGACGAGCAATATACTTCATTGCGAGATATCGTCCTCAAATGGCGGTCGCTAAGTTGATGATGCGTCAGGAAGTATTTGTATATTAGAACGTACTTCACGGATACTATGGATATATTGGATATTTTAATCTCTCGTGGATCAGTTACATGTATTATCGAGAAAGATTCAGCGTAAACAGATAGTCTGAAAACTTAAAGTGAAGTGTTTTTTGACTGTTTATCGGCAGTGTTAATTTGGTTTCCGCGCCAATTGGCGGGAAATTTCAATAACTGAAAATCTGTACGCAAATAAAGTAAATAAATTGAAAATGGTAAAGAATAAACGAAAAAGAAATCTTGACATATCATCAAGTTCTTTGAAGTCGAGTGACGTTTCGTTGAATACAACTGGAGAAGAGAAATTAGACGGGAAACAGAAATCCGACGTACAACTGATGCATCTAAATAAAATGTCGACGCCAATTGGGTCTGATTCGCCGATTGGTTTGACTAAAAACATTGACACAAGGAAGAAAAGCGAAAACACTGCAAACGATAAAACAGATGACCATGACTCAATTGCAACCTATAATTCCTGTCACAATCTTCCCAGGCCTGATGTCACCGAGAATATGGCCTTTGAATTCTACTTTGAAACATTAGCACGTCGTCGTCGGTCACAATCACTGGAGGACCGATCGGGCCAGATAAAAACTGGACGAATCTCTTGCAGAATCACTGAAAATTCTAGATTCGAGAGAAAAGATTACGTGAAGGTGGGATCTCCTCGAAACCTCGAAGGTCAGCACTCTGGTGAGCCGCGTCTTCGAATTACACAACCGAGGAAAAAGTACAAGTCGAATATAACAAGCAATAACCCGATTCTTTGTAATATGCAATATGTTATGATTGAGGAATCTGCAAGATGTGTGGATGTGTGTGAGAGATATGTTGATTCAATTGAAGATGAAGTTTTGGGTGTAATTGATCTGGAAAATGATGCGGAAATTAACATTGTAACAAAGAGTGGTGTAAATGAGCAAACTGAATGTGAAGTAAATGGCACACGGATAACACATAAAGATTTGGAAGAAGATACAATTGTTCTAATAGAGACACAAGTGCCAGACAGAATGACTGTACATGGTTTGCCTAAAACGAATGCTTCTTCAGGTGTATTGATGGAGCATAGTGATGAGGTAGATCATCAAGTACTCATAAAGGATCATTCTGAAACAGATGACAGAATAATAAGAAATGGACAGGAGCCTTTTAAGAATAAGCATATGCAAAATGGTAAAAACCACCCTCAATTGACAGAGCGACAGAAAACTAGATTTCAAAATAACCTGTATACAACAGTCTTTGTGTCTGGTGAGGCTAATGTATTGCATAAACTTTTTAATTCCAAGCCTGTGCAGTTATTCAAAGAAATTACTGCACAGGCAGGTGGTGACAATCCGTGTTGCTAAAGACCTACGAATACTAACACACAATGAGGCTCAGAAAAATATACTATTGCAGCCATGTAGCATCTGTGGATATAGTGTGACAGTTAGTCTTCCATATGAATTGTCAAAGCCCAGTTCTTTTCCCCGGATTCAGGATGTAGAAGACTCCAAAAAGAAGGTTCCATTTTTGGCAAAGGGCATTATTATCCATGTAATAGATGAAACTGATGAAAATTTACCTGGACTGGCAAAAGCTATTGGAGCTGATCATATCAAAAGGATTGGCAATCCTGACACTAGTAAAACAATCGTTATAACATTCAATCAGGGAAAAGAAATGCCACCTTTTATTCTGGCCTATGGCAGAAAATTTAAGGTATATGAATACATTCCAAAGCCAATGAGATGTGATCAGTGCCAAAATTTTGGACGCACTAAATCTCAATGTCCTAAGACAATTATTTGTAGCAGATGTAGTGAAAATCATTCATACAAGGATTGTCCTAATCAAGAAATTAAAAGATGTGTTAATTGTCGTGGAGAGCAATGTGCTGCTAATCGAGGATACCCTGTGTATATAAAAACTCAGGAAATTTTGAAAATTAGGGCTTGAGAGAGGATGTCTTATGCAGAAGCAGCCAAGATGCATCGCCTACAAAGTGAGACAAACACACAAACAGTAGACAGACAACCAGTGCCAGTAAAACACACATTAAATGAAAATGAAAACAGTAGGGAAGTTAGTCCTGCAAATCAAATGTTGAATGACAATAAAAAGACCAACGATAATGTGGAGGATAATTCGGCAGAACATTTAACAAATAACATTGAACCAGTCCAGACACATGGTCAATACACTAAGGAATTCCTTAATTTCGAATTTAGTCATTATAAAGCAATAAATGTGACAGAGTCTAGCTAAATCAATATTGAGGAATTTAATGCTGTCACATGCGAAATCATAACATTTGTCCTGGGTGTACTGGCATCCATTGACAAATCTAAGAACACAATGGAAGCCAAGGATCGTGTCTGTTGTGGGGCCTCGGGTTTTCTATTTAAAGGTGAAATCCAATTCCGATATAAAAATTAGGATAATTAATCCATTTAAGTACTTGTAAATTTAAACAGGGTCTCATCGTGATGGCTATTGTTATCGCCCATTGGAACATAAATGGACTTAGAGCGCATCTGTATCATTTTTGAAATTATTTGGTCCAGACAAGAACTATACCAGATATTATATGTCTGTAAATACATATATTGCTCCAGAAAATAAAATAACTAAAACAGAATTAGAAAATTTATTCCAACATAAAAGAGCCATTATTCTAGGAGACCTAAATGCACAGAGCAAAAGTTGGGGGTGCACAAATAATAATGAAAAAGGTCTTATTCTAGAAGAAATTTTAAATGATAAAAAGTTGACAGTATTAAATACTGGACAGCCACACGTATACCTCCTATTAATTCTAAAAATCGTTCAGTCATAGATCTGTCGATAGTGACAAAAGAATTGGCCTTAAATAGTCAACATTACGTTACTAATAACAGTATTGGATCAGACCACTACCTGTGTAATATTACTGTTAATGAAGTTATCAATATAGAACCTAGTATGAGTATGCACCAGTGGAAATTAAAGAAAGCTGAATGGAAAGAATTTAAAGAAAATAGTCAGTTTTTCCTAAGTGACGGTCTTATTGATGAGAATAATAATGATACTTTTAAAAATATTGTAGAATCAATAACATCATTAGCTAATGAAACATTACCTTGTAGGGATGCTAATAACAATATTACCCGGGGAGGTAGGAAGCGTAGACATATTCCATTCTGGAATAATAAATGCACTAATGCCATCTATAAGAGAAATAAAGCCAGGAAGAAGGCACTAAAATCGAAGGGTTTAAAGGATTATGTAGAATATAAACACCAGGAGGCAGTAGTGAGACTGACATTAAAGTTAGAATCAAAAGCTTGTTGGGAAGATTACTGCTCCGAATTAACTGATCAGACAAAACTAGGAGCCGTGTGGAATATGGCTAGACGTATGAATTGCGTAGCATCATATAATTCCATCCCAACTTTATATTTAAATGGAATTATTGCTGAGAATAATATAGAAAAATGAAATTAGCACAAATGTATGCAAAAAGCAGTAGCAACACAAATTATAATTCAAAATTTTTAGAGTACATAAAGAAAACTAAAAATGAATACAATCTCACTCCCTCAAATACTTTACCAGGCATAGAAGATATTGAGGCTCCTAATGAAAGTTTTTCGTTGAAAGAATTGAAAGATGCCATAAGCAACTCTAAATTTGGTAAATCACGGGTGATGACAAAATTCCATATGAATTTCTTCAACACTTACACAAAAACGCCCTTAAGATACTACTAGCATGCTACAATAAGATCTGGATAGAAAGTGATTTATCAGATGATTGGCACCATGCAGTTATTCTTCCTTTTCTTAAACCTATTAAAAGTGCTGCTAGCCCTGATTCATATCGCCCTATTTCATTAACATCCACTATTTGTAAAGTTATGGAAAGACTTGTGACAAATAGATTGCAGTGGTTTGTGGAGAAGAATAAAGTGCTCTCAAATAAACAGTCTCGTTTCAGAAAAAACAAAAGTACCATTGACCAAATTCTTAAATTACAGGATAATATTTAAGAAAATTAAAAATAAGGAAGACGCATTAGTGATATTTATTGATTTTGAACGTGCATTTGACATGTTGCATATTCCTACATCATTGAAAAAGCTTATCAATATGGAAGTTATAGGAAAAACATATAATTGGATTGTAAACTTCTTATCGAACAGAACATTTAAAGTCAAAATTGGAGACTCCTTTTCTGACAAATACATTTTAGAAAATGACACACCTCAGGGGTCCATAATTTCACCTTTATTATTTCTTATTATGATTAATGATATACCTAATGGAATAAAAGGGGTAGAGATGACCTTGTTTGCTGATGACAGTTCCATTTATGCAGGTTATAGAAATAAAAATAAATTACAAAATAAAATTCAGCTATCCTTAAATGCAATTTATGAATGGTGTAATAGAAACGGTTTTAAAATATCTTTAAATAAGACTGTTGGGGTTTTGTTTATTATTTCTGTGTAAAGTTCAGACAGTTATGAATTACATCCTTTGGACGGTATGAATTTATTATCACTGTACTGTATATGTTTCAAGCTATCGTCAGCGACCATTGATATTGATAATATAAGGAAACGTGAAGTTCAAATTGCATATACTAACTAATTATATATGGTTGGAAACCATAGGTAAGAGCCCATCTTATTTGTTCTCAAAATGACAGATAACTGAAACAACTGATCAAATTTATGCACACAGTATATGGTGGAGTGAATTCTTCTAACAAATGAATTTAAGTGAGATTATGATGCGATTTGTGTAGAGAAAATGCCTCAGTTATTTGAACACCTTTTACTCGTCGTCTGTGCACCATATATTTTGTATCCAAGTGTTTAAGCTAGCTGTAAGTGCTGTAATATGCCCAGCAAATTTTTGTCGACGGCAACGGCATCTGTTGTCATAAGCTGTCGTTAAACCCTGGATCCATCCAACTTTATGTACGTACATTGTTCAACCTTGCAACTCTGTTATAGGAACTAAATCTGATTAGTCAAGTTGGATACTGGATATTTGAAAAAAACATATAATAATATATTTTTAAACACCAGTAATTGGACACAACCTATTAATTGGACTGTTTTGTAATTATGAATGTAAAGCCTTATTATTGATACTTTGGTTGTTAAGTTGATATTAATTCGTTTATTTTGTAATCCTTAATGTCTGGATTCATTATTATTCCTTTGGTTGTTATGCTGATTTGAATTCTTGAACACTAGCTGGGGTACCCGGCGTTACCCGGGTTGAGACAGGTTTTGGACGTGAAGAGCAGGAAGGTGGCGGCCGCGGGATTCACCAACCCTTCTACTGGGTGTCCCAAGTGTTCCCCGAGCAAACGGTGAAGGTTTCGAGTGTGTAGCTGTAAAAGTGTGCAAATGCATAAAGGAATTGTGTATAGACACCGATGCGTACAAAGTGCTTACCCACCTGACCGACTGTGCAAACGATTGCTCACTATTGTATACCTGCGACCTGTACGATATCTCCCAAACCGTCCACTCATTCATGATGGTGTAAAAGGAGAACCGGTGCGGCACACATATATCACGTGCAGCACGTGTTTGGTCGACACACTTCTGGCGAATGAGAAGGAAACTTCGGTTTTAGTGGACTCCTTGGGGTAGTAGTTTTCTGCCCAGGAGACTAGGAATACGACGGCCACGGGGTTCACGAACCCCTCTACTGCAGGTCCTAAGTGTTCTCCGAGCCAACGTTGATGTTTAGAGTGAATAGCTCTAAAACTGTGCAAATGCTGCAGCCTACTATAAACGATGTACTGTTAATATTGAATATTATTTGTTTAACATTATATAGATAGTTTGGCATTGATGTTATGAGATTGTTTTGATGCTCCGTAAATAAATATCCAGTCCGTATGACTTGCTGCTGGATAGGATAAACGAGATATCCAAGTCATATGGACTGGAAATAAACACCAAGAAACGAAGGTAATGAGAGCGAGTGGAGCCCATGAGAATGTGGAGATCACATGTAACGGCGAACTCTTGGAGCAGGTGGAATCTTTCCGGTACTTGGGAGCCTTGCTGGAGGAAATAGGGAATGGAAGTGGAGAGATAAGAGCCAGACTAGGAATGGCGAGGGCGGCTGTGGGATCGCTTGCTGTCATATGGAGGGACAGATAAATTGGAACTTAGTTTAAAGCAAGAGTTATGAGGACGATGGAGTGGTCGGTGGCGATGTATGGGTGCGAGACATGGACACTGAAGGCGCAGGACAAAAGAGGAATATCAGCTTTCGAAATGATGACATACATACAGATGCTGAAAGTCAACTGGAGGAGCACAGAACAAATGAGTCCACACTGCAGGAAGTACAACCGGACCATAGATTATTGGAGGTGGTGAAGGGAAGGAAGTTGAACTATTGCGGACACATTGTCAGAGCGGACGGTTTGCCGGCCTTCATACTACAGGGCTACGTGGATGGTAAAAGAGCACGGGGTAGACCTAGAAGACGATGGATGGATGACATCGAGGAGTGGATGATGAGACTGCCGAGAGATGGAGGAAAATGACGTCTTTGGCTCTGGTCTCCGATCCGCAATAATGAGGACGGACAAGTCAAGTCAAGTCATTCTTCTACGCGTTTCCCTGCTTGATATTTTGAGTTTATATCCCTTAACTACGAAAATACGTGATAAGGTACGTGGCAACGGCCTTGGTAGCCACAAAATGTCGATCACCTGAAACAAATGCAACGGTATCCTTAGACACCTTTTAAACTGGCTTGCTTATATTATATAACAACCTGAGAGATCATATGTAAGATCAAAAGACCAATAGCGCTTTAAAGGTGTCCGAAGACAATTGTACGTAAGAAAATCTCAATGATTCTGAGAATCAAATTGATGAAATAGGTGAAGTAGAATCTACATCACCTATTTCATCAATTTTCTGACTGTATTATATAAGCTCAAACTGAGAGAACATTATTATGTACTATTGCTACAGTCTATAGATGCAATTGCAAGAAACGAGTATGATTAATGAGGAAGGAGAAGTCAAGTCAAGTCTGCAAATAAGATGGGGAAAAACCATCATAGTATAAAAAACTGAAATCAGAAAAGGAATGATACGGAACAAAATAGAGCATTCATTTACAAAACATAAAAAACAACCTATATGGCCAAATGGATGATTATGTATGTGTCTACATTCTATATGTATATATATATATATACATGAGATTTTTTTAAACTACTTAGAGGTGCACGCAGCTCAGCCACGGCCGCTGGCTGGGCTGGGCTGGGCTGGTTTGTGTGGTCATATATATGACTTCACAAGCACAGGCTCAGAAATCAACAAAGCACAGAAGAGAATGTTTGCCACAAAATGCAATGTAGCAGATTTGGAGAACCTCAGCTTACTGTGAATTGTTTGCTAATTGATGCAGTTTATTTGTATGTTATCATTGAAATGACATTTAACATCACTTAGGCCAGGTCAGAGAGCGCTTCTGAGTAGGTATCTTGAAGGGCGCTATATAAATGTTCCATTACATTACATATCAAGCGGGGTCTTGGGGCAGATCATATAGATGAAGTCCAGAGTCGCATTTTATAACCATACGATATTAGACAAAGGCTAAAGATAACACTTGCGTGCCTAACTGAAGAACCCTGTCGGAAGCACACACGACCTGACGATATTTGGTGTTCTACCAGTGCAAGTAAGATCATGTAAAAGGATGTTCTTGAAGGAAACTCTCACTTCCATGTGCTGTTTTGTTTTGCAAAAGGGGAATTCTGAGAAAGCAGAGATAAGTAGGTCTTAAATAAATACATGCCTTCAATTTCAATTTTAACATTGATTCTAAGAAACATTGTTAATAACAACTACTTCTAACGGCAAAAATAAAAAATTTCAAAGTTTGTGACCATGATTTATAATTGATTCTTGGTTTGAATATTTAACATTTACATGTTTAAAGGGTGTAACTTGGATTTTTTAAAATAATTTGTTCACTTTAATAAAGAAAATGTTTAAATAATTTATTTTATTTTCCAAAAAATTTCCCAAAAAAATTAGTATGATTTTAATAACAGTAATTTCCTTACCTCAGGTAGTTTTTTCGAAAGCATTTTTAGTAAATGTTTTAATCGCCATTCAATTGCAAATAGTCAGATTTTTCGCATAATATTTGCCTCCGTCGTTCTTGCTTAGTGTCAAAAGCCATGTCCCATAGATCCATTCAACTGTTCCATTCAAAAACAGATTGACACGTTTGGAATTATGTCGGCCGATGCTGTAATCCACGCCAAAGGCCACGAGATGTTTGGTTATTAGGTGGTTAATATTATTATTATCATTATTATTATCATTATTATTTTTATTTGCCCTGAGGTACTTCATTCCCCAGGGACTAGGATATTTATTATTATTATTATTACTATGATTATTATTGTTATTAATTAGCATGGTAGTGTTGACGAAAAACAGATGGCGTTCCCTTGCTAGACAGCTACCGAGAGTCTTTGGAATAGGTAGCTTGTCTCGAGTGTGTCATGGGTTACATCGGTCAGCCTTCATCCCAAATCCAACACGAAGTTCAAACCCTCGGAACTCCAACCACCACTGGACTCCAGTGCCACCGCCACAAAGGCATGGGTTCGGGTGATCGATGCGTACTTTGCTCTCTTGGCGATTGCTGCACGGTTTGCTGCTTCTCCTGCTGCAGTTGATGTCGATGTCATGGATGAAGATGCATTATTATTATTATTATTATTATTATTATTATAACTATTATTATTATTATTATTATCACTATTATTAATATTAATAGTATTGTTTTTATTTTTCTCCACAAGATTCATATTACCCAGTTATTTGGTTGTCATGAATGGCCTTATTGTTATTATTATTATTATTATTATTATTATTATTATTATTATTATATTATGCTGTTATCGCCCATGTGGGCGAGCTAAGTGAGTGGTGGCAATGTCCCGAAGAGGCAGGCGGCGTTCCCACGCTGAAGAAAACCCGAGATACGTTGGAACAGAAATGACGTCTCCATTGGATCGTGGGTTGCAGCACTCGTTCGACTACCCAACTCTGAGATGAACTGCAGTCCTTCACTGCTCCAAGCGCCGCCGGATTCCAAGGAGAGGGCTACGAAGTCGTGGGTGCTGGTTATGGTTGAATACTTGGCCCTCTTCGTCTTAGCTGCGCGTTCGGCTGCTTCGCCAGCTCTGATAGATGTGTCGACAAGATGTGACTTGGCGTAGGTGTCGGGCACTGTCACATCCCATGCCAGACATCGACCACGTGTCCAAGGAATGAGCGTGACGCCGTCCGGTCGCTTTCCATCTTCTCTTACCAAGCCGAGAGGTTTTTTTTGCGCTGGAATCTTCGCTCTGCCAAGAGCTCTCCAGATGACGTCGTTCAACATGCTATGTCGTTGATGTTTTCCGCTGCCTCTTCTACAAATTAGTCCATGGAGACCTTTTGTATTATTATTATTATTATTATTATTATTATTATTATTATTATTATTTCAAATCGTCCTATTATTCGGATTAATATTGTTATAGGTTTTCGTCCCCATCGGGCTGAACAAAAGAGCCCCTGAATGCCACTGCATTAAAACGTTGTGTACAAATAGATAGACGTTGAAAAGATGAGTTGTTTCGCGAGGGTCTCCTGTTGGCTGTGTCATGGGGTTTATGGGCCCAGTGATTCGTTGGCCACTGGCACAAAATCATGCGTGGTAGGGAGGGATGAGTACTTGATGCACTTTCGTTCTGCGGCATGTTCTGCTGCTCCACCGGAGCATATATATATTATTATTAATATTATCATCATCATCATCACAATTATCATTATTATTATTATTACTATTATTATTATTATTATTATTATTATTATTATTATCATAATTTTAATTTTAATTTTAATAACTGTATCGAAAACATAAAAGGTTTGTGTCACCATAATAATAATAATAATAATGATAATAATAATAATAATGATGATAATCGTCGTCGTCCTCGTAGTCGTCATCATCGTCATCGCCGACGTCGTCGTTGTCGTCATTATCTTCACTTTTATCTTCATCGTCATTATAATTTTATATTATTTTTTTGGTGTTATCATTATGATCATCTTTACTTTTGCACAATATGAACAGCTATGACAGCCATAAGATGTTTTTTACCAATCGTAACTGAATTAATTAATTAGTAACTATAATACTACATAATTATTGGGAGTTTGAGTACCTCGAACAAGAGTCATCGGTGGTGCTTCTATCCATCGACCGGCAAAAGTTGTATTCCTGTTCCATGTGAGCGCAGTGGATCGCGGCATATCCGGACGTGCGTAATCTACCACCAATGAGGAACTGCAGGATGTAGTTGCAACGTGTTTTGAGGACGTTACCTCCCATCGTCGCTCTACACTATCGTATGTCGTTAATACTCACACTCGCCGTCTGATCTAGACAGCTCTGTTTAAATATCTCGAGTGATATCCTCCTTTGATACACAACGTTGTATCATCTTCAGTTTCGTTTTCTCATCCGATAGCATTGAACACAAAATAATAATACTTCTACAAAAACTAAAATATTGTATAGAGTTGGCTGTTATGAGATGCTGCTGATAATGAATTTCAAGTGTAGCAATTTCAAGTGAGCATTATATTATGTCAGCTGCGACATCCTGCGCATGTTACACACGATGTCTTCAGACGACGGAATTTCAACATAGAAGATATTATCACATGAAAGTAGCTGATAATATTAATCTAGACAAATTATTCAGTAACTGGAAAATTAATACCGATCTAATACAATTATTTCACGATAGGAAATAACAAATTTGAGGTCAATAGACATAGTAACAGTTATAATCTGGCTAATTACGGATACCATTGGTTCCTCTGATATGTGTTTCCGTAAACACCTTTAATTACGTTCTCTAATGACTACAAATGCGCAAAAGACAGTCAAGCGTTGTTCATGAATTCAAGTTGCTCCAGTCCAGCAGTGACAGTCCAAAGTATGGATGAAGGAGGTGGGCGACGCTAATGATCTACGTCAGGGATGGCGAACCTATGGCACGCGTGCCCAACTTGGCACGCGGGACGATTTTGCTTGGCACCCAACATCATAATATATTAAACACACAAAAATCTAAAAAATGGAATATTTTGGTTTTTTTTCCACTTTTGAATTTTTTTCTTTTTATCCCAATGTAATTTTTAAAATGATAGAGACTCACCTCATATTTTCAATAACACTATTGTGCAAACACCGAGTAAGATGAGCATTAACCGAGCAAAATCGCTAACGTGCCTATCACAGCTTGATTTTGATAAAATGACGTATTTAGTGACGTTATTAGCAGATAATTTTGAGATTAAAAATAAACAATGATAATATAATATAAAATGAAATAATAATAATTGTGACTATCTGATAAGTATTATTTCAATTTACTTTGTTTAAATAAAAAAAAGTAGGTGTCACGAACAGAAATAATGTCTTGTTCAAAATTTAAAAAACAGAAACTTGATAGCGAAGGTAGTGGCAGGGACTTCCAGGAATGGTGGTCTGCTCGATACGGGGTCATAGACGTAAAAGGCAAAGCTCTGTGTGTCCTGTGCTCGGAAAGTGTTGTTTGTCGGACATCATCAGTCAAACGTCATTATGAAACAAAACATGAATGGCTTCTTGACAAAAGCGAAGCTGAGCAGCAAGAATACATAGCAAGAGAATTAAAACACAAAAAGATACAATCAAACAATTTTGTCAAGTTCACACAAAGTTCATCTAATCTTGTAGCTGCAAGTTTTGAAATATCTAAAATTATTGCTAAGCATGGCAAACCGTTAAGTGATGGTGATTATATAAAAGAATCATGGCTGGAATGTGCGCCATCCCTGTTCGATGATTTCTCAAATAAAGATAAAATTATTCAACGCATCAAAGATATGCCGATCAGTCGAAATACTGTTAAAGAAAGAATCATGAAATTGGAAAGTAATGTTAAAGATCAATTAAAAACTGATTTATCAATATGCCACACATTTTCAATTTGCTTGGATGAGAGTACAGTCTTCCGCTAGATTAGCTATTATTGCTCGATATCCAAGAGGTGACGAAATACGAGAGGAGCTCATTGCGCTTGCAAATCTTCCTGGGACAACTACTGGAATGGACATATGTAAGTGTGTAGTCAAGGAACTTTCTGATAAAAATATTGATTGAAAGAAAATTGTATCTGTTACAACTGATGGTGCTCCCAGTATGACAGGTAAAGATGCTGGTTTTATAAATTTGTTTACTAAAGAAGTTGGACATTCATTGCTGGGATTTCACTGTATTGTCCACCAAGAAGCGTTGTG
Source organism: Bimastos eiseni (assembly GCA_959347315.1). Taxonomy (NCBI): domain Eukaryota; kingdom Metazoa; phylum Annelida; class Clitellata; order Crassiclitellata; family Lumbricidae; genus Bimastos; species Bimastos eiseni. Next base: position 1,586,237 of record OY365807.1, on the reverse strand, counting down.
TGCAAAAACAGGTTTAAAAGAATTTGAAGAAGTAATGAAAGTTGTTACAAAAGTTGTAAACTTTATTGCAGCACGTGCCTTAAATAAAAGACAATTTCAGTCATTATTGAAAGAAGTTGAATCGGTTCACTCTGGTTTGCTGATGTATAATAGCGTCAGGTGGCTAAGCCGTGGACGTGTGCTTGAACGTTTTGTGGAATGTGTTGACGAAATTAGATTGTTTCTCGATAGCAATAAACAACAATTCACAGAGCTCACAAATGTTGACTGGTTGAGTAGATTAATGTTTTTACGGATTTGTCTTTACATCTGAATGAAGTTAATGTTAAGCTGCAAGGTGCAGGAAAAACGGTTGATATAATGTTTGATATTATAAAAGCCTTTGAAGGTAAACTTAAAATATTTAAGCGCGATGTTGAAAAGAATGAATTAAAATATTTCAAATACACAAAATTACATTTTAGTAATTTGGAGATTCATGAGAAAGTTGATTTTGACAGACATCGACAATTTTTTGTTGAAATCTTGGATGCTACAGTTAATCAATTTTCATCACGATTTGTACAATTCAGATCTTTTGAAGAAACTATCAAATTTTTGAAATATCCCGACACAATTATTTTTGAAAATCTAAATTTTGAAATTTTCAATTGGATGGATTGAAATGATTTTGAAATGCAATTGGTCGAGTTTCAATCCAGCTCGATTTGGAAACAGAAATTTGTTGAATTACGAATTCAGTTAGAAGAAATTGAACGAGATCGTCTCAGAGAAATATCAAAGCTTTCAGCAGAAAATGAAGTTCTCAAAGTGTGGAACAGTATGCCAAATACTTTTCAGGATTTAAAAAATGTTGCATGGTCAATTCTCTCTATTTTTTCATCCAGTTATTCTTGCGAGAGTTTGTTCTCTACAATGAATTTTATTAAATCTGATATTCGCAATAGATTGACTGATGAAATGAGTGCGGCGTGCATTTCTTTGAAGAACACAAACTATGATCCGGATATCAAACAATTGGCATCTAATGTACAACAACAGAAATCTCACTAGGGTTCAATGACTACCGAGTCATGATTCATCTCACAATGTTGATTTTATAATTAAATATTATGTCAAACAATACTTAACATGAAATGTAGTCTTTTATTTTAGTTAATTAATAATACAATTAAACTGAAAACAAAAAATAATTGCTTTAAATATCTTGCTCCCCTAGTTTACTTGTAGTGGCCCTGCTTCTCTGGTGCCGCTGGCGGCTTTTGGCACGCGAAATGTTTTGAAATTCTAAACAATAGATTAATTGGCACTCGACTCTCAAAAGGTTCGCCATCCCTGATCTACGTGATACGGTGTCGCTAAACCGAAGCTACTACTACTACCTACTAAGCTTTGTTCACGACGATCTAAAAAAACATAGAAGAAAGAATTAATTTGCGCAGTAATTATTAATTTTAAGGCACTAGTGCCAATGGTGATAAAATATTAATTTCTAATAAAATCCGTGTGACGTAAAAAATTTTTTGAGAACAATGTTTACTTAATTGCTGAGTGAAATGTTGGCATGAGTCAAAGTATTATAAATAGATATTTCAAAGTCTGTTGTTGCAAATAAAACTTCGACTGCGAGTTGATGGAGGAAGCCAGTACAATATGATTAATCATAAACGAGAAGATATATAGGAGCATTTAGCAATGGATCAATCAATTTGACAAGATCAGCATTAAAAATTGAGTGTCACGCGAAGTTTATAACTTGAGAATTGCGGTCAACTCCAGAATAGATAAAATGCATTAGCTATTGAAAGCAAGGTGCATGACAAGGTAGATCTATGAATGGCACTAAGGCGCTGCAGTTGAAAGTAGGATAATCTTAAGAGGTTGTTGATGCTATGTTCAGAGAAAGTACAGGAGATGAACAGCATGTAGGTCACGTAAACTAGTACAGACGGCTAGCTGAGGGCAGTTTTCAGCAGCAAATAAAAGTTTAAGTTTCAGGAGTTGCTGGGCCTCTAGAAATATGGCCAGTTGAAATTATCTGATCTGTAGGAATGCCAAACCAGACGAGTTGAATCTTAAACGATTTGAGTGAGAGGCAATTTGAAGACATACATACGTGTAAGTCGTGGGAATGAGCCTCTATAAATATGCCAGTAAAAATTATCTGATCTGAAGGAAGACCATGGATACATATCGTCTGAACATCATCAGCAAAGAGTTTATCAGTGGTTTAGTTACTAGTAATAGTTGCAACTTGGCGAAAACAAACATCATTAGCGTTGCCCTCTTCCCTTATCCAGAGTTGGGTCTGGCACTGTGAGAAGGCGCACGTGGTCTAACAACTAGAAATGAATGGCATATAATAAATAAGCTGCGCACAGAATGAAAAGAAGGGGTCCTAGAACAGGACACTGTGGAATTCCTAAAAGGACTGGAACCCATTTTGACGTGGAGTTTTCTTAAATTTTCATCTGAGTACATTCAGATAAATAAGATCGAAGCCAGAGTTGAGCAATTATCTTTAGAACTTACGAGGATTCAAGACTTTGAAGGCCCACAATGTCCAAAGCTTACGAGACATCAAGGGCAACAAGTACCGGAACTTGAGACTTGAGCTGAATCGATTGCAGACAACATGGAGCTTATAAATGCTCAGGTTGAGTAGTTGACCAGAAATTCAGATTCGTACGAAAGAAAGATTGCCTGATTATAACTGACGATAATCCAGGATTCAAGAGTTTTGTAGAAATAGGAAAACATATTTTGCAGATACTTGAGCGGGAGCAGGACATGACCCCCACCCCCGGACATTATCCCCTCGAACATTATGACAAATGTCCAGGGGTAATGTCCGGGGGTAATGTTCTAGAGTCATTTGAGCATGGATTAGGCTTCATTAGTGCCGAGAAAACCAAGGTGGATGTGTGTATCTGTATTGTATAATTAGGCACATACAACCACACACTTTGTGGAAGATTGTCGTTAAATTGTAATATCATTTATGTAATTATGTAATACTGTAATATCATTTATGTAATTATGTAATACTGTAATATCATTTATGTAATTATGTAATACTGTATTTTGAATTAGATGCAATACGTAAAATATATAAATTGCTAATAAAATTGCATAATATATAAGTAAGTTAAAAAAATGAAATATCGAATAGCTTCACTAGTCTGCATATGCCTGCTTGGCCTCGCTCCTGTCTACCTGATCAAACTTTGCAGCCCCATCCATAGCGCTCGGGGTACGCTCTCCCCCGAGCAAGGTCTCCTCTGTGTTCCTCATGCTCGCACCACCACCAGGCAGAGCCGTGCATTCTCAGTGGTAGGTCCCTCGATTTGGAATGGCCTTCCTTTGACACTCCGCTCCCTTCTTAGAATTTCCTCTCAGTCGTTCCTCTCTAATCGTAAGACTGTTTTATTTGTCCGCGCTAGGAGCGCATCAGAGTTGTCACCTTGAAGACCCTCACACTAACCCGGCGAAACATTAATTATTGTAACTTCCAGCATGTGACTTTTGCAGGTCTTCAACTTTGTTCCTTCCTGGTTCTAAATGTATAATCTTTCAGTGTGTTCGCATTATATAGCGCAATTATATATTATAGCTCAATATGTTGCTCAATAACCTCGCCTTATGAAAGGCGAGGTTATTGAGCAACATATTTATCATACAGTGCCGTTAAACTGCAACTAATGGCTAATGGCTAATGGCTAATGGCTTACGAATCCAACAAAACCAGTAAGATGTGTTGGGAATAATTGCACACCTTTAGAAAGCGTGATATTTAGCAAATATAAACAACGAGCGCTGTAGGTCGTTATATGCAAGGCAATGAATTACTGAGAGCTTTATAAAATAATTTATGTCAATATCGAGTGCATTTGTTGTCATAAGTCTCCATAAGATGTCCGGTACAAAACCGGGCATTGAATTCAAAGGCCTCGGCTCAGCCTTAGAACTCACAACAGCACAAACATTGTTTGATGATAATAATAACTATAGAGCTTGTCACCGGATTAATCAATCCATGTATAAAATGTCGGATAGCATGGTATAAAGCCTGCATAGTGTATTAGTAGAGTAATCGCATGGTATATAATTTAGTGTGCATTGGATACTTCTAGAGTATACGCGTGGCAGAAGGTAACGTAAGTACTATTAGAACATTTGTATGATAGCCAGAAATAACACGTCGGCTATTATCAGCATAGGCGTTTTGTATCAGCATAGAATGATGATATGCTATTAGTAGATTGTGCTTGGGATATTCATAACTATATCGTCATCATCATCGTCATCGTCTCCGTCGGTGCTGTTATTATTATTATTATTATTATTATTATTATTATTATTATTATTATTAATATTATTATTATTATTAATATTATTATTATTATTATTATTATTATTATTATTATTATTATTATTATTATTATTACAATCACCTTCAATATTGACATTATCATCACAATTATTTATATCAATTAATATTATCATTATTTTCCCTATTATTATTGCTCTCGTAACTTCGTAAGCTCAAATCAATGACACTCGTCACCGCAAGATTTGAATGACTACTTGAGGATGGTCGCCTTCTATAAACACCCTTATAACAATTTTAGCAGCATTTATATATTTGGTAATTTGATCATTGTTGCCCAATTTAAGGCGATAATACAATTAAAACTGACTGAATCTATAGTCACAATTCACAGCATTCGTGTCACGTGGGATTGCCAGAAAAGCATCATCGTCCACTAGTGGACGGAATTGCTACCCCCATAGTCATTCTACAATTGACACGGTCTAGCTATGATCCACATTTCATAAAGTCTTGGCTACTGCGAGATGTAGCTAATAATCTATATTCAGCGTAGTGGATTGATGGATCCGGGAGTTTAACGACCGCTTTTGACAACACAGGCCGTTGCAGTCGACAGAAATTAGCTTGGCATATTATAGCACTTACAGCTCTATGCGTAGTATTTTCAAGTGAGTCTTTTATATGTCAGCTGCGACATCTTGCGTCTATAGCAGAATCAGGCACAAGATGACGCCAGGCGATGCATTTCAACAGTGAAGCAATTATCACATGAATATTGCAGTCGCTTTTTACATAGCTCTAGATAAAAACTTCCGACGACAGAAACTTAAAACCCTTCTCATTAAGTTATTTCAACGATAAGAAATAACCAATTGGGCGTCATTGGACGCAGCAACCATTATATTCCGGTACATAACGGATACTGATGATTCAACACGGTTGCGTTTCACCAAAAACACCTTTTATCACTTTCATTTCAACGCTATAAATAGAAAAGTGCCATTAGAAAATTATATTGGTGAATAATCCTAGTATATGGATAAGATTTTTATTAAAACCCGTTTGACTACGATTTATTTCAGAATGCGAGAAATATATATGTCATGCTAGTTAACCTATTATAAGTCAAAATTTGAAAATTTTGATATTCTTAAGTTTGTTATTGAAGTATATAGTTTGCACAGAGAAATATAATGAAAGGTAGCAGTGCAGCATGCAGACAAGTATATGAACAGACTTACAGACGGATAGACAGGCAGGCAGACAGACATTTAGACAGTCGTGCCACAAGACAGTTAGCTTCAAAATATAAGGGAAGAATTGTTAGACACGCAGACGGTAGCAGGCAGCCAGACAGACATCATAGCAAGCATATATACTAGTAGACAAGCATACGGACAGAGAGTCAGACAGACGGATGGATATCATTAGACGATGTGAATAAAATATTGATGGGCTGCGAGATGGAACCGCACCCGACGTGACCCTTTGACCCCGGACACATCTCACGGGCTACTTGCCCTCCCAGACGAAGAATGTATCACTCTCAACCAATGACAACACGTATACATTGTGAAGCGCATATATATGTATATATATATATATATATATGCAGAGTTATAAAAAGATACATATGCTTGTAAGCATAGTCGAGCGCAGTCATAGATTATACATGTTACATATTGCTTCAGATTTCTGGTGTGATTGGGGGATTTTAAAAGCGATAGAAAAATGCATAGAGAATGCACAATCATGCACGTCATCGTCATAGAGGATAGAAATGTGTAATCATAATATGAATAAAACATATGAGTGGTTCGATATATCAGTGTTTAGCTCGATGGCCTGATATTTGGGACGAACCAAAATTTGGTTCAATTTTCTTGGCAATGGGCAAAACTCAGACTTGGACAAACAATGGCGCCAAGTATCAATCTTATAGATTTGCTGTTTTAAACGAAAATCGGATTTTTTATCTACAAAACGAATAAGTGACCTAACTAAAAACACATATGCTGTTACTGTTAGAGCATACAAGTTGCTACTTCCTAGTGTTAACTAAGGCAAGACTAAATAAATCATTTCAGTTGTGCAAGCTGCCAATCTAAACAGCAAGAGAATGAGACATTTTTAAATATCCGAAACTCGGACTCGGTATCGGCAAAATTCAGCTGGTATAACTGGATACCCCGACTCGGAAAGATTTTCAAGCACGGTTCATCCCTACCTTATATGTTTTATATTATTAATATATTGGTTTATAGATTACATAGCTAGCAAGACAGACAAACAGTCAGACAGATGGATGGATTAACGGACAGACGGAACAAGTAGATGAATAGGTAAATAAATAGATAGATAGGTAGACAGACAGACAGACAGACAGACAGACAGATAGATAGATAGATAGATAGATATATAGATAGATAGATAGATAGATATATAGATAGATAGATAGATAGATATATAGATAGATAGATAGATAGATAGATAGATATATAGATAGATAGATAGATAGATATACATACATCATATACTGAGGGAGAGAGGTAGAGGGAGCGACAGAGACAGATACACAGAGCCAGACAGACAGAGTAACAGACAGAATGAGAGATACAGAAGCAGAGTCGGCATCCCATTAATCTGCTTCCACTCTCTTCTGGGTGATCGAAGACCGTTTGCTAACTGATAAGAACTCGAGTGAGTCTGATAAACGCTGCGTTCATCGCTGATAAGAATCCTTCTGCCCCAATGCACACAACAGCCTCGCTTTCAGCCCCACGAAAACGAGGCAATCCGACATCAGGGCTTCTATAGCGCCGTTGTTAATTGACCAGTGCTTAACGGCGTCTACTGGCAGTCAGGACCGTTGACTCGGCCCTCCTCCTTCTAGGCTTGAGACTGACCCTAACGTAGTACCCCTAAATGCGGATTTTTTGCGTTCGAGCATCTCTTTCACAAGAGCAGCATGTCACCATGGCAGGTATTGGTAGACACGTGCATCAGTCAGTCAATCACTCAACATCTTAGCAAAACACAGAAAGTATCGATTCTATAAAATGGCAGTGTGAAACCGCTATTGTACTTGCGAAATACAGAAGCCTTGCTAATTACACTGTGCACGTAATACTTACACAGACAGACAGACAGACAGACAGACAGACACACACACACGTACAGACAAAACCACTAAAGGACGCATACCCAGTATCACACGCATACACTGAATGCTTGTCCAGACGGGCAGGAAATATAAAAAAAAGTCTAACACTGTGAGCAGCTAATAAGTGAAAATGTGAATGGATTTCATGTAAAAAAGGTGATTCGGAAAAACTATACATGAAAAAGATGTTCATGATCAACTTTACTAAATCCGTAAGGTAGGGTAAACCAAGTGTTTTCAGGTAGAGAAGCCTCTATCGTCTATTCTTATTTTCCATTGCTAAACAACGTATACTGTAGCGTTGTCGAAGGCTGTTCTGCGGTGTGTGTGTGTGTGTGTGTGTGTGTGTGTCTCGATACATGCGACTGTGCGTCCGTTTGCGTATATCTGTGACTCTGTGTATATGTAAGTGAAATGTTGTAGGCGGTGTCTTTGACAACGAGTCCGTCTTCACGTCGTCGCTTCTTTCCTCGGATACAAAACGAACCGGAAGTGCTCACAGGATGATCGCACCTGCTTCCGGATGTAGATTTTTAGAGTCACGTTGACCCGCGGCCATTATTATTCGCCTGTATCATTCCTATCAATATTCTACGAAGGCTTCTTAGGGCTCCGTGATGCGCATGTTGCGTAGATATCTTTATTACCAGTATCGACTGATGTTAATAATGTATTATGATTATGCACTTGAAATTTTTACATGTCAACGATTTACTGCTCGGACTTACAAGGTTCGATCCACGGAAGAGAAGAATAAGCCGATTATCTTTATATATAAAGCAAAGATTCTGTGCGTCTGTCCGGCTATGCACCTGCATAGTTTTACAGCTGTTGACTCGAAACCTACGCTGTTGGTTAGGGGAACACTTGGGACACGCAGTCGAGGGGTTGGTGTCTTGAAACCCGCGGCCTCCCTCTTCCTGCTCTCCACGGCCAAAAACCTGTCTCGACTCGTGCGACGTCGGGTTCCCCGGCTAGTAGAATTATATTCTACAAAGATGCTTTGGTAGAGTTAACATCAGTTAAAAGCTAATGGCGGTTGCTAAGGAGATTATAAGTGATTACATGGCTAAACTTTGCTCGCAGTTTTCTCAAGTAGCATTTTAAGTAAGCCGTCAGATTTTAAATTATGTAAGCTTTGTTGCATGTGAGCTATACACAAATCGATAACAGTTCCGGAATGGTAAATCTATAGCATCTACAAGGTGTTGCAAAAACAGGAAAAAAGACAGAGAAACAGAGAAACAGAGAAACAGAGAGACAGAGACAGAGAGAGACACCCACGCGTTCAAAACAGCGGCATGATAGACTAGCTTCATTTTTTAACATAACGATGGCCCGAGCTATCGAAGCCTCTCTCTCTATACGTCACCTTTCGCCCACAACGGACCAGAAGACACGTACTGAGAGCGAATATACGAAGATCTAAGGTGCTAATCAGACAGACTAAGAGACAGACCCACACAGTAGACATATTGAAAAACCTACATATAGACAAAATAGACAAGAAAACAGACATACAGTAAGACATGTCGTAGATACAGATAGACAGTCAGCCAGGCATACAGACAGACAGACAGACAAACTGTGCCGATTGAAAGCCCAGCTGGTCTAGGGCCCGCACTGACCATTTTCCGACCAAGTAACAACAATGGGCCAAGTAACTGCCCACGAAGCGACCAGCGGCATCGCCCTCTGGGTACGATGACCTACCGTAAGCAATGCGAAATGCCCATATAGTTGAACCAACCCCTTTTCTAACAGTCACCTTATGACCGAAGGGTTGAATCTGCCCCTCCCACTCCCCTTCGATTGCCTTGGGTGGGGGGGAGGCGGGACTAAGGCTCTGTCTGTTCGTCTTTGCCTGTCTGCATGTCTCTGTCTGTATATCTGTCTGTATCTGTCTGTGTATGTCTGTGTCTCTCTATCTGTCTCTTTATGTATGTCTGCATGTCTCTGTCTGTCTGTTTGTCACTGTCTGTCTACGTCATGACTCCCATGTGAATGGGATTATGGGAACATCGGGTCGCCAGTCGTCCACCTAGCGGTCAATGCCATAATCCGATGCCATGGTTACCGAGATGTAATTCATTTCCAGTTAGCCAGCGCCCAACGTTTATGACAGTTCGTTCTCTATCCGTCTGTCTATAGCTATTCTTGTCTGTCTGTCTGTCAGTCAGTCTGTCTCCTTCTGTCTGTCTGTCAGTCTGTCTCCTTCTGTCTGTCTGTCAGTCTGTCTCCTTCTGTCTGTCTGTCAGTCTGTCTCCTTCTGTCTGTCTGTCAGTCTGTCTCCTTCTGTCTGTCTGTCAGTCTGTCTCCTTCTGTCTGTCTGTCAGTCTGTCTCCTTCTGTCTGTCTGTCAGTCTGTCTCCTTCTGTCTGTCTGTCAGTCTGTCTCCTTCTGTCTGTCTGTCAGTCTGTCTCCTTCTGTCTGTCTGTCAGTCTGTCTCCTTCTGTCTGTCTGTCAGTCTGTCTCCTTCTGTCTGTCTGTCAGTCTGTCTCCTTCTGTCTGTCTGTCAGTCTGTCTCCTTCTGTCTGTCTGTCAGTCTGTCTCCTTCTGTCTGTCTGTCAGTCTGTCTCCTTCTGTCTGTCTGTCAGTCTGTCTCCTTCTGTCTGTCTGTCCGTCTGTCTCCTTCTGTCTGTCAGTCTGTCTCCTTCTGTATGTCTGTTTGTCAGTCTGTCTCTCTATTGCTGTCCTTATGTATTTGTCTATATGTCTATCATTCTGTCTCTCTCTATGTGTATCTATCGTTATCTGATTATTTCTGATTTCTATATATCTTTATGACTGTCTGCCTCTCAATGGTTCTGACTCTATTCAAAGTAGCAACAGTAAACCTACGTGCAGTATATATAAAGTTCAACGACACTGTGTGATAACACATAACATTGGCGTCGTCCACCTCCTTTATCCAGGCTTGGGACTGGCACTGCTAAAGTGCGAATACAGAGTGAGACAGACAGACAGAAAGACAGACAGAAAGACAGAGACAGAGAGAGACACCCACACGTTCAAAATAGCTGCATGGTGGACGGTGGACTGGCTGCATTTTTTTTCTAACACAATGATAGCCCGAGCTAACGAAGCCTCTGTCTCTGTCTGTCTGTCTGTCTGTCTGTCTGTCTGTCTGTCTGTCTGTCTCTCTCTCTCTCTCTCTCTCTCTCTCTCTCTCACTCTTTCACTCTCTCTCTCTCTCTCTCACTGAGTTTTCATTTTTCTAGAAGTTATAACACAAGTCATGTTCATGTAGTTTCAGTTTAGCGAGACTGTGTTGTACGTATCAGTAACTGACATCCCCATGATTTTGCAAAGCTCAAATATATTGCACAGGGTAAATTAGTTAAAAAGGTGTCTAAAACAATTGCTTATATCGTGTGCGAGATCAAATTACGGCCATTGACTCGACCATATAATTGATTTACCTAACCGAAATTAAATTTCTTAATAAAGCAAAATTAGAAGCATATCATGGTATAAGGTTTTTATGAGATATCTGTTACTATGAAAAATTACTAATAGTAATAAATTGTCCGTGTTTCTCCAAAGAAAGTTTCCTGGTTTATTAGTATGTTACCCGGTAATCTTACTTATTTATTTTTAATAATACCCTAATATTAAGTGACACGATCTAATGACCAAGAATTATTGATCGCGGTGAGCAATTGTTAGGAATGACTTGCTCAAGGTCGCTCTCGTGTTACAGGGCCGAAGCGATATCTATTCGACAACAATTATTCCCGGTTTTCTGCCTTCTTGATACTCTGCTCCTACCTAAAAGACGATCCAGTGAGTACAATAATAATAAAACAATTTTATCCACGACAGTAAATTATCATCTTCAGATAATTTATTTTATTTTAAGACAGTTTGATCATTGCAATCTTATATCATAAGCTTTGTTGCAAGCAGCGTAGACTTTATTGCACACCTTTGCAATGAAAGAACTATTGGTATAAATAAAAGAATGGAGGCAGCGCTATTTTAATTCTGACGATCGGCATATAAAACCTCTGCGATAATACTACTACTAATGCTATTATTAAAGCCGTTAATAACTGTTGATGAATTGATATCGCTTTGGCACTATGCTTTCATTGCCCACTTTCATTGCCTTTACTACTTGCTGCTACAAGATGTTGCGTGTGCCCATCCAAAGGAATTAAGTCTTGGACATGTTGAGCAGCAAGATTCTACCTCCACTTCGCCCAACTCCATTCACCAATTAGGATATAGAGCACACAACCATTTCCTCGTATCCAAAATAAGTCTCCATAATTTATCCCCAGATCGTTATTTAATTATTTGCCAGTTTTTGTTCAATTCTAATAACTATCATTGTCCACTGTTACTCATGTTAGCATCTCTGCGTTTTGGTCTGATTGTTTTCTTTCGAAATAAATAGATATCATCGCCAAGTTCACTTGCCTGTAACTGACACAAGATGTCACTAGGCGATACACTTCAACAGAGAAGGTTATGTCATATGACACTCGGTGGCAATCGGTTATTACATTGACTACAGACAAATCGTTCCGACACTATAAACTTAAAACAGGTCACATAAAATTACTTACTTGGCTGGCAATAACAAATTTGACGTCTTTGACATAGTTGTCATTATATTATGGCAAATAATGAATGCCTATGATACTTAAACACCTTTAATTGTGACCAAAAAAGGCTACAAAGTGGACATAACATAAACTATATTTTCTAGATGCTCAAAGGTAATCCGTTTATTGTCGAAATTCATCGTTGGAATAATTAAAACATAAAAAAATTTACGCAGAGAACTTTCAAGGAAACTAAAGTGAAAGGTCATTTTAGATAATCATTCATTAGTCATTAGCCGTTCTCTGGCGTATTAAAGCATAAGGAATGGTAGCATTACATTTATATTACTATGTTGTGGGCATGTATGTATCTATGTATGAATGTATCTATGTATGACTGTATCTATGTATGAATGTATCTATGTATGAGTGTATCTATGTATTGTATATATGTATGTATTTCTGCATGTATGTATGTATGTATGTATAAATGAATGAATGTATGTATGTATGTATGTATGTATAAATGAATGAATGTATGTATGTATGTATGTATGTATGGATGTATGTATGTATGTATGTATGTATGTATGTATGTATGTATGTATGTATGAATGAATGTATGTATGTATGTATGTATGTATGTATGTATGTATGTATGCATAAATGAATGAATGTATGTATGTATGTATGTATGTATAAATGAATGAATGTATGTATGTATGTATGTATAAATGAATGTATGAATGTATGTATGTATGTATGAATGTATGTATGCATGTATGTATGTATGTATGTATGTATGTATGTATGTATGTATGTATGTATGTATGTATGTATGTATGTATGTATGTATGTATGTATAAATGAATGTATGTATGTATGAGTGTGTATGTATGTATGTATGTATGTATGTATGTCTGTATGTATGTATGTATGTATGTATGTATGTATAAATGAATGTATGTATGTATGAGTGTGTATGTATGTATGTATGTATGTATGTATGTATGTATGTATGTATGTATGTATTTATGTATGTATGGATGCATGTGTGTATTTATGTAGATATGTATGTATGTATGTATGAATGTATAAATGAATGTATGTATGTATGAGTGTGTATATATGTATGTACGTGTGTATATGTCTAAAATTTGTTACGTGACACTTGTGTAAATTTTTGCATATATGACATTGCGCATTCTGAGGCACTAAAGCGCTATAGCAATGACTATCTAACAGAGCTAAACAAGTGCATTTTCGTGCTGTCAGAAGATCTATATTATATTATTAATTTGAGTCTACGAATACGATGACGATGCATCAGGCATTCCCGCTAACAATTCATCACCCACATCATGGTCGTTGTCTATTGATTGTCAGATATGCGCAACAAAAAGGACCAGCGTACATTTCAACAGGAAGCGTGTTCAGTGTGCTTGCTCAATAATGGCCGTTGCAAGGAATGCTGTATTGAATCGTCGCGTACACAGAATTATGTAGCGCCTGCAGATGTCGCACTTAAGACGCCTTCCGCTTTCAGTGTCTGATAGCGTCGGCTTTGATAATGTCGGACGTGGCCGACAGCCGCGCTTGTTTGTCGGTTGCTCGGTGTCACTCGGTTGAGCTCGTGTTGGGCTTGTTTGCCGACTCTTAAGGAGACCGTATTCTAAAGGAAGACAGGGTGGAGATTGAGAAGGGAAGGAGAAAGAGAGGCAGAGGGGATAGAGAGAGACAGAGAGAGACAGAGAGAGACAGAGAGAGAGACAGAGAGAGACAGAGAGAGAGACAGAGAGAGAGACAGAGAGACAGTGACAGGTTGAGAGAGAGAGAGAGTGAGAGAGACAGTGACAGATTGAGAGACAGTGAAAGAGAGAGAGAGACAGAGAGATACAGAGAGAAAGAGAGACAGACGGAGACGGACAGGACAGACAGAGACAGACAGACAGACAGACAGACAGAGAGTAAGAGAGAGAGAGTGTTTGTGTTCATATGTTTCACTGTGCATGTTTATGTATGTTTGTTTGTGTTTGTTTGTTAGGGTGTGCGTGTGTATAAAGTGTGTGTTTGTACGTGTCATTGTGTGTGTCAGTGTATGTGTCAGTGTATGTGTCAGTGTATGTGTCAGTGTATGTGTCAGTGTATGTGTCAGTGTATGTGTCAGTGTGTGTGTCAGTGTATGTGTCAGTGTATGTGTCAGTGTATGTGTCAGTGTATGTGTCAGTGTATGTGTCAGTGTATGTGTCAGTGTATGTGTCAGTGTATGTGTCAGTGTATGTGTCAGTGTATGTGTCAGTGTATGTGTCAGTGTATGTGTCAGTGTATGTGTCAGTGTATGTGTCAGTGTATGTGTCAGTGTATGTGTCAGTGTATGTGTCAGTGTATGTGTCAGTGTATGTGTCAGTGTATGTGTCAGTGTATGTGTCAGTGTGTGTGTCAGTGTATGTGTTAGTTTATGTGTCAGTGTGTGTGTCAGTGTATGTGTCAGTGTATGTGTCATTGTGTGTGTCAGTGTATGTGTCAGTGTATGTGTTTGGATGTGTTAGGTAGCGATGGATGGATGCGTGAGAAGACAGACATACCGATAGGCAACGACAGACCGACAGAGTCGTGCAGACATACAAAGACACTGTCAGAGACACAGACAAACAGAAGGAACATTCGCCTTCTTAAACTGATCAACAGAATATTAAGAGATCAACCAGATATGGATTGCTTGATAATAGTAATGGACGCAAGAGGTTCCCATCTATATATTCTAAGCCTTAAGGGTCTGTTTAATGTGCAACATTCCAGGCAGGGCACATACATGTATGTAATTATGTATACAAGTATGTTTTATGTATGCATGTTTGAGTGCGGGGGTGCAACAAGCGGGTGGGGGCCCCGCCTCCCCAAGTTTCAAAACTGGGGGTGGTGGGCAAAGCCGTCCCCCCAGTATTAGTGGTCAGTGCCGCTGTGTGCCCCCCAAATCGGTTATTTTCTATGTTTCTTCAATGGCTTTTTAAGATGCTTTTTGTTAAGATAATTTGTGTCCCCCATTTTTCAAATTTCTGGGTGGTATAAATTCAAAAAGTGGGGAGCAAAGAAATTTTTTGACGCTTCGCGCAAAATTTTGAAAATTATGCCCCCCCCCCACTTTTCAAAACCTTCTTACACCTCTGTTTGAGTGTATAATATTATGTGCATGAATTGCATTATTTTATAGATTTAAATTGTTGCAAATATTGTTACATTTGCACGAGATAGGCCAACCACATGGTATTCATTGTTGATGTTATAAACTCCATTAGCATTTATGTTGTAAAACAATGAACACTGTTGACATTAAAAAATTCACACAGTTTTGAATGGTGTCATTCGGACACGTTGAATTCATATTAACCTTTTACAGTATTATGATTGGACTGTCGTCAACGGTCTTTTATATAATAATATTCTTTGATATATTATATGTATAAAGATGTGTGTGTCCTTTTTTTTATTTGAATGTGTATATATATATGTGTGTGTGTGTGTGTGTGTGTGTGTTAGTTTGTGTGTGTGTGTGTGTGTGTGTTAGTGTGTGTGTGTGTGTGTGTGTGTGTGTGTGTGTGTGTGTGTGTGTGTGTGTTAGTGTGTGTGTGTGTGTGTGTGTGTGTGTGTGTGTGTGTGTGTGTGTGTGTGTGTGTGTGTTTGTGTGTGTGTTTGTGTGTGTGTGTGTAACGTACAGGTCCATGTGTGAAGTACTGGAATCATCTCTTCTGATTTCGGCAGAAAACGGAAAACGCACCCAACTCTCGCTGCAGGAGTTGAAACGCCCTGATAGCAATCTATTGAAGCCCAATCCCCATAGCCTCTTCATTCATCCTTACAACACATGCGGTCAACAAAGATCCAGCCACCGCCATCTGTTGTCATTTCCCATAACTACTACGCCAATCAGTTCTGACTCTTGGGAATTTAACCCACTGTATACGAAGCAGTGATCTAACCGCAGTAACTCCTCCACTGTTTGCAGCCTGGCAGTGCCAGCCCAAAGAATGTATAAAGGAGGAGGGCGACAGTAATGATATTTGGCATCACACAGTGTTGTTAAATTGAAATTGCTTTCAACCACAATTCATTTATAAAAAATTTAGACGGCTCCTTTTCAAGGTAAATGTTAAAATGTGCTCCCAACTCCAACTCAGACAATTTTTTATGGGTAGTTTTTAACTGACAACAAAGAGTATCACTATACAATTTGTTTCTAATTTTTTACCGCCTGACTTAATTATTCAATCAGTTTTCAAAATTATCGTAAAATGTACCACTATACGATTTAGTGAACATTCCAAACCCTAGGGTACCCAACATAGCAAGCACGGGTTCGTCTGGCTTCAGTTAAAGCAGCAGGCAACGCAACGAAATGTTGGAATCCATCAAAAAAGAAAACTTAGACACTAGAAATCCCAAGAATCGATATTCATTCATTTCCGAAATGTGAAACCGCCCTTCGTCTAACATCTTTTTGCTCAGAAGTGTATACACACGCCTTGACGACGCAATTGCAGTTGTACGGCAGAGCAATGGTGCGCGAAGGACTTGCTCAAGGTCCCTACACAGTGTCATGCTCATACACAGTGACGCCCCGGACGAGGCTCGAACCCGCTCACTCGCTCAGCCCACACTGAACGTTACGGGCTGACCGCTCTAACCGATCGGCCACTGTACCACACCATATAGTTGGAAACCCCTTATCTCACGTGTCCACACATGAGGCTCGAATTCATATTTCAATTAGGCCTATGATACAAAATTCTAGCTGAAGTACCCAGTTTCTCCCGGGTTGAACCACATTTTTATTTTCCTCTCAGAGATAAAACATCAAAATTTCCTAAAGTTCCTACCATTGAGCATGCCACATACAACTGGCCAAGATAGAAGCAAGGACTTGGTAATTTTTTGGTAGGCATTTGAACATATTGTACATGTAAATGCCTCCTTATAAGCGAGCATGGGAAGGGGTAAAAGCATGAGGAAGGAATAAACTTTTGGGATCGCGAACCCTCCTTTGTTTTTGTTGGCTGCTAGAAAGTATTCGTGCAAAATTTATGAGCAATCGCTCGAGTGATCAAACGCTTTTTGTGGAACATGCCTGGATAGCTACATACATACTTTTCTTCATTACAAGTATAGATAGCATTTTACAATCTCCACTGGCAACTTTGCTTCGTGGATTACAATCATTTGTCGATTTGCCAGCATAAATATAGCTAATTGCATCTGTTAAGTTAATCAGATTTGGAATATGCACAGCCGGATTATCGCTCAATTACTACCTAGTCACGCGATGTTGTATAAGATGTCTACGATCTGCTGTAACTGTTATGCAACTAACTACTATCATAACGCACCTGTCAACTTTACGAAAATCGTGATCAGTCGTTTCAGTTTAACGACATCGTATGATCACAATTGATTGGTGAGTCACACTCCTCTTTCACTAAGGCTTGGGACTGGCACTGTATTTTTCACGATTGCCTATAATAGGCTCATTGCTTCACATTGCAGTTGACAGTATGGACTAGGGAGGGTAGCGGATGTTCACTGAATCCTCATGAGTTAGAGTAACGCCCTTGCAGATACCTAATTCTACATTTAAAAGGTAAACGCAGTGACTAGGTCTACCGCAAGCGTTGCGTCATGTCAGAGAGTTGTGCAGAGATGAGAAGCGAAGATCAGTGTCCGAGATAAAAGAGATGAGGTGATGATAAGGAAGGCTTTGTTGTAGATAAGAATGCTTGAAAGTTGGGAGGTCCGGAGAATCAAGTTAATAACAGTAGGGATTAATAAAGAGGTGGAACTTTAAACCGGAAAAAAATAAAATTTTCGGCATTAAAATTGAATAAGTCATCCAATTCTCTTACTTAATTGCTTTTTGTCATTTTGATAGTTCTTGAATTGATCATTTTACATAATTATTTATTTGACCTCCTTAGCATTTCGTAAACTTTTTTTCAGTAAAGTATGTTCAAACCACGTCATATTATATTCCAAAAATCATAGCAATTTATCTACTGTCCATTTTAATGACGTCATGATGCTATGTACCAGTATTTTGCTAGCTCATGCTGTTTTTCAGTAAAGAACACAACTTTGTCGTTGAATTATCAAATCAAACTAAACGCTACCTTGTTAAATTCTTGCAAGGCATAATTGTCCCATTAAAGAAAATACTTATGACACCTTAACAAACGGGTAAACCTTTACTGTATCAAACGCTCGTGCCTCAAATATTTCCAAATATCTGCCCAAATTATGTCCAATCTATGTTTTTGAAATAATCTTTTGACAAGGACAGTGTACTAAATGCAGCCAACAGTAGGCTCTTTAACATTATTGCGAAAATATATAAAACATTTTTTCATTAATATTTCTCATGCATAATGCTCTAGATAAAATGTATATCTAAACATTACACCCTACATGTTTCCAAAACCTATTCCATATACATAATATCATATAGATATTATATATATATTATATATGTACATGTATGTGTAATATATATATATTACATATGTGTATATATATCTATAGACCTACCCAGATTTTACGTCCTGAATATATCCAAACTTAATGCCATTAATATGGCGATGCTGGACGCAGTCCGAACCACCAAATCGATCGTTCTGGTCATGCGTCTGATATCTATGGTTGGATCGGATTGCACCCCTACCCACGACAAAGGCTCGGGTAATTGCGGGAATCTGATAAAAACTCAGCACCTTTTCAGTACAGTTCATAAGTGCAGTTCGTGCGGCGAATGTCAAGAGCCGAATGTTCCCGGCGGGGAATCGGTTCGCCTCCCTCCAAATCGATTCCGCCGGTACGCAGTCCGCGGGGTCCGGCGATAAAGCGCCAGATATGTAACCGCATAAGTACTAATGACGCCATCGATCACGTGATCACGTGCACTGGAATGGCCGACAGCGCGAAAAAGACGGTGCGTGACCAATGTGGGAAGAGAAGAAAGGTAGACCTATATATTGATATTTAAAGTTATTTATCTATTTAATATGTATATTTTATTTATTTATGTATTTCTTTGTCTGTACTTCATTTCTACATACATTTTTACATAAATATATATATCTATTTTAATATTTATTTATTTGATAATGTTGTCTGTATTTTGGTCATGCAATATTTTACAGTTCTCGTCATGAGTAAATTTAGTCACCGTGGAGTTGGTGGAATGGAAGAAGGATAAGTATTAGTGCTAATGACGCCAAGAAGGGGAGATGGAGGAGCAAGTGGAAGAAGATGAGGAGAAAGAGAAGATGAAATGGAAAGAGGAATTGGAAGATGCAGAGAAGAATTAGATCAAGCACAGAAGGAGATGAAAATGGAATCAGAAGATGAGTAGATGGAGGACCTGGATGAATAGATGAATAGGAGAATGTTGCGGGGAAGAGGAGATACAGGAAGTGGAAAATGAGAAGGAAGAGGAATGGAACGAGGAGGAAGACAGCAGGATGGATCATAGAAGGAGGAGGAAAATTAGACTCTGCGATTTGAAACTCCACGCATCAAGTGAAATTGAGAACTCATTATAAAGTCATGTATTCAATAAGAAAAAGTTGGCATTAATTAACATTGGATTCTGTGACAATAACCAATCAATTATTCGTCATTGGAGCCAAACCTTTAGCTATGTCCTTACACCATGCAGTCATGCAAGCATGATTGTCGGAGGCATTACTAGTATGGCTGATAACGATTAATATATTTCTAATACTTTATTTTTGAAAATTAACAATTAATTAAGAGTTTATTTCAATCAAATAAAAGACTTATGTTTGTGAGACAAATTAATGATATTTCCGTTAAAATTCCGTTATCCAATTATTTCAATCCAAAATGCTCATGCAATCTACTTGATATCTGTTTATATTTATTAGCCTGATTACTATCCGCCCCCATATTGCATGTTTACTGTTTCTGTTGTTGCTTCCAGACTTTCGGTACATGCTAGTGATGATTATAAAAATCGAAGCAAATAATGGCAAACACAAATTTAATCATAAATATAAATTGAGTAATTAATCGGTAATTTCCGCAGCCGTAATTATTATGGAAATAACAACACAATGGCTTATACATCTTTCATATAAATGCAAACAATGGAACTACCGCAATAAATTACCTTCCCTACGATATTATAGTATAGCAGTTGCAATAAATTACCTTCCATGCATATTATAGTATAGCAGTTAACGTTAATGGCTGTTTTAAACCACACTCTTGGTGAAATGCGGCCACTTGGAGTATCTAATATCTTTATTACGAGAAAGAACCGAAAGACCTTGCAATGAAGAATTTGGATTATTCTCCCCGGATATTCCTCCGTAGTGTTATTGAATGTGCTATTCTCAAGGAATTGCAGTAAAGATCTTAGCGCGATTTCTGTCGCTCGATCCATTAAAAAAATTATATGCCCAAATGTTCCACCATAGATATTGTCTACAATTGAACCATAAATGTGAGTGGGGAGAATGCCTGAAATATGAAATAGGTCTGGCATCATGTCCTAAGTATGGCTAAGCGCTGTACCATAAATATGGTATAATACTAACTATGACTAACTATAGCTAGCTATGGTTGCTTAAACATGGACTAACATTTTGCCATTATTATGATGCAGCAGTTTTCCATAAATGTGTTAAAGCAAGGTTGTCACATTATGCCAGAAAATAGCTAAAAACTGTTATCTAATAAAATTTCCTTCAAATACGGCCATATAAGATGCCTTAGATATAGGCTGTAAATATATCCTAAATTTACATCCGATGTGTTGATAAAACGTATGCTCTTGATCTGACAATGATTATTCCTTAAAAGTTAAAAAGGTATGGGCCTATTCTAAATGTGTCAATTTTTTACTTTTCGCACTGTTTGTTCAATTTTGCTAAATAGTGTATCCCACAAATGTAGGCTAATATTTCGCCCTTAATAATAATGAATTCTGTGCCCTATATACGGCAAAACGTGTTGTTTCAAATGTGGCTGAAAATGATGCCCTGCATCTGACAATGAATTGTGCCATAAATATGGTCAAACGTCACGTCCTAAATATGGCTAATGGACAAATGCACCATGATCGTGACATAGATACAAGTGAATAGATAGAGCTAGGCTGACATACTAGTAGAAGGGAGAACGGACTGACATAGTGATATAGAGACAGGTGGAGGAATGAAATATAGGACCGATGAATGATAGAGAAACGGACCAAAGGAATAAAAAATGTGAGAAGGAGAGAGATAGACAAAGACAGAGGCAGAGACATAGGCAGAGACAAAAACAGATACAGAGAGCCAGATAGAAACATAGATATATAGAGAGATAGAGTGAGAGAGAGAGGCAGAGAGAGACGGAGAGACGGAGAGAGAGAGAGAGAGGCAGAGAGACAGAAACAGAGAGATACAGAGGTGGAGAGAATAATAGGGTGAGATGAAGGGATGAACAAACTGAGAGTCAGAACAACAGACAGCCGGAAACACAGACAGGAAGACTGATGGACAGACAAATTCGGAGACATACAGACAGACAGACAGACAGAGGGTGAGACACAGAGTGTGAGAGACGTCGTCTAGTGTTGATGCATCCTAGCCGATCAGTGATGCCTTGCCTCACCTCACCCGCCGTCCGTCGCATAGTCTTCGCCTCCTCCTTCTGCAGAGTCGGGCATCGACTGCCGCCGCAGAGGCCGCTGAAGGGATGGGCGTCCCTCTCACCCGTCAGACGCAGCGAGCGATGGAGACGAACGAGGCAACGACGACGCAGCTGGCGTGGCCGAGACGGGGAAGGAGACGGAAGATGATGAGCGGGGAAGGAGGCGGTTCAGTCGCCATCGGTCCTTGCATAGAGGCGGCAGGGAAGGCGGGCGAGGGACCGGTCGATGGTCCGAGGATGGCAGCGGGGGCTTGGTGGACGGCTGCTGGGCTTGCGACGCTGCTCTGGATCCTCTATCTACCTAATGGCGGATCGGCTGCCGCCGTTGCTAGGGACCCCGTTGCCAGGGTACCAGTAGTCGTCGGTCGTCATGGAGATGGCGATGATGGAATGCAGAAGGATCAAGCGGTGCCACATCAGGTATGATCACTGAATTAAATGGCTAATTGGATAATCAGTGAGATCATTACTGTGAGGGTGTTCATCGCGTGGGTTGTTTCGTCCTTCTGTTCATCCATTGTTCCCCAACCGCCTCATACCCATTCTCTCTCCCCATCCACCAACCCTCACCCCATTCATCCTATTACCCACAAAGGCATTAGTCCATATTTTCATTCATCCATAAATCTGATGTTCCATCTATCCATCCATCCATTCATTCATCCAACCACACGTGCATCCAAGCCCACCTATCCAGCTACCCTTCTATGCATTCACCTATCCATCCATCCATCCATCCATCCAATCAAACCCATCATTCTCGCAGCGTACCATGTATCTGGCTCTGTCTGTGTGTGTGTCTCTCTCTTTCTCTGTGTATGGCTGTCTGTCGATCTGTGTCTAACTGTGTCTATGTGCCTCTCATCAAATCATCATTCAAGTAATTCATCCATAGATTCATTCTGGATTCACCTTTTCTCCAAACACCCGCTCATTCATCCGTCCATTCATAATTCATCCTTCCACCACATGCATGGCTCCATTTCGTCATCAACAAAATTTCCTCTTTTTTCATTCTTCATTTAATCCATTCTTAGACTACTTCGCTTCATGTATCCTTTAACTCTTCCTTTCTTCTTTTCCCTCCTTCTCGATTTTATTCTTTTCTTCCCTTTTCCTTCCTACCTCCCCTTCATTAATTTTCTTCCCTTCTTCCCGCCTTTTCCTTCATCCTTCATTTCTTCTCTCACACGTTGTTCTTCTTTGTATTAGATACCTCCCTCTCTCCTTCCTTCCTTCCTTCCATCCATCCCTCCTTTCCTCCTTTCCTCCTTTCCTCCTTTCCTCCTTTCGTCCTTTCGTCCTTTCCTCCTTTCGTCCTTTCCTCCTTTCCCCTTTCCTCCTTTCCTCCTTTCCTCCTTTCCTCCTTTCGTCCTTTCCTCCTTTCCTCCTTTCCTCCTTTCCTCCTTTCCCCTTTCCTCCTTTCCTCCTTTCCTTATTTCCTCTTTTCCTCCTTTCCTCCTTTACTCCTTTCCTCCTTCCATCCATCCCTCCTTTCCTCCTTTCCTTATTTCCTCCTTTCCTCCTTTCCTCCTTCCATCCATCCCTTCTATTCCTCCTTTCCACCTTTCCTCCTTTCCCCCTTTCCTCCTTCCATCCATCCCTCCTTTCCTCCTTTCCTCCTTTCCTCCTTTCCTTTTTTCCTCCTTTCCTCCTTTCCCCTTTCCTCCTTTCCTCCTTTCCTTATTTCCTCCTTTCCTTATTTCCTCCTTTCCTCCTTTCCTCCTTTCCTTATTTCCCCTTTCCTCCTTTCCCCCTTTCCTCCTTTCCTCCTTTCCTCCTTCCCTCCTTTCCTCCTTTCCTCCTTTCCTCCTTTCCTCCTTTCCTCCTTTCCTTATTTCCTCCTTTCCTCCTTCCATCCATCCCTCCTTTCCTCCTTCCCTCCTTTCCTTCTTTCCTCCTTTCCTCCTTTCCCCCTTTCCTCCTTTCCTCCTATCCTCCTTTCCTCCTTCCATCCATCCCTCCTTTTCTCCTTTGCTCCTTTGCTCCTTTCCTTCTTTGCTCCTTTGCTCCTTTGCTCCTTTCCTCCTTCCCTCCTTATTCATGTCATTCTATATGTATCTCCCTACGCCTCTCTCCAACTCCCTTGGACCCTTCCTCATTTCCTCCCTATCCTACACTTTCTTTCCTTCCATTCTTCCTTCCTTCCTTCCATCTTTCCTACATTCCCGTTTCTGCTTTGCAAAGGAATTTAAACACATGCGGACATGTGGCTAGGCCTGTACACACCGTGTCGTTGTATTATATGTGAGTATTTATATAGCGCCTCTAGAAGGTGAACCGTTCAGAAGCTTTGCGTGCCAGATGGATTTCTTCGTGATGGCCAAACACTTTCTATTGGATGCTATTAATAGCGATGACTTGTAACACAATATGAGTTCAATCGTCCTGATAGAAAATGTACCCACACACACATACATGATTTACGTACTTATATATACACACAAACACAAATACTTATATATATATATGCCTATGTAAATACGTGTATATATATATCTACGCATATAGACACATATATATAAATGCAGGTATATATTATTATATATATCTTGATAGTCTCATATAAATACGTTCAGTCTACACACGTCTACATAAAAACCCCATCGATACATGTCATCATTCAGTGGTATCGACATCGTCCAGATTCTCATGGAATGGGATGCTATGCAAATCCTAGATGGGGGTTGGATGGGAGGGCTGACCGTTGAATTTGTTTTGTCAGCTGCTGCAACCAATTCTTCTTTCAAATGACTTCCACAAATGGCTTCTTCGAAACGGTGCCACAGCGCATGCGCTGCGTCAGGGCCGTATTCTGAACTGCCCTCGATGTACGCTGATGTTCCAACGTCCTCCCTTAGGACGGCCTTTAATATAAATGGGAAATGATAATGATAATGACGACGACGATGATCACGGCGTTGATAAAAATGAAAATAGTATTTTTTATTAATAAAGTAATAATGGCAATAATGTTAACGGGTTTTCTGTGATAAGTTGTAATATATGTTTGTGCATAATTATGTACATTGTATCTTTTAAAATTATATGTTTGCGTGTATGTACGTATGTATGTATGTATGTATATATGTATTTATGTGTGTATATATGTACGTATGTATGTATGTATGTATGTTTGTTAAGCCGAACAGGTGTTTGGCTATTTGACAATCGCATAAGTAATTAGTAGGCCGGACAGGCGTACGCTGTGCGCATGTGGCGTGCAACCATTTGGCGCTGATGATGTCAATTGCGTACTCTGTGTATAGCGTATACAACCGATAGTAATAGCGCTCAAAGCCGTCCAAATTGTTCTTCTATCTTTAAAAATACAAGAAATCTATATTAATATTCAACGTAGATGGCGCTGTTCTTGTCTTAGTTAAACACCTCTTTTACGAAAGTGAATCTGAGTCCAGTGTTTTGTTTTCCTCCTATTTAAGCTACTTAACCTAATAAAATCTTTCCACATACGAACTGTGGTCTATCCTTCCTAATCCCGGTCACTGGTGAGGAACTGTGTCGGACGATACTTGCGTTGGCACCGAAGACTTGCTTACAAGCTGGATCCAGGAAAGCATCGACACCCTTCTGCCATTTCTCATAGTTCTGTGCAATTGCTCCCTTCAAAAGGGAGTCCTTCGATTCAGCCAGAAGCGATCAATTCTCGTTCCAGTTCCTGAGGTTGATGGACTCGATGCTGCAGAACCAACCAATTATAGGTCTATAGCAATTGTTACATTTTTTCTAAGATATTTGAGAAGCTTGTAGCTGTACAGCTTATGCACTTTCTTGACAATAATAACCTTCTCCCAACTTTCCAGTGAAGTTTCCGAAAGGGTCGCTCCACGGAAACCTTGTTTGTCCGCCTCCTTTCTGACATCTTTGGGGCCATTGAGAGGTCCCAGATAACCCTTCTCGCGCTGTTTGACGCAAGCGCTGCATTCGACACTGTCGATCACGAAATCCTCTTGCAGCGCTAATCGATCTCCTTCGGTCTGTCTAACAACGCTCTTGACTGGCTTACTTCCTTTCTTCAAGACCGCTCCTTCATGGTGGTTCGTGGATCCACGAAGTCCCTGTGGGTCCATGTGGGTCCCTGTGGGTCCCTGTGGGTCCCTGTGGGTCCCTGTGGGTCCCTGTGGGTCCCTGTGGGTCCCTGTGGGTCCCTGTGGGTCCCTGTGGGTCCCTGTGGGTCCCTGTGGGTCCCTGTGGGTCCCTGTGGGTCCCTGTGGGTCCCTGCTCCAATTGGTTTGCCCCAAAAATAGACCTAGCCTCCCTTGAATTGAAATATCCACTTTTCACTTTGTCAACTTCGGTCAGAGATTTGAGAGTTATCCTTAGCCAGGAGCTCACATTTACACACCATATAAACCTACTCTGCCTCATTTGTTATTATCAGCTTCGACAGCTGAAGGTCATATCCCGGTCGTTGACTACTAGTGCGGTATCAACGCTTGTGCACGCTTTTATGGTAGCAAAACTTGATTACTGTAGCGCCTTATATGATGGACTTCCTGCTTACCGGATCAGGGCAAAAAATAGGGTTCTACGCACTGCTGCCCGCCTTGAGGGCCGCATACCTAGGTTTGGGCAAGTTTCTGAGTACATGCGGGATGTATTCCATTGGCCTCCTTACCTACATCGTATTGCTTATCGGGTTCTGTTCTGGTACGGCGCTGTATTGAGGATTTAGCTCCACCATACTTGCGGGAGCTCTGCCGCTCCACTGCGCATGTTCAACGCCGTTGCTCTCTTCGCTCAGCTGGACAAGCTGAACCTATTGTACTCCGTTCCCGGACTGCTATGAGGCAGCGCCGCGCCTCCTCAGTGGCTGGTCCTGCGACATGGAATGAACTCCCTACCACACTTCGATAAATACCTATTAATCAGTCTGTCTTGATTCTCACTACTCTCAAGACTGTTCTGTTTGGCCGAGGTTGAGCTGGGAGCGCTTCTGAGCAGGCAAATTTAGTGGGCGCTATGTAAAATTACTGTAAAAATAATAATAGTAATAATGATAATAATAATAAAAATAATAATAATAATAATAATAATAATAATAATAATAATAATAATAATAATAATAATAACTAACATTCCATTGCTTGCAGTCCAGCAGTGCCAATCCCAAGCCTGTATAAAGGAGGAGGGCGACTCTAATGATCTCTGTTATCACACAGCGTCGTTAAACTGTAGCTAATCAACCAACCATGTCAAACCAACGGAGATAACTGTTTTGAATATTTACACACCTCTTTTAAGAGAGACATCCGCCTATGATAAAGAGCAGAGTAACATCACTGGCAGTACTCGGCCAGTGCCACTCCCAAGCCTGGATAACGGATGAGGGCGACGCTAATGATCTTTGTTATCACACAGTGTCGTTAAACTGCAACTACCTACCTACCTACAAATAAATCACCCCCAATTGCAAGCATATACATCTAATTGAAAGAGGGCAGGTGCCAGAGGTGTAACAAGGTTTCGAAAAGTGTGGAGGGCATAATTTTCAAAATATTGCGGCAAAAAATTTTTTTTGCCCCCACTTTTTGAATTTTGGCCCCTTCCAAGAAATTTGAAAAATAAGGAACGAATTATTTTAGCAATAGTTATCTTAAAGTGCCACTGGAGAAACATATAAAGAACCGATTTGGGGCACATGGAGGGCACTGAGCACTAAAACTGGGGGGGCTTTGCCCCCCCCGCCCAGGTTTCAAAATTGGAGGGCCGGAGCCCCCCTGCCCCCGCTTGTTACACCTCTGGTAGGTGCTATAAATTCACTTGGTTGCGCTCTGGCAGTGCCGGTCCCAAACCTCGATCAAGAAGGAGGACGTCACTAATTATATTTGTCAGGACACAGCGTCGTGAAACTGAAACATTAAGATATAGTAAGTCAGTTGTGGTTATAATTTCAGTCTAACAACACTGTGTGATAACAAAGATCATTAATAATAATAAAGATAATTACTATTAATAGTTATATTATTACGATTATTTTATTATTATTTTTTTATCATTTATTATTATTATTATTATTATTATTATTATTATTATTATTATCATTATTATTGTTATTGTTATTATTATTATTATTATTATTATTATTAGGAATTTTTTCATTATGATAATAATCGTGTCACCATCACCCATCGTCTTATCAATTAGAGAGAGCGATCATCCGTAAGATGTTCTGTTGTCTCTCTGAGGCACTGAAAGGTCAACATTGAGATGCGATGAGGAGAAAGCAGGCTGAAGAAAATCAATGGCAATTAGAGGAGAGAGAGAGAGAGACAGAGAGACAGAGAGACAGAGAGACAGAGAGACAGAGAGAGAGAGAGAGAGAGAGAGAGAGAGAGAGAAAGAGTGAGACAGAGAGAGACAGAGAGAGAGAGAGGTCAGCGGGTTCGATTTGCACGAAGAGAGGAAACCTACCATAGGCTGAGAGAGAGAGACAGACAGACAGACAGACAGACAGAACAGACAGGCAGGCAGACAGAAAGGGAGAAGGAGGAAGAAGGAGAGAAAGTCAGAGACAAAAGCAGACAGACGTACGGCGAGAGAGACAGACAATTGCAGGTCGTAGTAGTATTAGCCTTATTAGTAGTGGCTGTGACAATAGTTGCAGTAGCTGCTTGAGCAGCAGCAGTAGCAGCTGGAGGAGCACCTGTGGAAGCAGTAGCATTATAGTAGCAATTACTCAAATAATTCTAACGTGTCTGTAACACGTGCCCTAAATTTTTTTTGGACATATGACCACAAGCAATTATCTGGATGCATCATTTTATAAATGGTTTACACTTTTGTGCGCAGGTCTTTGCTGAATGCAATGATATTAATTAAGATTATATCTAAAACTCTATGGTGATAAGTTCTGACAACCTAAAGGAAAATGTCCATCGTTTAAATAAATAATAAACCAAGGAACCAAAGTTTTCTTTAGTAAGGTCGGCCACAGCATGCTAGAAGACTCGATTTACGTACATATCATAATCGTAATCGTAATCCTATTCTACAAATTTACAAAACGCCATTTGAAAGTTAAGCGCATGTCACCAGCTCATTCACGAGCTCGGAGTCAAATCGGAGTCAAAAGGGTTATCCAAAGGATAATCCGTGGTAGAGCATAGTCTGTTTCCAGGAGGTCAGCAGGGAGGCAGAGTAGCTGTTAAGGAGGGTGTCGTTTTGGTCGAGAATTGACAGATGGAATGTGAAGTAAGGAGTCTGGGCAAGAGTTCTTGAAAAGGTGAGACTTAAGTTCAGAATTGAAAGCCCGGGGTGTGATGAACAAGGGAGCTAGGGACAGATGATGTTGCCTGTCATAATAAAAAGAAATCGTGAAAAAGCTTTGAATGTGCTCTGGCTCCACGGCCCATGTGCACGCGCTCATGCACCCAACGTAGAGGAACATTGTAGGCCTACCATAGAGACTTGTCCCATTCTGCGGTCATGAGTTCAACCCTGAGTCATACTCTGCTCATGAAATCCATTCTGAAGACATTGTTTATACGTGCGCGCATCCTCTGTAAGCTACAGGTAGATCACGTAACCTGGGAACCTATCAGCTGACACATGCGCCTGATGACGGCTGTCTCTAAGGGCGCGTTCGATAACTGCTCCGATCAAGGCTCAGGCTCGACTCGGAGCGACTATAGCCTCAACGTGGAACAAAAGCGTGCATGGCGTGGTAGGACAAATGCGCGTAGCCTGGATGATCTTTTTGTCTCACTCACTTCGTTTCTCGGAGAGATTTCGATTTTTGACGACCGTTCTTTTTGAAAGAAATATTGAGCGATGTCTTCTGAATACGGTTGTCGGAGTTTGGTTGCCCAATAGTTTGTTGGCTAGCCAGCTTGACCATCGTTGTAAGATCGTCGGTGTGAATGCCAGGCAACAAGGAAGAGAGTTCAGCATTCGCGTCAATTTTTACGTTCAACCCATTCCTATTTTTGGTCAGAGTCTGGTTATGTATGATTCATGTTTCCTTCCGTCAGTCTCTGCCATCCTTGGCTTCTCTTTCTTTTTCATCTGTCCATCAGATAACGCAGAACTCTCACTTACTTTGCAACACGGCCGCTCAAACTCCACCCTCTCTCTCTCCCCCTTTTATCCCTCGATCTCTAACTACTCAACTTGCTTTCCATTTCAAATAAGGAAGTAATCCATCTTCCAGCCAATTATTCGCCTTCAAAGCTTTCTCGCCAGGGGCGTCAATCCCCCTTGAGTGATGCAGGCAGACCCCGGTCACATGTATCAGGATGGCTAAATAATCCCCTTAAAATTAAAAAAAATATCCCCCCAATTAAAATTGGAGGAATTTGCCTCCAGATTCCTTATCTGAACCCCTCTATTTCTCGCTGTAGTAGGCCCTAGTAGTTGCAATTTAACGAATTTAACTGAGGTCATTAGCGTCGCCATCCTTTGCATCCAGGCTTGGGACTGGACGCTGTCAACATGCGAACAGTGACGGAGTTTACGTCATCGACACATTTATTAACCGTCTGATTGCACTAGGTCACGAGAGTCCAATCGGCGAATGAGACGAACGAGAGAGGTTAAGAGGTAGACAACCC
Source organism: Bimastos eiseni (assembly GCA_959347315.1). Classification (NCBI taxonomy): domain Eukaryota; kingdom Metazoa; phylum Annelida; class Clitellata; order Crassiclitellata; family Lumbricidae; genus Bimastos; species Bimastos eiseni. The sequence goes on along the minus strand of OY365807.1, from coordinate 1,555,911 downwards.
AATTGCCCGCAGTTACAATTCCTACATAAGTGTAAAATGTAAATGCAGGAGTATTTCTATCGCGACTGTATGTATGGTCCCAACCTTTTCAATTGTCAATGCGACCGTCTGACTGCATAGTTTCCTTGTACGGACAGCGCTTGAGCGACCCCAACCACCCCAACCATGTTAATTTGTCAATGAATTGATCTCTTTAATGGATACCACGCCTCTAAGGTCTCCTTAAACTCCTTAAAATATCGAAATATCACTATGAAACCGCTAGCTCACGTGCAGAGATGCACGAGACGTACGTTTCAACGGATGCAGCTATGCTTATCGGGCTTCTATAGGTTCATCTGCCCTCTAACCCGACTTATAAACAGCTCAAACCATTTTATTTTCATTCGACACCAATATTTACACAATGTTCCCCGAACGTCGTCATTTAACGGCTGTAGAAGTTACGAAGCGAGGATGGCCATAATCATGCCTAGTTCACATTAGTTGCGTTTCTAAACTTGTCTGCTCGGAGTACACTCTAGGTCAGACCCGAGCCACGTACCGAATGTGCTCTTCCTGTGTGAAGGTGATGTCAATGTCCGTCGCCGCTTGCGTTGGACGTTGCGTGGTGTGCACGAAAGAGATGTTGTGCGTGATTAAAGCATTCAGGCGTAGACCTACTGAGATACGATGTCAATAGAGGGTGGAATGGGTTACACGAACGCATATTATTACATACTTAAATATACATAATTAATATATAATATTTGTTTGTGTTTATATGGGCCTACGATATGTATGTATTATTTTATAACGTAGATATAAATGTACATTTAGGCATGAACGTATGTGTTTATCATGTGTTTTTATGCGTGAATATTCATGAATTTATATATAGTCAATAATAATTTGTAATGGAACAATAATCTCATGCCAAAATAGATATCTAGTAAATTTGCAAAAATCGTGTTTAAATAAATAGATAGATAAATAGATGTTTAATATAGGCCTGCATTGAAACTAGTCATCGAGAATGTCCTGACATTTAGCATTTCTTACCATTGTATAATGGCGATGATCGTTAGCAGTGCCCTCCTCCATCATCGAGACTTGGGACTGGCACTAACAGAGTTTTCGGATACATAACATCTTCAGACGTTTAAGCTTATAAATTGTTCCTCTACTTTTAGGTTCTTTATCACCTTAAAAGAGGTTTGCAATTATTCTGAACAGTTTTTACCGTTCGCTTGCATTGCTTACTAGCCTTTCTTAAAACTCAATGAGATAAAATAATGGTTCCAATATAAGGGAGTTACTTTTGTAAAAGAGGTGTTTAATTGGCAGCAGAAACTCACTATTTGTTATCGTCCTGTCTGGGACGTGCGATTTCTTAATCTTTCCATTGCTTAACATCTTATGGCTGCATGGTCGCTGATGTGAAGACTCACCCCAACTTTTTTCCAGAGAGACTAGCGCAGCAATTCTTAGGACAATATTATTTTGAACACGGGTTGCATGGATGAGTCATGAGTCTAGCGACATCTTATGGTAACAATGGAGACTACTATGGCGCGACGCAGCTAATTTCCTCGCATACCTTTTGAAAGCGTTGTAGTTTCAGTTTTACGACACTGTGTGATGGCACAAATCATTGGCGTACGTCGTCCATCTCCTTTATCGGGACATGGAACAGGGCGCAAACAGTGAACAGTGGCGAAATGAATTCGGTGTTGTTTGTTACAATCATCGACTCATGGGGTGTAGTGAATCCAGGGTTTAACGACAGCTTATGACACCAGAGGGCTTTGCTGTGGACAGAAATTTGCTTGGCATATTACAACATCAGCGACTAAGGTTGGTTATTAAGGCTGTCAAAAATGTTGAGATGACACCCGGGTAACCATGGACCCGCGCGGTCAGAGTGAAGATCATTTGATACGGAATATTGGTACTCCTTTTTGGAGGTGTCTAAAGTAAGCGATATTCTGTGCAGCCACCGTGCCTGGATGCAATATTGCCAAGTAATTGGCGTCATTGACCGGAATATCACACCGATTAAACACATAACGAAGTCGTAGGGTGACAAAATCGCAATATTTGCCATAATAAATTACATCGACATTCGCTGACCCTTGCGGACACAGCTCATCTCTTGCTATAAAGCGGAATCATAATAATAAAGTCATATTATATATTTTTTATGCATTTTGCGATTTGCATCTGATCTAACGAGCAATGCCGAAAATATTCCTTGCAACATCCCTGGACAAGTTGAGTGCACGTACAATGCATTAAATGTGATCGTTGAGATTTTATTTCTGAATAATATTATAGTTCATAAGTAGGCTTAAGGATGTTGAAACATACCGATATCTTAATAATTGTCTCATTCAACACCTTTTTAACGCGAATCTAGCTCGCTTTATACCGCCCTTCAAATATTCGTACTCAAGAATTCATTTAATCTATTATAAATACATCATTTATTGGTCCTACCTTCCCTTCATGTCCTCCTTGGAATAATCAGCAAATTGAAATAGATATGAGTCTCAATGATCAGATTAATAAAAAGACTACTAATCCAGAATTCATGAAATTAGCTGCTCAGGAAATAGTATTGAAATATACTAATGACATTCATATTTATACAGATGGTTCAAAGATAGATGATTTAGTAGCTGCTGCATTTACAATTCCAAGTTTGGATATTATAAGAAAATTCAAATTATGTGATTATTCTAGTATTTTTGCTGCTGAACTAACTGCAATAAAAGAAGCAATTTTGTGGATTATTAATGATAAGGATTATAATAATTGTAATTTTGTCATTTTCTCGGATTCTTTAAGTGTACTGTCTTCTATTCAGAGGAACAGGTGTAATTCTAGACCAACTTTATTTAATGAATTATTAATTGAATTAAATAAATTAACATTACATAGAGTAAAATTGGCATGGATACCTGGTCATGTAGGTCTAAAAGGTAATGAAATGGCTGATAAAATGGCCAAACAAGCATTACATATTGATTCTATAACTTCTACAGATTATATAGAACAGGAGGAAATATACCCATTGATTAAAACATATATAATCAATAAATGGCAATTGCAATATACTAATGATGATAAAGGAAATTTTTATAAAAATATATGCCCAATTGTTTCCACTGATATTAAGTTAATAGATCCATGTAGACAAAAAGAGGTTCAAATTAGTCGTTTAAGATTAGGAGTTGCCCTTACTAATAAAAGATTATTTCTAATGAGAAGGCATCCCAATGGATTGTGTGACTTATGTAAGACTACAGACAGTATCGCACATCTACTAATGGAGTGTAAGAAAGAAAATATAGCCTCTATGTTGAAGGATCAATGTAGCATTTATAAATTGGAATTTAATGTGAAAAATTTACTTGATGTAGGATGTATACAAAGTGTCATTTATAGACTTATTAAAACAATAAATAAAGGGATTATACTCTAATTAAATCTCTTTCATTTATATTACTATATAATTTATTGTATGTGTATATAGATGGACTAGACATATCACGTGTTTATCAGGATGACGCATATCAATTAACTCATGTGATCTCAGTAGCATGCATACAGATTATAGTGGTTTATAGATGTATAAAAATAATAATTGTAGGTTTAATATTATAATTCATAATATCTTATAATTATGTTATAATTAAATTACATTGTTAAATAATAATGGAATCTATAACAACACATAAGGAAGAAAGAAGACAAATAGACTAAAGAAAGAAAGAAAACAGAAAGACTAAAGAAAGAAAGAAAACAGAAAGACTAAAGAAAGAAAGAAACAGAAAGACTAAAGAAAGAAAGAAAACAGAAAGAAAATGATTAAAACTATATACGAAATTGAACTGAAATGTAACAAATTTTAAAGACGTCAACGGCCTGTGTTGCTATAGGATGTCGTTAAACTGTTGAATAATAATAATAATAATATAATGCATCTAACGAAAGAAATATGTCATCACTGCTGATGAGCTATTCGATCAAACGATTTGATTATTGTTATTAAATCAATTCAAATCAAGAAATTGCTAGCTCAGAATTATACCTAGGAAATGTTGTATGCGAATTCTGATCGATGATAAATTTGGTTGGTCGATTCGACAAGTACTTTATGCTAATCCTAGCCGATTGACAAACAGTTTTTCCTTATTCTAAATTGACTAAAAACTGGGCCAATCGTGCCCATCGCTGTTTGGAATGCATCACCCTCAGATGAAGATTTCTCAACCGAGAGAAAGACTTGGCCTACGTGTCTTTTGATAACAATGATTGCCGACAGAGTAGCCTTCATTTGTTGAACCCCACCAGGCAGCAGATGGGTACAACATTTGTACCAATGTGTGGAGAAGTATCTTTCAATGGGTCGATTGGAGGAAGGGTATAAGGAAAGAAGGCTAGAAAAATGGAACGAGAGAAGGATTGTCAGATGGGCGGTGTTAGTCATGAGATGTAAAACTAACGAATTGAAGACGTCTACGATTTACGTAACTTACTAACTAACTTACGAGTATCAGCGAATTCGTCTAAAAAATGACCTCAAGATTATTAACGGACTGCGAGAACTGCTTAAAATAATTACACACCCGTTTTGATATGAATAGTTATTTTATAAAATAAACTGTCCGACTTCATAAGTGTAAATGACAAAGCAGCGGATTTCTATAGCGACCGCAACAATGGTTTCAACATTTTCAATTGCTTCCGTCTGAATGTGTGTACGGTAACACTCATAGGCACAGGTGGAGACTTGTCGTTGACTTCGGGGTCTGGTCGACAAAATGTCTCAATTCCCAAACTTGGATGCAGCGAAAAAGGATGAACAGCGGAAAACGCTGTAGCGATTTCTCACATTTTTTAAATAGTTATCAAACGTTAAGGAATATGAGCTGCTAAATCCTTCTACCTAAAATTTCGGAGGGTACCGTACCCTCCAGTCCCCGTCCAAGTCTCCGCTCCTGGTTAGACAATGTTAAGGCCCCTTCCACAGACCGCGCTACAGCGAACCCAATCATGTTCATTTGTCTTGTGACTTTTCTATTCCCACTGGGCTTTTCGCACTGATGGCGCCTCTGATTAGGTTGTACTGGGAAAGGCGCTATAGACAGCCTAAAGACAGTATTGAGAACAGTGTAATATTGGGTAGGGTGGAAGGAAGCCATCGTCAAAGAGACACTACTATTAAGCTCATCAACATCTTGCGGCTTGTCATTGTGTACTTGATATCAATTTAGTAGTAATAGTTGCAGTTTAACGACATCGTGTTTCCTAGGATCATTAACGTCGCCCTCCTTTCTCATCTAGGTATGGGACTGGCACTGATAGAACGCAAACAATGTATAGCCATGTAATAGGTGTCTAAGACTTTTGTCAACTATGATAGAAAATGTTTGCAACGGTAATTAGGGAGATCAGTAATCGTAGCCCTCTTTGATCTTCCAGTAAAGCATCTCATGACTAACCTTCTGTCTGTCCATCTTTCTTTTAATTCTTTTCTATTATTCTAACGGCATTCATTCATTCACTCATTCATTCAAACATTCAAACGGCGTCTTTTCAATGCAACTACTGGGAATTGCTCCCAATTCCAGCTGGGGCAAAAAGGAAAGATTTCATATGGTTATAAAAAGTACCACTGCACGGTTTAGAAAACAAACGTAATTCCAGAACAACGCAGTTTTCTTTGACAGCACGAATGATGTCGCAAGCGCCACCACAGTGTTGGACACTCTGGTTGTGCTTTTACACAAATCGTCAAAAGACTAATGCGACAGGGTTTTTTGCCGCTAACACCCTTTCATTTGACATCCAGTGTTCCAAACACCACCACTGTCCGCACTCTAACAGTGCCAGTCTCAAGACTGAATAAAAGATGAGGGCGATGCTTATGATAGTTGTTATCACACAGTGCTGTTAAACTGCAACAACTACGACTAGGCAGAAATAAGCACGGTAATTGGTAACTGACTAGAATAAGCAAAATCTTCTAGCTTGTCAGTTAAGATTAAAATAGGCTAGTTGATTATCAACTATAATTTGCTTATTGGATAGTATTTGAATCGGTAATATTTCGTTTTGATTCGATTGGAATTAGAAATTGGCGATTGTTTGATCGACGAGCTAATAGATAAGAATCTAATCGATAAATCTTCAGCAATCCATAGCATGACCTACTAACTCTGAATGGGTAACAGAGTAGACCATTAGACCTCAATCGTATAATCGAGGAATACCAAGGTGCTCGTTGGCGGGAGAGAGATTTACATGTAGAATATTCTGCATAACGACACTTGTGGCTATTCACTGCTTAGATGATGACAGGGTAGTAGTAGTTCCCATTTAACAACACTTTGTGATTACTAGGATCATTGGCGTCGCCCGCCTCTCTCATCCAGCTTGGGACTAGCACTACCAGAGAGCGAGCAAAGTGTAACGACGTCTGAGATTATTTCTTGAATAAGCGCTATCTAAAGTTTCGAAACCCATTTCCATCATGATTATCCATAGTTGATCGTGTTGAATCATGTCAAAAGCTTTTGTAAAGTCAATGAAGCAGAGGTACAGTGGATGATTCCTTTCTCTCGCTTTCTCCAAGATGACTCTTAAGTTCACAATTTGATCTCACGTGCCTCTTCTTGGCCTAAAGCCAGTCTGTTCTTCAGCGATCTCTGTTTCCAGCTAGATCTGGATGCGTTCCATAATCACTCGTAACAAAATCTTACTGGCATGCGAGACAAGCGCAATTGTTCTGTGATTACCACAGTTAAGTAGATTTCCCTTCTTCGGCAGTGGAATAAAAATTGACTGCGACCATTCTTCTGGCCAATCCCAGGCGTCCCATACGTCCACACATATCTCGTGTAGTTTTTTCTCGACCAAATCTAAACAGCTCATCTGGGCGTGGTGACTTCCGCATAGCTGCTTTCAATATGGCTCGTTTTATCTCTTCTTTTAGTGGCGGTGGTTCCTTTTCTTGTATTTAGAATTTTATGTCTTCTTCCTCTTTTTCATTGTTGTAGAGTCCTTCGCAATATTCTTTCCATCTTTGAAATACTTTTTCCGGTTCAACAAGTTTCTTGTTGTTGTTGTCATTGATGGCTGTGGTTCGAGGCTTGAACGAGCCAGTGAGCTTCTTCACCATTTGGAATACAGATCTGGTATTACCTTTCCTTTCTTTCTCTTCCAGCTCGTTGCATAATGTCTCCAATTCCGACTGCTTGTCTCTTCGTGACATCCGTTGTACCTCATTTCGTAGAATTTTGTACTCTTGTGGAGACTGTTTTTGCCTCTCTTTTCTTTCTTATTAATTCAAAGGTGTCACTGAAGATCCAATTCTTTCGCTTGTCGCAGATCTTCAATAGTGTTGTTTTGGTGGCACTCAGAGTGATCTCTTTAAGTTGTTGCCATAGTTCATCTGGTGTGTGTGGTTCGGCAATTCCCTCAAGTGCTTCGAATCTGTCAGTTACTTCAACTTGGTATTGCTGTTCTGTCTGATTGTTTCTGAGTTTTTCCAAGTCTAGGATAAGAGGTTTGCATGTTCGTTTCTTTTTGAATCTTAAATGCATTGTCAGTATTACTAGATTGTGGTCCGAGTCACAATCTGCACTGAGGCATGTGCGGGCGTTATTGATCGATTGTTTCCAATGTTTATTAATCAGGATGTAGTCGATCTGCATTCTGGTGTTTCTGTCTGCGCTTCTTCAAGTATATTTAAGTCTACTGTGCAGTCTAGAAAACGTATTGGTGATAACCAGCTTTTGTTGTGTGCAGAAATCCACCAAAGTTTGTCTTCTGTTGTTTCTTTTTCCGTGACCATATTTTCCGAGAACATCTGCTTCCATTGCACCCTCACCAAGTCTAGCATTGAAATCTCCTGTAATCAGTAATATGTTTCGATTGGGGGTCTCTGCAAGAACCTGATTTAACTCTGTGTAGAATTGATTGATTTCTTCATCTGGCTTGTCTGATGTTGGTGCATAACATTGTATCACTGGATGTGTACACATGGCAAACCCCGTAAGACATTTAGAACTGCGAGGAGTGTGATAAATAATTACACACTTCTTTTAAAAGAAATATTTCCTTTACATAAAGGATATAGAGTCGACCTAAAAAGATTCGAAAACATCGCGCAAATTCTTCATTTTTGTAATTTGCAGTGCCAGTCACAAGCCTGAATATAAGAGAGGATGGCGATGGTAATCATCTATGCTAGTAGGGTGCTATTAAGCTGCAACGAATCAACTAAACGTCTACAGAAGGCCTATCACTTGAACCAGCCAATAGAGTTCTTACGAATGGTGAGAAGAGACAACCCATCTGAGGATGTATACAGTGAATTATAAAACCATCAAAAAGAGTGACTGCAAGCACCTCGATTGCTGTTACTCACTCTATCCATTTTAATATATATAGTTGTCACCCAGCCGCTTTCACCTCTAGAGGGACTTCGGTCATTTAGGAATTCCCTCCCATGTGCTTCTTTATTCCTTGTACAATCCCACTTAGGCCTACACATTAGCTTGTGATTCTACAGCCATTTTCACCATTGGCTTTTAGCCTTCGATTGATTAATTGATTTAAAATCAAGGAGCTTTGTACGAGGACATCTTATTATGACCTCGTAGGATTGTTGTGATCCACGATAGCTGATAGCGATCCTTTTCTATCAGCAGCCTTTGACGCCAAAGACGTTAAATTTTACGCACTCTCTGGCAGACACCTCTGAAACGCATATATTACAGCCTATTATAACGCAATTGCGAAATGGTATAACGCATCCCCAATATAGTTGCTAAATCTTCTTGAAATTTACCTTAATAAGATCCTACGAACTGCGAAGAGTATAATAAATTGTTTCACACCTGTTTAAAGGAAATATTTTTCATATAAGTAAAGATAAAGAGTCTGCTCAATATTTCAGGAATCTTGCATCTGGTGATCCATAACACCAAAGTGAATGTCTGTCGACTGCAGCGGTATTTCATGTCAGAAGTTGTCGTCAAACACGGGATCCAATTTCAAAGTCCGTCAGTTCTAGAACTCATGCATTGCCAGTCCCAAGCCTGGATGAAAGAGGAGGAGGACGCTAATTATCTTTGCTATCCCACAGTGTCGTTAAACTGTTACTACACACATATCTCAATAGATTCGAAAAGCATCTAATTGAATTCTTCAGGTTGCAATTGGCAGTCCCAAGCCTGGATAAAGTAAGAAGGTAACGATAATGATCTATGTTGTCGTACAGCGTCGTTAAACTGCAATAAAACAGTATCACTTGAGCCACCTCTCCTTCATTTCTATTGGCCATGGTCACTTTAGCCCACCACGCAATGGACAGTTGGATACCCCTCTAGCGGTGCTTCGGTCATTTAGTGATTTCCTCCAATATTTGTTCCTTGTCAAATCCCACTTAAATATTACCTTGTGATTCTGCTACAATCTGACTTTTGGGTTGGTGCAATTAAACTCGATTAATTGAAGTAAGCAAGTAAGTATTTTGTTTAGTATGAACACCAGTAATCGCATGGCATATACAGCAAAAACATTTAACAGACACACTGTACGAATAACAAAGCGTTACTGTAAAAGAGTTGAGTTAGTGACAAGGGATGAATCTCATAAGCGATTCTTACTCTTGTGTTACATCTGGACACTGTTAATTTATTATCAGGCTGTCGTATTGATTGATTGATTGATTGATTGATTAAAAATTGGAAAGCTTTGTATAATTCTTATTATATGAACTTTTTGATTTTCTATGATTTTGGTGCAGGTTGCAATTTCCTGCCACCTCTGTGTACGCATGTGGCCTGTCTTAGGAAATAGCAGACTCAATGTCACGCAGTGCACTGATATGAAATAAACCTGATATGCAAAGGTTTGTCTTATGTAATTGGTATGTGAGATTACTGTGCAGAATAACTCGAAGTGTTTGACCGTTGTTGGTAGAGGAATAACTTGCCGGCAATGACAAAATTTTTTATTTGGCTTGAGTAGAACGCAATATTGTTGTCTAAGATTTAGGCTGATTTATGGAAAGACCGATGGAGAATCCACTGAGGAGGGTAGCACGACAATAGTTCCACGACATACTGTTTCACGACAAATGGTTCCACGACCAATGGCAAAATGACATCATTATTATTGTTCCACGACAAGTGGTTTACCGACAAATGGTTTACCGATAAACAGTTGACCACAAAGAGTTCGCGGACAAAAGGTTCTTGACAGAAATGTCGTAATTCGCCCATCGTATTCGACAAACCGAAGTTGGATTGATCAACACAATGATTGCCAATTCAATTTCAGCGGTTTTTTAATTGATTCAAATTCTAATTAGGCAACAAACCTTGTCATTTAGGCCTATAGCCAATGTTTCATTTTGTCCAAGACCATTGAGAAACTTGTTGGTACCAAATTGACACAATATCTGGACAAAAATGGTCTTCTGTCAACCTACAAATCCTGCTTCCGTAGGGGCCACTCAACTGAAACCCTGCTCGTTCGCCTCTTATCTTATATCTATATGGCTATTGATAAATCTCAAGTCAACATCCTGGCGCTGTTTGATGTTAGTGCCGTATTTGACACAGTCGACCATGAGATACTCTTAAAGCGCTTATCTGTCTCTTTTGGACTTTCGGGCAATGCTTTTGACTGATTGTTTCCTTCTTGCAGGACCGCTCTCTTATGGTGGCCCATGGCTCCACTAGGTCTCCATGGGTTCCTGCGCCATTTGGGCTGCCCCAGGGTTCCGTCCTCTGCTATCAGCCCTCTGCTATACATAGTCTTCACTGCTGGTGTAGGACCTCTGCTCGCGGCAGAAGCTGTTCTAAGCCAATCTAATGCTGATGACATCCAAGCGTACGCCCACTGTCTGGCGGGGAAGGCGACTTTGGCTGTGGGTGCAATCAGCAAAGCCATTGAGAAACTCCAGGCTTGGATGTCGTCAAATCGCCTACGACTTAACCAGAGCAAGACACAGCTCATCTGGCTTGGCACCCGCCAGCAGCTCGCAAAGATAGATATCGTGTCCCTCGCTTTGAGGTATCCGCACCTAACCTTCTCGTCCTCGGTCAGAGACCTGGAGGTAATCTTGGATCAGGAGCTTACCTTTTTACCTGCGCTTGTCCATTCCTTTGTAGTCACCCGCCTATGCTACTGCAGCGCCATATATGATGGTCTCCCGGTGTGTCGGCTAAAATGCCTTGACAGGGTCTTGCGCTCGGCCTCCCGACTGGTAGGCCGCATCCCTGGGTTTGACAGAGTCTCTGGGTACATGCGTAATGTCCTGCACTGGCCCATTACCCCCAGCGCATTGCCTACCGTGTCTCTGCGCTGGAACGGCGCAGGCATTGAGGTCCTGGCACCCCTCTACCTGATTGAACTCTACTGCCACACTGTCACTGTTGAACGCCGTGGCTTGTTGCGTTCTGCTGCGCAAGTGGAGTTGCTTTTCCCTCGTGCGAGGACTGCTATCCGACAGCGCCGTGCTTTTTCACTGGTTGGTTCGGTGACCTGGAATGGCCTTCCAGTAGTATTGCGTCTCACACCTGTAAGTCAATCTGCTCTGTTTCTCTCTGGCCTTAAGACTATCCTGTTTGACCGTGGTTGGGGTGGGAGCGCTTCTGAGTAGAAGATCTTGAAGGGGCGCTATACAAAACTGCTGTAATTACACACCTTTTTAAAAAGAGTTATTTGTTCTTTAAGAAAGGTTAGGGTATACAAGTACAGACTTTCACACTACACAGTGTCGTTAAACTGCAACAACAACCAGATACAGTCCATCACTGTCTATACCCTGACAATGCTAGTTACAAGTCTGGTGAAAGGAGGAGGGCGTCGATAATGATACCACACAGTGTCGTTAAAATATATAACTACTACAATTTGAACTTAAACTCCACCAATGCTCCCAATTCGTCATTGCCAGTCCTAACCCTGACTAAATTAGGTGCATGGGTGACGACGATGATCGTTTAAAGAACACTGTGTCGTTAAACTTCAACAAACCAAACGTATCGGAATCATTCGAATAAGCTAATAGGGTTTACGAACTGTAGGAAGTCATTATTGCAAATAAAGCAACCGACTATCCATCGGTAATTATAACTAGAGTTCGAATTCAGTGTCAGACGATCACAACACGGCTACCGTCCCAGTCCGTATTCTGGAATGTTCCACGAAGCTCTGAGGCGACGACGACGACTGACGAGGACTGCGGCCAACGACTCACAGTCGTAGGCGAAAGACGACGACTAAGATCACGCCAGCGACACGCAGTCAACTGACGACCATGAAGAATGCTCAACGACAGCGGCCAACACCCTCTGTTGTGGCGACGACGACGACAGCTGCACCAGCGACACGCAGTCCAGGAGAAGGACGAGGAGGAGGAGGAGGAGGAGGAGGAAGAGGAGGAAGAGTAGGAGGAGGAGATGGAGGAGGAGGAGGGCAATGTTAATGATCTATGTTATTAGAGTGCTGTTAAGCTGCAAAAATCAACTAAACTGACATATGATAGACTGATATCTCGCTTTCCTAGTTTCTGTCGCCTCTATACTTTTATGTTTGATGAACTGCATTGGCTCCCTCTTCATGCTCGCATACAATTTAAAATTCAAGGCTCAGCGCGGTCTTGCTCCGAGATACCTGGCCTATATAATACTTCGGCCTCGTTCATCTTCCTCCCTCCGTGCTCTTCGCGCATTGAGGAGACTTGAGCTTTTTGTTCCTCGAACTGTAACAGATATGGCTCAGTCTCGATCCTGTGCTTGTATTGTTCCCTCGCTTTTTCCATTTGTTCGCTGTAAAATTCTATCTGGCATTCTTTCATCCTATTTTGCTTTTCTTAAACTTACTTCTTCTCGCAGGGCCTTGCGCACTGGCAGCGATCCTGAACGGCTCACCCAACTCGAGACGCTCTATGAAATACAATAGCATTACACACCTTTTTTAAATAAAATAGGGGTCCTATAAGAGAAGGCACAAGAACCATTTTTCAATTTACAGATGAGTCTAATCGTTCATTTCTACGAAAAACTGTTATATATAAAGTTGAATTAAACTACGTTAGAGGTGTCCAAAACTAGTTTTATTGTGTCAAATCGAGTATTCTAAACAGCGAGAACTGTTTGAAATAATCGTTATCTTCAAACTTATAATGCGTCACTCGATAGCCAAGCGCAGGGCACCAGCTTATTCAAGAGCGTCGCGTCGAGTCAGAGCGGTATAAAAAAGTAGTATGAAGAAGTTCAGAGTCAGGTTTCTAGAGGGTCACAGGAAGCAGACCAGCTGTTAAGAGGGCGGCACCTTGGCCAAGGGTTATAAGATTGATGATCATAAAGTGAGTCCGGGTGAGAGCTCTGGAAAAGGTGTGACCTACGTTTCGACTGGAAAGTCCAATGGGTGATGGATAGGGGAGCCCATGATGTTTGATGGCAGGCAATGATGGTGCAGAAACCGAGAAAGCACGGAATTCAAGAGGTAGATCGTTCCAGAGACGTGGTGAAGCGTTGGATATGGACTTGAGATACATGTAGTGGATGAGATGAGTGCAAGGAGATTCTCTATTAAAGTATTATTAGTGAATGCATTCGCAGTAGGCCTATGGCTCCTAAGTGTATAAGTTTCTGATATACAGTATACCTACGTAATCTTCTTTTAAAAATAATTTACAATTCTTATAACTGAGCTTGTCAATTGAAGCCTACATTAGAAAATTATTGTGTTGTGTGTGTGTATGTGTGTGTGTGTGCGTGCGTGTGTGTGTCTACCAATAAGAATGAAACCACGTGTAATATTAATGTGTTTGACAAATTTGAAAAGGGCTTAATTAAAAATTGAAAGTTGAAAACTGAAAACTTAGGGAATGCTAAGGTTCAAAATTATTACCCAGCCTGCATAAATAGGTAACAAATAGTTTACGGACAACAGACTCACGATAGAAAAGTTCTTCTTCGATCAATATATTCTACAAAACTTTAGGTCGGCTTGATAACTATAGCAATGCTTGCTAATTCCATATATATTCCTTTTCTATTCCAGCAGGTGCTATTTTAATAAATCCGGATTCTATTTAAGCAGAAATTGTTGTCAATTATCAAATTTATATTTCAGCAATCGCTATTATCATTACCAATGCAGCATAATGTTAATAACGTCTTTAGTTGCCAACCGTTTGTTTGCGAACAATTTGACGTGACTTGACGCGACTGAGGAAAGTAACTCCAAGACTTGCTTTATCTGGCTGACCCATTGGTGACGATGCAATGTACAGCTGATTATGTTTCAGCGGCTATTTGTCCACCAGTCTGTAAACTCATCCGATTTTCTACGATTTTTTCCACGGTGATTTTTTAATCCGTTATGAATGTCCGAGATGTTTTTCAATGGGGATATTTTAGTCATGAGATGTTGATTGATGGTTTGAAATATATCTGCGATAACTTTTCGAACCTTATTTATCAATAGCATTTGACGCCAAAAACGTCGTTAAACTTTGCTCGAAATCAGGCAACGCCAGATTCGAGCCTAGACAAAGGAGAAAGGCAACGCAAGTTATCTGTTTTGTCTCACGATTTCGCTAACTGGTTTTACTACTGCTTTGCCAATCAATTAACATTGTGAAACCGCAAGATATCGATAAACACGACACAACGCCAGGGTAACTTTATATGTTCTCGAATTGACTACTGCAATTTCCTTCTCATTGGTCTCTCTCCACTTAAACCAGTACTCAAGACAGCAGCTAGGTTAATAACTAGCTCTTCTCGTTTCTCTCGCATCTCTGCCTTTATATTTGTTGTACTTCATTGGCTCCCTCTCCATGCTCGCATACAATTTTAAATTCTCATTTTAATCTTCAAGGCTCAGCGGGGTCTTGCCCCGAGATACCTGGTTAACGTAATACTTCGGCCTCATTCAGTTTCCTCCATCCATCCACTGCGCTCGTTCAATAGATTTGACCTCTTGGCTCCTCGAACAAGAACAACTATGGCTCAGTCTCGATCTTTTTTGCTTCAATTGGTCCTTCTCTCTTGAACGCACTTTCTCCATCTGTTCGATCTAAAATTCTATCTACATTTTTCAGTCTCTCATCCTCGTTTGCTTTTCTCAAAACCTAGTTCCTCTCACGGGGCTTTGCGCACTGGCAGTATTTCTGAACGGTTCGCTCCACAAGAATCATTCTAGAAATGTTTAAATACAATTCAATACAACTTTAGACATCTCTGAAACAGATTGACAAGCGTTATTTAACGGCAACTGCGACTTGGTGTTTGACTGCATAAAACAAAAACTTACAACGTTTAAAACTGCTTTAAGTAACACACACCTGTCTTAAATTGGTATAAAAGATGTGAGCGACGATCATAATCAATATTGTCACGCGGTGTCTTAGAACTGGATCTACTACTACTTTACCATAGAGTTAACATTGTCAAGCCGCAAGATGTCGATAAACACGACACAACGCCACGGTAACTTTAGACAATTTTTTAAACCCTGACCAGCGTAATATAAAATTATTGCGACTACAAGTCTGACATCTATTGTATTCTATGTAAGTAGGCAAGTATGTATGTACTTTATTGAACCACTTGGAAATACCGCACTGCGGGCACATCATAATATGAACGTTAAAAAAATTTACACACACAAAATAATCATTATAAATCATAAAATAATATGCGAAATCATACTTAAACGTAACGAAATCTGAAGATGTCAACAGCCTGTATTGCTATAAGATATCGTTAAACTTTGAAAATAATAAAATGCATGATTTAACGAGAATCAGATCCATACAAATTATGAAAACTGCTCTAAATAATGCCAGCCTCTAACATAGATAAGGAGGTGAGAGACGTTAAAGATCTTTGTAATCTCACAGACCTTCCTGTTCTCTGTAAATCATGTCTTGAGTCGAGAGCGCCTCTTACCTAGTGTGGCGCCAAACAAATGTTCCGCTACAAGTTACAAGTGTCGTTAAACTGGAGCATCTACTACTTCATCATTGAATTAGCATTGTTTTGCCGCAAGATGTCGATACATACGACGCAATGCCAAGATTACATTAAACGCCCTTGAAACGCGTACACCATCGTAATATAAGGGAAACTCATTTCAATTTCAATTCAATTTTGGATAATCTGCTGTCCGCAGTTACGTAATGAGGAAGGACGAGTCAAGTCAAGTGATAATCAAGTTGACAAACCGCAGCTTAATTTACAAAGCTAAATTTACTACAATCTATGCACCAAAATCAGGCACCTAAAGTTCTTCTATAGTTCCCCTTATTTCAAAACATATTTCTATAGAGGAGGCGAGGCATAAAGTTGCGGTCGTCCTTCTGTTGTAAGGTGAATTCATGGGCTCGTGGCCGCGGGCTGTACTTGCTAGAACGAGATGCAGGCAAGTGTTTCCTCGGGTAATGACCGGGTTATTTATTTAAAATGTCCCTAAGCAATCGCCCATCTGCTTCTCTAGCCAGATTCTCCGTAGTCGGTGATGAGGAGGGAAGATATCCACACCGTATCATCTTGTTGATAAGATGTTGAATTCTGATCCGGTCCCTATAGCATTTGTAAACCCCCACCATGCAGGAGAGGCATACATTGAAGAGGCAACTGTTGTAGCCCTAGCCACTTGGTGGATAGACGAGGTTCCCTACCTCGTGGGAGCGAAAGACCCTCAATGCATATATGGATGAAGCGCAAGAAGATAGTACCTCATCCAAATGGCCCGTCATTCCCAAGTCAGAGTTGATGATCACGCCTAAACACGGATTGCCTTAACCCTTTCTGCTCCCGGATTAATTAGTGATTGACAGGTTCACTCTCTTTCTGCGAATTTAAGAATTTGTCTCCAATGCGACCTTGAGAGGATCCTCACGAACAGTATAGAACCATTCGAAAAAAATTATAAACACCTGTTTTAGAAGAAATATTTGTCAATAAGAAAAGGCAGAGGAAAAATGACGATGACATAAAGTGCTGCAATATGCCTAATGAATTTTTATCGACGGCAACGGCCTCTGTTGTCAAAAGCTATCGTTAAACCCTGGATCCAAATCTCAATATCAGTAAATCCAGGGGTTTAACTCAGCAAACTCAGCCAATGCTTGCACTTTGTCAGTGCCAGTCCCTAACTTGAATCACGAAGGAGGGTGAAGACAATGATCGTTCATATCACACAGTGTCGCTCAACATACCAAACAAACGTCTACCAAATCACTCGAATAGTCTAATAGGATACATACACCACCTTGCGATGTTATTGTTATTAACAAAGGGTCGTATTACTTAGGAATAAGAAAACACAGATAACTGTTGCTCGCCCGATTTTTGCTTCATAAATATACACAGTGAAGTAGAGTTCCACAGCAAATGATTCCATCACAAATAGCTCACCTACAAATAGTTCACGCCAAAAGGGTTCACTACAGGAAAGTTTCTATTCACCCGTTGTATTCGGCTAAATGGAAGCTGGACTGATGGTAATAATGCTTGCCAATACAACTTTTATTTCAGCAGGAGTTATTTAATTAAATTCACATATATGCGTGTGCACTTCTGAGCAAAAAATGTTGGAAGAAGGTCGATCTCAAATTTTAGAATAAATAAAAATAAGTTATTGCTATTTGCTATTCGGATAAGCATCAAATGTATGAAACAAGGTGCGTATGGTTGAGTTTTGAAGCAAAGCATGCACTTAGGTGGTGGATCTCATGGTTGAAGTGATGTATCTCAAATTCGAGGTCTCTGATCTGGGATCCGGTTGAATTTAACCACTGTTCACAGTTGAGTACCAGCGGCTATTAGTCCCGTCTGTAAACCTATTCGTTCTTCTACATGTTTACGATCATTTTCGAATCCGTGGTGAATGTTCTAGATGTTTTTATTTAGTGTGATTAGTCATGAGATGTTTTTTGAATTATTGAATAATATCTGCAAGGACTATTAGCGAATCTTTAATTTCAATGCCCGCAGTCTTTGACGCCAAGACGTCGTTTACCAATTCTATCACTCTATAGTGCCAGTGCCAGCTCCTAGCCTGTGTACGGAAGGAGGGCGACGCCAGTGAACTTTGTTATCATGCATATGTTAACTGGATCTGGTACAACTTTACCATTCGTTTAACATTGTCTAGCCGCAAAATGTTTATAAACAAGGCACAGCGCCAAGGTCATTTTAGACACCTCTGAAACGCATAAATCAGCTTTATATAAAGTCATAATTATGCAAATTTATGAATGTAAATGCCGTCCAGCCGATCCTTACAAACTATCAAAACAATTACACACCTGTGTCTTAAATTAAATAGTTGTCTTATAAGGAAAGGCAGAGGAGCGATTTTATTAGATCGCTAAACCTAACATTACTTCTCATAATGGAACAGCAAAAACTGTCACCGTTTGCATTTCTGCAATTAATTCTAAGATAGTTACATGAAGGTGGAGGGCGAGGCTAATTATTCTTGCTATTATAACCACCATCGTAAACAAAACAACAATAACTACCACTTTGCAATAGCTGACTCCTCACTGCTCGCATTCTGAAATTGCCACTTCCAAGCCTTGATAAAAGAGGAGGGCGTCACAGATAATCTCTGTTATCATATAGTGTGGTAAAACTGCAACTACCACTACATTCAGTATCTAACGCAGTCAAAATTGTTAATTAGACTGCAATACGACTCATTACCTTCTGTAATCCTCACCAATCTATTCAGTGTTAACCTTTTCTACTCTATTACTGCACGTGAAACTCGGATATCGCTTGAAGTCATGCAACTAAAATAACAACAGTAAATTTGTTTTATATAAGGTACTACACAGCCTCTCTAAAGGTGTTTAAAATCAGTACTAGTTGTATTTAATTTATGTAAGTTTTAATACAAATTAAGCCATTAAAAAAACGTAAACTTTTCAAAGTGATCGCTATTTAAAGCATTTCAAGCGCCACTAGAAAGCCAAGCTCAGATCATCAGTTTATTCACGAGCGCTGTGTCGAATCAGTGTTGCTGTCCACAGAATAGTCCGAGGTTGGACAGAATTCTGCTACCAGAAGGTCAGAGTAAGCAGATTAGCTGTTAGGAAGGGCATGGTTTAGGTAGAGGATTGAAAGGTAGATGATCGAGTGAGTCTGAGTAATGGAGTTCTTGAAAGGTGTACCTAAGTTTCGAATGGTAGGCCCGAGGGTGATGGATATAGGAGCCTGAGACATAGGCAATGATTGTGGAGTAGCCGGAAGAGTGTGGAGATCTGGAGAGGCAGATTGTTCCAGAGACTTGTTGAGGTGATGAATGACTCGGTTATAGAGCTTGAGATGGGTGGGAGAGATGAGTGCAAGAAGATTTCGCTAATAAAGTCCTATTTGAGTTCAAATCTTCTGAAGTGGAGAGGTTTCTGATTTCAAGTACATAATTTGCTCTTAAAATGAGGTATAATTTCATATATTCATGTTTGTCAAATTAAACTTGCTTGAGAAAAAGAATAACTTTGCACGAGAGGACATTTTTGACGGACCATATCTGAATTTATTAAATTAATTGGAACACACCCCATAAAATGATTCGACAGACCCGTTATAAGGCATATCATTCTTTATCATAGTATAAATGTAAGTGCTGTACTATGTCAAGGAAATTTCTGTCGACGGCAACGGCCTATGTTGTCATAAGCTGTCATTAAACCCTGGATCCATCCATCTATTCTTCGCTTTCTTATTATCAATTACTTCATGCTTTCTTCCCCTCACTTCTTCTATGTACCTCCACCATAATCCTCATTTCGCTTTTCTTTCAACCATTTCCGTCCTGCCTTTATTCCTTCCTACTCTATTTTCAGAGAGGGTTCAGAGCAGGAAGAGGCTCAGCGAACCGACTGTTTACACTCTGACAACTATCAGAGAAATATTTCGAAAAGAATAAAACGCGGTAAACATTATCGTTGACTTCATACAGGCATTTGACAGTGTCTGGCAGCAGGGGCTATGGCAGGTACTCAGGAACTTTGGAATCCCAGGAGAGCTAGTGAGGCTTTTAGAAGACCTATACTGCAAGTCAACGAGAGCAGTGAGAGTGGATGTGAAACTAACTGTTCACGATCGCTGTGGAGGTGATGCAGGGATGTGGATTGTCATAGGACCTGTTCAATCTGATCTTGAAGGCCATGATGAGCCGTGCAATGAACTCGACAATAATTGTTAACAGTCTAGCCCCATTTATTGAATTGAACCCCACCAGACAGGAGATGGGTACAACATATGTGCCACTGTAGAGCAGCGTACGACGTCATTCGTGGAGTCGATAGGAGGAAGGATGCAAGGAAGAATAGAAAGGAATGAAGGATTGACAGATAAATAAAACTGGAGGATCGATAAAGTCTATTGATAATTTATCTCCCTGATAGCCGACAAACATTGTCATTGTCAACAGCATTTGACGCCAAGAATGTCGTTATACGTTACTCGTGCTCCGGAAGTGCCAGTCCCAAGCCTGGATAAGAAAGGATGTCGGCGCTAATGATCATTGTGATCACACGGCGCTGTTAAGTTGGAACTACTACTTCAATACTATCTAAGAAACATCGAAACGCCAAAGATGTCGACAGGCGTGACGCAATGCCGAGGTAGCTTTAGACACCATAAAACTGCACAAACTAGCGTTATAAGAGCAGCGGAGAATAAATTCCAGTAATAATTCAACTACACGGCGTTTAGAATAAAAGCTATTCTTCATCCATGGCAAATGGCATCTAAATTTAACTTTTTGGGTTTGGCCGGATACTGTTACACCTCGTTTCGTGGACAACCTTAGGTTATATAAGGCCGAGCTTCAACCGTGGGTTTACACTGTAGTTGACCTGTACGTGTTGTATTATGCCAAGCAAGTTTCTGTCGACGGCAACGGCCTCTGTTGTCATTAGCTGTCGTTAAACACTGGATCCTCCAGGAATAACTCCGCCAATGGTAGTACTCGGCCAGTGCCAGTCCCAAGCCTGGATAAAGGAGGAGGGCGACGCTAATGGTCTTTGTTACTACACAATGTCGTTAAACTGGAACAACCACCACATCCAGTTATAAAAAATTTATGTACTACGTGAAGCAAATTTCTGTCAACGGTAACAGCCTCTGAAAGCTGAATATTCACCCATTCATACTGTAATTTAATTTAAGTGCTATAATAATTATGCCGCGCAAATTTCTGTCGACGGCAACGGCCTCTGCCGTCAGAAGCTGTAGCTAAACTCAGGATCCAGTCCAGTAATACCGGAGCAAAGGTAAATCGTCTCCCCACTTTATGCACTCTGACAGCACCAGTGGATAAAGGAGGAGTGCGAGTAGTAGGAAAGTGAGCTACCTGGGACAATTGACCAATATTATGGTCAATTCACCCACCTAATAGGTTAAAAAACGTTTATTAACCAATAATTAGGTTACAAAATCACCAAAAATCACAAGAACCCACATCATGGCTCTAATACCAACCAAGTAGGCCACCATAAAATTGAAAAATGAGCCACAATTCATGCACAAACCAAAGCCCCATGGTCAAAACGTCCGCCAATAGGTCACAAGTCACGGGAATTTCCAATAGTTTCGATGACGAGTCATTGCTTAACAAACAAACAAAACATTCTTTCATATATAAAATGAATGAAAATATTTTTCCTTTTTCACTTAAAGGAATGCCAACACAATATAAAATGGAATACATAAAAAAGACTGTTATTGAAGTAAGAAATATTGCGTAACAGAAAGGCATGTTTGGTTATACGAGACTGCGTAAAGCAGATTTGATTAGTAAAATTGAAGCTCACGGAGCTCAAACACTCGTCCCCTCATATTTTGTTCCAATCTCATCCAATGCTAGTTTGATGGACGCACCCGTTTACGACATTAGAGTTCCAACACTCGTTCCCATGCCAGCTACGACAGCACGAAGAATATTCGTTAAGACTAAGTCTGCTATTAATACATTCGCAAAGTGGATTGAAGGGTACATACCCGAAGAACCAAAGAGAAAGGTGAACGAAAATATAGATGCACTGAAAGCTAAAGTGAATTCTGTATTCGGTAAAATTCTTATGGAAACACGCGAAATAAAAGAGACGGCCACAGCAACGGAATTGACGCCACGTCTTTTCTTGACACCGTTCGAGCACAGGTGGTAGACTTGTTGACTAAAAATCGACAGACTAAGGTTAATTTCATCCTTACCTGCCCAATGGAGCGTATTGACATGAAATCCGGAAAGTAGATACCGATGATTTTCCGTAGTAACTGGAGACTTAGAGCGGTTCAAAAATTAGAAATCAACACAGTTGCTTATAAACCACTGAAGGGTAGTTCTTACATTCCACTACCGAAATGTCTAGCGAGTAAAAAGGCTATTGTTAATATGAAGAACGAAGACGAAGAATGCTTCAAGTGGTGTGTAACGAGAGCCTTAAACCCTGTTGACGAACATTCGGAAAGAATAACGAAAGAATTAAAAACCAATCTGATTGATTGGTCCAGCATTGAATTCCCAGGCGCAGCTGATGCTAATGTGATAAGTCTGAGAGAAATAACAATATTAGTATTAATGTTTTTGGTCATGAGAAAGATGTTTACCTATTTCCACTATATTTATCGATGCACGAGAGCGATATCAGTGTAGATCTATTACTCATTTCTGATGGAGAAAAGAAGCATTATTGTTGGATAAAGAACTTTAACAGATTGATTGCGGTTCACACAGAAAACTCATACAATTCGATGCATCATTGTAAAAGATGTTTGATAGGATATAGAAATATAGGGTCATTAAATAAACACAACGAGTTCTGTTCCCTATACGCCGCTCAAAAGATAGAACTTCCAGAATCAGGAGCTATGTGGAGTTTTAAGAATTATTATCGAAAGATGAGAGTTCCCTTTGTCGTGTACGCCGATTTTGAATCTTTCATAAAAACTATACACACCTGTCAACCAGATCCCAACATGTCTTCGGTCTTAATTTCATAGCCTAAAGAATCTGTATGTGTAAAAAGTAACTTTGCTCTATCTTTATACTTTATCTTGATGTAATTATAATGAAAATCGTACATTATAGTTTTACTCAAGTCTAAAATACACATACCAAAATATATAGGCTTGTTGTAACATAGCTTCGTTCGTTTCATATGAATGGCAATTAGGTTTTCATCAAAAATAGTTCAAGTGTCGTAATTGGTTCTTGCTGCTAGTTTTAGGGCTTGCTTCTCGCTGGAAACCAGTTTTATGTCTACGCGAGCCTCTATGTTTTCACATGTCTTGCCAAACACACTATTGTTCATTAGTTTTAAAAAGTTTTTCTCGAAATCATTGGTGGCTCTGGTCCTTAAGTTGGTATTTAAATCGATATACTTTTTCAGCCAAGCACTTTCATCAAATTTTATTCCACGATGAATTTTCGCTATCTTCAAGCCTAGGCTCTCATACAGTTTTAAATTTTCGTAGTGTGTTATGTTATTAACTAATTTAACAGGTTTGGTACAAGTTATGGAACATCCGATTCTTTAACCTTAACACACTCTGAAGCAAGAGGATAGACGTTGTGAAGATCGTGCTATTCTCTCGGATATTCCAAGTCCACTTCTAATATACATGGTGTTGATCTCCAATCGTTTAGCTCATCATTACCCATCCACTGGAACCCATGAGTTGGTAGATTCTTACACATTGCCCATCCGTACAGGTTGTTCGCGTCTAAATAGGTCATACATGTTGAAGGCTTGCTATCGTCAAACTCTTCTCCCATATACTTATTGTTTGCCTGTCCATAACGGTGCGAAATGGTGCTAATATCTTCCCTTATCCCATGCTTAACCATTAGTATCATATCATAGTCGCTCAACAACTCCAACTTTACTCCTGTCAACTTCAATGCAGCGTCCCAAGCAAGACCCGGCGAAGAATAATACCAAGCGGGATCTAGGCCATAGTTCTCACTGCATACATCTCTAAAATTCTCAAATACATCAGCAAGCAGGAGAACATCAGTCACATTACATAAATCGTGGTATTCTCTCAACGTCTTGAATCAGAATTCTTTCCATACCATCTGTGCATGGTTTTAGTCTTTGTCACTAATACCTGAGTCGTTAAGTATTGAGTAGAATGCTGACTTTGGTGGTAGTTCTGTTTCGTTCAGTCGCTCGACCGAATCAACATAATCGTAAGGATATAATCCTTTTCTAAGCAAGAGTTCGAGCTGATTACCAGAATAGTGTTTGCTTATATTCTTACACTGATCTTTGCTGAGGTTCTTCAATAAAGCGTCGAGACCCGATGCCATGAATCTAAAACTATCGATGAAACGTAATTCTCGTTTGACAGTTTTTAACTTATTTTCTTCATCTATAAAATTATCAACTACAACTTCTCTACTGAAAGAGATGTACTTTTCTTCGTTGCTGCGAATGCAATTAATCTTTTCGTTATCATCACCTCGTAATTTCCTTACGAATAGATGACTGTCGTAACCGGATAGATTATGGAACAATACTGGGAAAAACTTGGGCACTATATAATTTAGATTACAATTCTTATGAGCGGCGCCTCTATATTTTCCAGTTAAATGGCAATGGTCTCTAACTCGATCTTTATCCAGTTCGCATTCGCATATGTGACAAACGATAGCGGAATCGAATAGCGCCTGTTCTTTCTTTCCAAATACCATTTTCTTAGGAAATTTAAATCGATCATAGATATCTCTTATGTTCTCTGTAGACTCTCTACGAATATCTGAGCTACATCATCGTCTTCGCTCTTTGCTGTGAACATCACAGGAGCTTGCGAATATAGGTCATCGTCAAAACATTTTATATAATAGCAGAAAGAACTTGGAACCTGTTTTTGATATCCAATTACGACACTCGAACTATTTTTGATGAAAACCTAATTGCCATTCATATGAAACGAACGAAGCTATGTTACAACAAGCCTATATATCTTGGTATGTGTATTTTAGACTTGAGTAAAACTATAATGTACGGTTTTCATTATAATTACATCAAAAATAAGTATAAAGATAGAGCAAAGTTACTTTTTACAGATACAGATTCTTTGACCTATGAAATTAAGACCGAAGACTTCTACGCCGATATAGCTCCCGACATTAGAAGTAGGTTCGACACTAGTGACTATCCTAAAGACCACCCCTCTGGTATAGAAACTGGCATCAATAAAAAGGTCATTGGCATGTTCAAAGATAAAGCAGCTGGTAAACAGATCGAAGAGTTTGTAGGTTTAAGATCAAAGTTGTATTCGTACAAGATGGCTGGTGCAGATCACAAGAAATGTAATGGTGTGAAGAAGAATGTCGTCAAGAAATCTATCACTCACGAAGACTACAAGGACTACTTATTCACCAAGAGAGAACAATTGAGAAAGATGAATGTCATTCGATCGCATTTTCACGATGTCTACAGCGAGGAAATAAACAAGGTAGCCCGCTCAGCGGAAGATGATAAACGAGTGATTCAGCAAGATGGAATCCACACTTTAGCATATGGACATTATTCTCTAATATAAAATGAGTGTTAAACAAATCGATGTCGAAGGCGTAACGCTACCTGATATTGCTTTGTCGAACGTTGCTCTAATCGAAGCGGCGAGGAAACTAAATATAAACAATTTCAGAGGAGTTTTTCTAAGAGACGATTTGCCGAAGAGGCCGAGAGCGATCGAATGTGGCATCCTTAATCTCGATGATTCTGACGGTAAAGGAACGCATTGGACGTGTTGGATCAAGCGCGCCAATGATAAGATTTATTTCGACAATTATGGACTACCACCCCCTACGGAATTGATAAACTATCTACAAAGACCGCTATTCAACCACAGCGAACGAATACAACCTAACGGTGAAGTATATTGCGGTCATTTATGTTTGTATGTATTGAAGAAGACGATCAACGATGGATGTAAAATTTCAAGAAGTCGTAAACGAATTGTATTAAATAATAATATTGTATATATAAAATGCCTGTTGATAAATTTGGACTAACCGATACTGGATCAACTCAAAGAATAATTTCTAGAGGTGTTACTCTATTTCAAGCGAGTAATACATTTCTAAAATGAGATGAAACGGACGCAATGGAGGGTGATTTGGAAATGAGCGGCAACTCGATAAAAGGTTTATCGACTGACATTCATTCACCAGTCTTAGCCAGCCAGGCTGCGAGCTTTGGCCAAGTCGAAGCCTTAGTCAACCAAGCGATAACGAATAGTTCTACCGCCGATTACCTTAGAGGATTCGTGACTGCGGCTATAACCATGACTTCTGATGTGACGATAATATACGGTTTAACTTACGAAGCTACTGCAAGCAGTTTTCGCAGTGTGCTTGGCCATGAGTTTGGTCCATGGAGGGCTTTTCAAAACGCTTCTCACTACCCCGACATTTGGGTCTCCGAAACAACCGCAAATGTTTGGATACCGATGAAGTACCCCATTCCTCTGCCAATGTCGGGATTCTACATCATCGCTGGCAGTTCTGATAACGAAGAAATTACTAGTTGGAAAGCCAAAGCTAGTAACGATGGAATAGTATTTACAGATATTCTAACCTCTCAAACGAATGTCCTCCATTTTGGAGTTTTAATGGAGTTTACATTTCCCCTTCAACTAATTACGCGTATTGGAGATTTCATATTATATCCACGAGTCCTGGTGCTGAAACAACTGCCGTTTGCATGCTATAGTGGAAACCAACGCTGGCCGATCTCACACGAGGAAGAAAATATACCGTCGGTTACGTGCCGAGGTTAACTTCGGACACTAGTAATTATGGTTTTCAAGCGAACGCCAGTGCTTCATCTCCGCATAACAAAGCCTTTCATGCATTCAAAGATGAAGGAGAATGGGTGTCTGAGGTTAGCGCAACCATGGAAACGTGGGTATCTATCAAGTGCCCAACCGCAGTGAGAATCTGGAAGATCGGCTTGAGGGGGAGAAAAAAACAACGAAAGGATTGCCGACTGGAGAATAATCGCATACAATTATGAAGGACAAGGGGTTGTTATTTACACGTCGCTTAATAACACATATTTAGGAAATACTTACCAAGCATTCTTAATCGATTCAGTTGGACAATATCAGACCTCTAAGTTAGATTGCCTCCAGGCTGAACCGGGAAGCCAGGATTAAGCGTGATGCAGTTATTCGTGTATGATGACTAAGATTTTCAATGAGAAACATCATTGAAAATTTAAACCACAAGATCAACAACTTCGTTATCTCTAGATACCACGATATACGACGTGCTGTAACCCGGTTCCGTTTCTATCCTCGTTTTTGTAAAAGTAAATGTCTTGTCCGTTTCCAGCGTGTCGTGAATGGGCGTATCCCACGACCCCTCGAATACGCTCATGTAATATTCCGTCTCATCCGGCGCCTCTACCGTAATCAGGTAGAAATAGCCTACTGTACCGTAGAGATATTGCTTCGTTTTAACTGTGTAAACTACGTCTTCTTCCAAAGTTTCGAAATCTATAAATTTAAAGTTTCCATTTTTTATTAGCCAGGATAAAACTTTATGTCAACATCTTAATCTCGTATCTATTTCTTCATACTTTTCCGATGGAACGACGTATCGTATTCGCGCCGACTTTTAACGCCATACTCGCCTTATACAACGACGGGTAGAAGGCTGTTTCGTTCGTGTCGGTATCTAAAATCTCGACACGTATGGGATTATTTCGAATCGTTTTTAGATGCTCGCACTCGGGTGACACATCCTTCTTCTCCTTCACCGGCGCCTTCAGTTCTGATTCCGATAAAATACCCTTCTCAACTAGAATTCTTAACATTTCTGGTTTGTTCATATAGCTCGGCTTTATTCCATTTTCCTTTAATAGCGATATCAGTTGTGGGAGTTTCATGTTTTTATAATATAAAATATTTTCTTTAATATACAACGCTCATCTTCTGACCGTCTGATTGGAAGTTTAGCAATTTATCTGAAATGACAGCTGAATAAGCATCCATCCCAACCGGCACCGCAGCATTGAAAGTAGCCTTGATCTGGATATCTACGACAGATGACTTTAACCGCTCTGATTGTTTACTTACATCGAAAACGAACAGCGGATATAAATCTTTGTAATCAGCCGGCGTAATGTTGCTCTGAATCACGAGCTGATCCATTCCATAGAATTTCTCGCTAAAGGTCGCGGCGTCTCTATAAGCTCTCGAAAATTACTGATTCGGGAATGATAGGTTGTAATCGACTGCTGGATATCTTTTTTGGTTCGTCATCACATGCATGTTTTTAATATCGCAATGATCGAAAATTGATGGATTAGCTTGTTGATCGGCGCTTCAATTCGTTTGAAATCCAACGATAATATACCTTGGCTTTTCTGGCGATGCCTTTACGCTAAGTCGCCAACTGAATGTGGTAGATTGAGTAACCGCTACGGTATCGCAAAGATGAGCTTGGTAGGCTACTGGTAACGTTGCCTTTGATTCGATGGTTTTGTACAGCTGCAGTTTTTTCATGTCGGACGGAATTACATGCGGCATAAACCATGAAATTTAACTGATGTTGACTTTATCAGCCACTGCTGGAAGATTTGCTCTAAAAATAGCATCGTCGTCGGCTTTGCGAACGAGAGTTAAAGGTATGCTTCAAGCCGTAGACTATCTTATCGTAATCGTCACAGAATCCAAAAATGTGCTTCAGAGGTACTATGAAACTATATGTGCCCTTTGCAGTTGGTTTCTGAATGAGATACGCCTGCCTTATCGCGAATCCAGAGTTGTCGGCTCTAACAGCAGTCGCGGCTGTATCTTTAGTCCATAATTGGTTAAGTCCTTGCGCCAGAACGAAGTCGTTGGGATATTTCAGCAACCCTAGCATAGTTGTGGATTATCCCGGTTGAAACACGCTTTCGATCTCTTGATTCGATAGGGAATACGAAATTTGACTAAAGAGGTGCATGAGTCCGTTGTTGGTTAAAGCTACATCATCGGCATCGGCGTAAAAGGTTCCATCCGATTTAGTCAGCCTGCCTTCGAAAAGCAGGTATAACTCAGCTGGATGGCTGAAAAGATCTTGAAGTTCGATGTTCACGCGAATTTCCCAAGGGCTGTTAAGATTCGCCCCCACCACTGGTTCGTACTCGTGCCATTCGTATCTCTCGACCGCCTCATCTATTATAGTATTTTCTGTAAATCTTAGAATATCTGACTGCATTTTTAAATATAGCAATAAAATATTTTTAAGCCAACTTCATTCCAGATCCATGCACCAGATCTTGGATCGACAGGGCGCCACCGTCACCAGATAGTAAATTATTTATATTCGTATTTCCATAGGGATATATTAAACCCTTTAACGCCTCCTCGCTACCTCGACTAAGTGTCGCATTACCGTTGGGGCATATTAAACCCTTTAACGCGTCCTTGCTCTGTTGGCTGAGTACGGCTGATTGCGGCGGCTTAAACATTTTTCCCGCTGCTTTATCCACCAATCGCTTTCCAGCATTGATAGCAACGGTCTTACCAACATCTATGGCCTTTTTTCCAATCTCCGTTGCAGCGTCTTTCTCAGCACTTAATGCGGTTGTTGCTACCTGCCTCGCCGCATTCGAGGATAACTTTCTTTTGAAAATCCTGATACCGCATCAAATATTTCACAACCTCCTACGATGTATCTTTTAGTAAATCTTCTCTTAGTTATGACAATCATTTTATAATTGTATCATTAAATTTTTATACTCTAACGCATCTATCGCATTTTGTCGAAGTAACTCATCGCAAATACCAACTATCTCGTTTCTTAATCCTTATATTTCCCGCTCTGAAGCTAGCGAATCAAAGAATTAACATATACACTAGCGCATTAGGATCTTGCGGACTCCTTCGCCCGTTGAAAACTTCCCTTGTCGCGTCGAGAGCTTTCGTTCGAGCAATGGCTTAATGATTTTTAAATATTTTGCACCTCTCGACGATTTGGGTTTATTAGGATTCTTCGGTAGATACAAGGCACCCGTCGCGTCAAGAATTTCCCAGTACTCATCCAGATCGTTTTGACTGTATATCGACTCCTTTGGTTCCTTCATCGTCATCAATTCCCATAGCCCAGGAGTTCCCTTGTAGGTAACATTTCCGATAGTTATATCATCACCTCCGATCGTGATTGGGCTGTTGCCGATGTGAAGTCGACCATCTTTAGAGTATATTCCGAAGGTCGTATCCGTCGACTTCTTGTTTGTAGCGTATTCTTTTAAATATTTTATTGCTATATCACCTAATTCCAAAATTCTAATATTCGAAACGGGATCATCCTCAAACACTTCTATTGAGGGATATTGTGGGAATTGAATCGCTTTCAACGATGTCGATATCGATGCTGGCAATGCTCGAAGCGCGGCAGTTGTCGCCATAGAGTGCTCTTTTAGTGTACCTAATACTTTGATTATTCCAGACTGGGAGTCGATTGTCAGTTTGTACGCCTTTATCAATTCTCGCTGAAGTCCAATGTCCCCTATTTTCTCAGATAACGAGTCTTGTCAAATATTTTGCTTCGTCTTGAGCAAGTTCTCAACGATAAAATCACGTTTGACTGGGTCTTGAATTTTTAGAAACGACATTTTTAACTTGGGAACATAATATGTAAACGTAAAAACATAAAACGTAAAAACGTAAAACATAAAACGTAAAACGTAAATTTACGTTCACTTTGTATTCAATACGTTTTGCCTAAGGAACGATTGTTTTGTCACTTCATCTACGTTGGCATTACTTTTACTTCTAACCTCTTCCTTCATCTGATTAAATTTCTCGAATTCGCTCAGAATAACAGAATATTCCGAGTCTGAGATATTATTATCATCTAAGGCTTTTGAAACAAGGTCGCTGATCGAATTGAGTTTCCCGTCGGCTATAGTTCTGATCTCTGCATGTTTTTCTTGCCGCAACGATAGAAGTCGGCGGACTTGGGCAGATATCAAACACAATGCTGCGGCTCCTGCAGATAACGATTCCACGATTGTCGCGGCTGGTGGTGCGGCTACGACGGTACTTAGAAAAGTTACGCCTAATGCGGCGAGTCCTGAAGATGTAATGGTTAACAAACCTCCCAACGCTTCGACTACTTTAACACTCTTTTGATATTTCTTACAAATTATTTCTCTCTTTTCACGTTCTCGTAAGATTTCCTGTTGAATTTCAGATATTTTCTGAAGGCGATAGGTGTCTGCTTTATTCAATTCCATTTTATAATATCGAAGAATATTCTTAAAATGGAATTCAAGTTTTATTCGTTCACGCGGTAATCGACATAACATAATGAGTCTCCTTCGTTTATGGTGACAGTTCCAAGATCTCTAAAATTCTTAATATCGAGTAAAATGTCTTTCGTGGCACCTGTAACGGTATCGCATAGCAGGCGGCAACCCGCTTCTATCAATTCCGGATGGAACGAAACTTTACACGATCCTTTCGTCATTCGGACACCTAAGCCTAACGGTAAAACAACCGTCTCATGAGAATGAATAGTTATTGTAGATTGAGTAACCAGAAACTCCCATCTTAAACCACCCATTTGTCGTTGCGGCCTATACTTGACATCCCAAATACCTTCACACGCCTTCCACGTGACGGATCTCGGTTGTGTTCTCGTAAATTTTTCAGTTTTGGGTTTCGTCCACCCCATTTTGTGACTCGGATAATGAAACATTTTATATTGGAATGACTTTTTATTTAAGCTGAGATAAGAAAAAAATTATAGTAACATTCCGAGAAGTGGAATGTTTTTAAACAGTGAAGCCCTTCACCATTTACGAATCCAGACCTTGTTTTCAGATACAGACCTTCTCCCACACCATCGAGTCCAGAACCTTGCCATGGCTTCAGGTAAAGACCCTCGCCTTGTTGACCCATCTTATAGTTTTTACCTCGACTATTGAGATATATAGCACCACCCGATCCGGTGACTTTGTCTATGACTTTTGATCCAGCCGCTGCACCTATTCCTGTTAATGCACCCGTTGCTAAGCTGGGTATTACGCTCGATAGCAGAAATTGACCTCAAACTGCAACTCTCCCGTATTACTTGGACCATCTAAGTCATGCGCCATCAGACTATGTCATAGATATATGTACAGAGAATCATAATCTATCCGAATGAGTGATCCTGAATATTTTTGCCTTAAAAGGGCGCCATATAAGTTTTCGTAATGAATGAGTTACTATAAGAACCTTGATAGCTGATACTCGCTTGATTCTCTCTACGAGGAGTTAGGAAAAATTTAATACTAAAGCCTTGTTTGGAGACACCATATTATGATCTCACATGATTTTTCATTCTCGCCCACTCTCCTTAGGACAACCAGTCTAATACGACGCTGCGCTCGTGAGTACGCTGGTGCCCTACGCTTGGCCTTCGAGAGGTGCTTTGGAGGGTTGGAGATTTTAACGACTACTGTGGTTGTTAACATTTCGTCGCTGAACCATTTGATGTTACGCGACTGAAGAGAGTCACTACATGGATTGCAAGGTCAGACACCTTATTAGATGCTTCATTTGAGAAACAGCAATGTTCTGCCGAGTATTTGTGGCCATTTGTCCCGTCTGTAAAGTTTTTCCCTTTTATATACGATGATTTTCGAATCCGTGATATTTGACCCAGAGGAGTTATTCTTTGATGAAGTTAGTCGTGAAATGTTCAATTTAATGACTGAAAAATATCTACGAACACTGTCGGCAGACCTTTTCTATCGATGTCAGCATTTTTAACGCTAAATAAATCGCTAAACTCTGTTCGCCGTCTGACAGTGCCAGTGTCAAGTCTTGATAAAGAAGGAGGGCGACGCAAATTATCTTTGTCATCATATGGTGTCGTTTTACTGGAAACAAATGCTTCACCATCAAATAACATTGTTAAAACGAAAGATGTCGATAAACACTACACAATGCAAAGTTCACTTAGACACCTCTGAATCGTATTATTACAGCGTATTACAAAGCAATTGCGAATTTGTGAACTCATATTTCGTGTAATCTGTGCTAAAACATTGCCTTTTATATACTCTTAGTATATAGAAGGCAATGGTTAAAACAACGAACCGTGAAACTGATCCGATAATTACACACCTGTTTTAAAATATATAGGTACTAAATAAGAGAATAGGAGAATAAGTGAAGTTACTTCCTCTGGCATTCGGCAACAACTCTCATGAACGAAGAGGGCGATGCTTATAATATTCGCTATCTGATTTATCACAGTGTCGTTAACCAAAAGCAGCAGCAACATCTACTAATCCTTTCTTAATTAGTCCGGCACTGTTCTCTATCTGGAAGTGCCAATCCCAAGCCTTGATAAAGAAGGAGGGCGTCGCAAATTAGCTTTGTTATCACACAGTGCCATCAAACTGCAGCCAATACTACTTTCCGATAGCTAAAACATACCGTCAAAACTGTTAATTAGACTGCAATACAACAAATTAATTTCTGTTGACGTCAACGCATGTAGTTCGTCTTATAAGTAAACGCAGACCATATCTAACCTTGTCTACTGTAGGCGGCCTACGAAGACTCAAGCGATCTGTTTCCTTCTCACGCATCGATTATTGTAACTCACTTCTTAATGCTCTCCGAAATATCGACTCTCATATCTTCGATAGGTGCTAAGTGCAGCTACCCATCTGATTGCCCGCCTTCCTTGCTTCTTACATATCATTACCTTCATGACTGAGCATTTACACAGGCTTCCACTCATTGTCCGCATTCATATTAAGTTCTGTTGCTTACATCCAGAGCGTGTTTTGGTCATGCTCCACGCTATCTTTGTGACCTTATCCGTCGCCCTCTATTGACTGCCTCTCATCTTCCTCTTCGTTCTTCATACCGACATGACCTCTTTGTACCACTGACGCGTCTGCGATATACAACTGTTCTCTTTTGACACCTTTAATTGGAATGTTTTAGACGCTAGAAGTTTCCCCGATTTCTTTTATAATATGCAAATATCACCTCTTTAAAAGTCATCGCATCGCTCTTATCTATTAACGGTGTGTCAAATTACACGCCATCTTTCTTGTCCACCAGTGATAGTCCCAGGACTAAATAAGGAAGGAGGGCGACGCTAATGATCTGTGAAATACGCCAGTGTTTGCACTATGACAGTGCAAGTCCCAAACCCGGATAAAAAAGGAGGGCCACGCTATATGATCTATGTTATGAAACAGTGTCGTTAAACTGCAACTACGACCACCGCCACGCTATATTTGTGACCGTATCCGTCGTCCCCTTCGTTCTTTAGACCACATGACCTCTTCGTACGTTGGATCCGGACGGCTTCAGCAAAAACATCGCGCCTATGTGTCTGTTGGTCCTTTGCCCTGGAACGATATTCCCTCTCCGAATCACCCTGTGATTTTAAACTGAGGTGATTCTGTTTCTACCCGTGTTCTCAAGAAAACTAACATTTTCTAATGAGATTTATCGCACTGATCATATGCTATAGAATATGTACTCACAATACAATTCTATTATATTAATCCAACGAAAAATAGTAATAAATGAGTTATGTATATAGCGTCATTCAACCATTCTAAAGGTGTCTAAATTCAGTAGCCATTGGATTCCTTTAATATAAGATTTGATACATATTAAGCCATGTAACTGACGAGAATTGTTCGAAATAATAGTCGTCTCCAAACATCTAAAGCGCCCCTCGAAAGCCAAGCACAGAGCATCAGTTTATTCACGAGCGCTGCATCAAATCAAAAGGGGTCGTCCAAAGAGTAGCCCGAGGAGGAAGGCCAGAGTCCGGTTTCCAGATGGTGCCGTTTTGGTAGAGGATTGGAAGGTGGATGATCAAGTGAGTCTAGGTATTAGAGTTCTTGAAAGGTGTGACCTGGGTATTAGAGTTCTCGAAAGGTGTGCTCTAGGTTTTGAATGGAAGGCCCGGTGCTCATGGATATGGGAGCCTGAGACAGATGATAGTGGGTGATAGACAATGATAGGGGAGTAGCCGCAATAGTGCGGAATTCAGGAGGTAGATCATTCCAGAGACGTCGTTCAGCGTTGGATATAGTTCGATTGGAGAACTTGAGATCAGTGGTTGAGACGAGTGCCAGAATTTCATGCTATTAATGTCCTATTTTCGCACGCAGTGTAGTTCCTAACTGTTAAGTTTCTTATGTCCAATACATAATTTTCTTATTAAAATAACGTATAATTTCATGTATTTTACGTTTTGCCAATTTAAACTTACATGAAAAAACTAATTATTTTGTTCAAAATAACGATGGGCATGAGAGGACATCTTTGACGGATTAATCGGAAATTGTTTTTAAAACACCCCTTAAAAGATTCGAAATACCTGTTTTAAGCAACGATCTGCGTTCGACGGTTTATATTCTGCCCTCTGGTTCTTAGGTCCTGTGGATTACGCAAAACTTCTTCGTAAAATGGCATAATCGCATGAACCACGGGTTCAAGTCATCAACAATTACGTCTGGTCGGTAAACAATAGCTCCTATAAACTAATAATAGTCTGGATAACCCCATTATAGCAGACACTGATCGAAATTACCGAACTTTGTGCAATAATTTGCGAAAGCTTTCCATTTAAAAATTGATGCGATAACCGCCAATTTATGCGAAAATATGCGAAATCGCATAAACCACGAAGCCCTACTGATTCGCTGTTTTAGTATGCAACAATCTCTTTATGTTTGCTTTCTTCGACTCATTTCTCTACCTCTACGATATCCTTATTTCGATTTTAGTTTCATCAACCCTTTCTGAATATCTGTCTCTCTTCCTCTTTTCTATTCTTCCTTCCTTGTTTCTTTCTATCTATTTGTTTGTTCTATTCGTCCTTTCCTTTAGTTTTCCATCCTTCCTTCCGCTCTTTCTTCCTCTCAACTGACTTCACATCCTACCTTCCTCTGATTCTTCATGCTTTCTTTAATACTGTTTCCTTTTTCTGTTCGTCTTTACTGAACTCCTTCCATACTTCCTTCTGTCTGTCTGTCTGTCTGTCTGTCTGTTTGTCTCTCTCTCTCTCTCTCTCTCTCTCTCTCTCTCTCTCTCTCTCTCTCTCGCTGTCTCCCTCTTTAGCACAGTCGGTCATTTTGTCCGCCCTTCCTTTCCTCCATCTGTCCCTCCTTCCTTCCTTCTTCCCTTTCCATCTCTTACTTTTCCTGTCTTCTCGTCCTAACTCATTCCTCAACCTTTCGTTTCCGTGAATCTTCTAATGTGGAATTGATTTTCAAAGGGTCAGCCAATCTCCCTCCCACTCATTTCGTGCGAGGCATAAAGCTAAGGAGAAAGACAGACAGGATGTGAGTAGGATGGTGGAAGGCAGTTGGAGAAGGAGAAAGAAGAAGAAAGAGGAAGATATTCAGAAGGGAGGGGCAGGGAAGATGAGAAGGAGAATGAAGGATGCGAGTGAGAAGGGAATGGAAGGGAAGGAGTCAGAGAAGGAGAAGGGAGATCAGGGAGGCGAAAGAGGAGAAAGAAAGGCAAAAAGGAGGGGCAGAAGTAAAAAGGGTAAGAAGGTAAAAAGGAGAAGGGAAGGAAGGGAAGAAGAAAATTGAAGAAGAGAAGAAAGAAGGTAAACATTGAAGAAGATGAGAATGGAGGCAGGTATAGAAGCAGAGAGGCAAGGAGAAATGATGAAGAGTATTAGAGAGGCAGATTTAGGGAAAATAGGAGAGGACAGGGAAGGATACCATGGAAATGGAAACTAGGGGACGAGAGGGAAAGACATAGAAGGAAAGATGGCTTGGGAGGGCTACGGATGGATGGATGGATAGATAGTTATAGACATGGTGTTGATCGATAGAACGGCCGTTTCTCAGCGTCGGCTTAGCAAGATGATCTGTGTACCATCGTAGCCCTTCGCGAACCCCATCAACGCCGATCGCGTCAATTTCCCCCGGGTGGCTGGAGATCTGTGCCCCGACGACCCTCTCCCCGGATTTACACGACCCCCAGCCAATCCCAACTACCCCGCCCCAGAGGTATCGCTACGAAAGCTATTTCAAAATCCCGACTCTCGGAGTCAATTTCGTCGCGAAATTATCGAGCAAGATGTCCGTCGTGGAAGGGGTTAGGATGACAGACTAATCCTCGGTTGATGTGGACCGTGGAAGGGAGGCTTTACCCCGTCGCATCCTACCCTATCGTGCCATAAAACTCTGCTACTGTTCGCAAGCTGGCATGCCAGTCTCATGCATGGATAAACTAGGAGGGCAACGATAGTCAGTCATCTTTATTAGGACGCGCTGTCGCAAAATAGCAACTATTCAACTAACACTCCATTATAATAGCAGAATTATCACTTCTTTTCTTTACCAAATACCATGCCATCTTTTACCATACCATATCACGCCACATCAGTCCATACATTGCACGGACCTACGTGTACCACATCAATCCTTCCAACACTAGTTTCTACATTCCACACAACCCCGCGTATGTTCTTAGCCAACTTCTTCCTCCATTTCGACCCTACTCCATTCACCAATTGAAAGCTAGAGCACACAACCGTATTCTCCCACCCAAAGACAACTCTCAATACTTACCCTCAGATAATTATATGAAAATATTGTTGCTATTTCTAGGTACTTTTATTGTTCACTTTCACTCATGTTAGCAATTCAGCGTCCTTCTCGTATTATTTTCTTTCTAAATAAGCGAATACCATCATTTTCACCGTACCAATCTTCGTTCTACCGCTCTTTAATAACCATATTCATAACATACCACATCTTGGTTCCTCGAACTAGAACAGCTATGGCTCAGTCTCGATCCTAGGCTTCAATAATGGTTCATCTGTTTGGAATGCGGTTTCTCCATTTGTTAGCTCTAAGAGTCTATCTGACAGTCTCTCATCCTCTTTGGTTTCCCTCAAGACCTAATTCTTTTCTTTCAGCGCTTGTGAACGGTTAACCTTTATAGAGGCGCTATATAAATACCTCAATACAATGCAGATATTACGCCCCATGCCGTACAATACAATACCATGCTATGTCATACCACTCCTTAATAACCACAACATACCGCATCATTCTTGCCCAAAGTACCCATACCATGAAGAACATACCATTCTTTGTCATGCCATGAAGAGCATACAATTCTTTGTCATACCATGAAGAGCATACCATTCTTTGTCATACCATGAAGAGCATACCATTCTTTGTCATACCATGAAGAGCATACAATTCTTTGTCATACCATGAAGAGCATACCATTCTTTGTCATACCATGAAGAGCATACAATTCTTTGTCATACCATGAAGAGCATACCATTCTTTGTCATACCATGAAGAGCATACAATTCTTTGTCATACCATGAAGAGCATACCATTCTTTGTCATACCATGAAGAGCATACAATTCTTTGTCATACCATGAAGAGCATACAATTCTTTGTCATACCATGAAGAGCATACCATTCTTTGTCATACCATGAAGAGCATACCATTCTTTGTCATACCATGAAGAGCATACAATTCTTTGTCATACCATGAAGAGCATACCATTCTTTGTCATACCATGAAGAGCATACAATTCTTTGTCATACCATGAAGAGCATACCATTCTTTGTCATACCATGAAGAGCATACAATTCTTTGTCATACCATGAAGAGCATACCATTCTTTGTCATACCATGAAGAGCATACAATTCTTTGTCATACCATGAAGAGCATACCATTCTTTGTCATACCATTCCTTACATTACCGCGACGTAACACATCATTTTTTACAACACATCATACCACTCTTTGCCACACCATCTCTTTGTCCCTCCATTCCTTCCCATTGCATCCTCCATCATCCCTTCCCTCATTCCATTTCCTCCTCACCAGCAATCGCTGACCCAAGCGATAACTCTCCTTCCTCCGCCGCATCCCTCTCAGCCTCCCTCATGAAATCAGAGCAGTCGCATCACTCATGTGCTCACCCTCCGCACCCAATCCCATTCGGCGATGGAGGGGGACCTGTCGGGGGTCTGGTCCTTCCCTCCCTCTCAGCCTCCCTCTCGGCAGCAGCTGGGCGTAGCTCGACCCCGACCGGCGGAAAATTAAATTTTCCGCGCATGCTCACCGAGAAGAAGGCGGCCTAGTTCTCCTCCCGATGCGACTCGTCAGTCGCGATCAAAGCGAAAGCGTACGTCGCTGGATAAGATTCGGTGCTAATGTAACTGAGTGAGACCCTCAATATGCTGTAATGCTGTTGTACGTGATGAAAACATTTGAGAGGATGTTAATAATATCGGTCGCATTGTATTGCGAAATACGCTCAGCGTTCATGACACGTTCGTTTGTATAGTCGACATAATTTATCGCATCTTGCTACATTAAAAGCGTGCATTTATTTCTGTATAGCCTACTCCCAACATCCATGCCATCTGTCAGCTGTCGACGGGAGTGCGTTGGTTGGTTTCATGCTTGTGCGTGGGCCCACCACTGGTGACTCTTTCAGCCTACTGTTCATAATATATTGATAACATACGTATTTTACTCGTTCATTACGACAGTTAACATCATTTAATCCAGCGCATAGAGCACCTCTGAACAGATATTTGAAGTGGCGCTATATAAATGCTCGATTACATATACACACGTCCATACACAAACACGCAAACCTACATAAATACATGGATAGGCACAAAACATTTGTATGCATGACGTTGTAATTGGATGTTTGTATGTAAGATAAAGCATGACAACATTTCTTTATTGACTTCGCGTCTAGCATCTCATGTATCTTCGAACACTGATTACGGTATCAACTGTTAGCACAACCTAATTAACATGGCATTGTCTGAACTAATAAGTGATCTTCATTGTCCTCGGCATTTGTCAAATCCATTGCTCCCATAAGTATTAGTCCAAATAAATAAATAAATAAATAAATATATATATATATATATATATATATATATATATATATATATATATAATAACGCTTGCTGATATAGACGCTAGATTATAGACAAGAACTTTTGCTTATATAGATTTTAAATTTATTTTAATAACTCCTTCTGAAATAAAAGTTGTATTGGCAAGCATTATTACCATCAGTCCGGCTTCCACTTAGTCGAATACAACGGGTGAATAGAAACTTTCCTGTCGTGAAAACCCTTTTGGCCGTGAACTATTTGTAGGTGAACTATTTGGGATGGAATCATTTGCTGTGGAACTCTACCTCAATGTATATTTTTTTTTAATCGAGAAAACAGCAGTTATCAGTGTTTGCGTATTCCTAAATATTACGACTCTTTGTACATAGCAGTGTCCAATCAAATCAAATCAAATCCAATCAAATCAAATCAAATATGTTTTTATTGATCCCGTTTGGATTATGTATTGTTATTACATAACAAGTAGAAAAACGAAAAAAGCTGTACAAAAGAACATTTTAGCAATAACATAATATTCGAAGGGACGGGACAATAGGGAAAATGAAGGACCCTAAGGGACCCAAAGACCCCGCTATAGCCGGACCTACCCTTTCCATGAAATGCTAATCAGCAGTAGGTCAAAGTGCAGTTAACAGGAGTTTTTGTCTTAACTAGTTAACTAATCAAGTTCGTGTACATAAATCCCAAGATATTGTTTGTGGAATGATTAAAATGATTATGCAGTAACACGAATAAGATGATTAAACAGTAAACAGATAATTACGAAGTATTAGTAGCAGATAGATGTGTCTTGAGTTTTTTCTTAAATATGCTGATACTCTGAGATTGTCGAATATCAATGGCGTCTTATTCCATTCATTGAGACCCGTATATTTAATGGAGAATAATCCTACAAGAAATTGGTCCGTAATTAGAGCGAACATTGTATGGGTTAGTAGAGGATATTTGGATGACAATAACATCGTCAGATGGTGCGTGGATCCCATTAGATTATTCGAGTGATTTGGTAGACGTTTGGTTTGTTGAGGTTGAACGACACTGTGATATAAGCGACCATTGTCGTCACCCTCCTCCATTATTCAGGTTCGGGACTGGCATTGGCGAAGTGCAAGCAGTGTTAGAGTTTGCTGAGCATTACATTTAGATTTTTTACTGTTGAGATGGCTCCTTTGCCTTCTCTTATTGAGAAATATCTCTTCTAAAACAGGTGTTTATAATTTTTTTCGAATGGTTCTATACTGTTCGTGAGGATCCTCTCAAGGTCGCATTGGAGACAAATTCTTAAATTCGCAGAAAGAGAGTGAGCCTGTCAATCACTAATTAATCCGGGAGCAGAAAGGGTTAAGGCAATCCGTGTTTAGGCGTGATCATCAACTCTGACTTGGG
>OY365807.1:1331613-1514371 GCA_959347315.1 Bimastos eiseni | reverse complement strand
GGGAATTAGGAGATGGTGGGAGGGAGGAAGTAATAGATAGAGGGATGGAGTTAGAGAAGAAGGGAAGGAGGGAGAATGGGAAGGATGGAGAATGGGGAGGGAGAATGGGAAGGAGGGAGAATGGGAAGGAGGGTGGTGGGTGGAACGAAGGAGGAAGGAGGGATGGTGGCAGTTTCGAAGCAGATCAATTTCACGCGAGCTGCGGTGATTGGCAACCACCGTCTCGACCGCTCCCGCAAATTATTTAGTGCGCTCGGAATGGATGGAAGGAAAGAGGTAACGAACGACGAAGGGAGACAGGGTGAGGGAGTGAGAGTGAGGAAAAGAGGGAGAAATGGATGCAGATGGAGAGAAAGAGAGAGAGAGAGGGGAGGGGAGGGGAGGGGAGAAAAAAAGTAGGCAAGGAGAGATATGGAGGGAGGCACCGAAATAGAAAGGGGCTCAGAAAGGGAAGGAAGGAGGGAGTGCGAGAGAGAGAGAGAGATACGGACAGACAGACAGATAGATATACAGATACACAGACAGAGATTGAGAGACAGACAGACAGAGAGACAGAGACAGAGAGACAGAGAGACAGAGAGACAGAGAGACAGAGAGGAAGGAAAATTTATTGTGAGATATGGAAGAACCGACATGAGCAAACGACGAAATGGGTGATGTTGGGGAAGGGATGGGAAGGGTGTCAGGAAGGAAGAGAACAGTTATTGAAGGAGAGAGGCAATAAACAATGGAATGAAATATTGAGGCATACAATGTGATAGAAATGAGTGACAGAAGGAGAGAAGGAACAGATGAAGAAGTGAGGGAAGCAAAGAGAAGAGAAATGAAGATAGAGACTGCAGAATAATGCGGTCAGGGAAGAGGGTTAGAAGGGTGAGAGAAAAGAG
Organism: Bimastos eiseni; assembly: GCA_959347315.1. Lineage (NCBI taxonomy): Eukaryota > Metazoa > Annelida > Clitellata > Crassiclitellata > Lumbricidae > Bimastos > Bimastos eiseni. Next base: position 1,513,484 of record OY365807.1, on the reverse strand, counting down.
GTAACATGCGTTAGAGCAGAGAGAAGGATTATTGAAATGGGGAAGAGTGACGAAGGATAGAGGAATTGAATGACAGAATTATTGAATGAGTGATGAACGAAACAACGAGGGATGAACGAATGGAAGACGAGGGGAATGCGGTGAGGGAAGGGGAAAGAGGGTGGGAGGGATGGAAATAAATCAATCGGTAGGAGAAGGGAGATCGGAAAATAAATTTGAGCGGCAGCAACGGAATTGCGAGAGTGATAATTAAGGTGAAGTTCGGCGTTGCTCGCGTTGGAGGAGTTGGGAGTGATGGGGAGTGGGTGGGGAGGGATGGGGAGTTGGTGGAGAATTGATGGGGAGCGGAGGAGGAAATGGAGAGAAGAAGTGCCTTTTTCATGTCACCGTTAGGTGAAAGGTCATTCGCGCTGACCTCTCTTGACCCCATCAGGATGCTCCTCGTCGGTCGGGCCATTTTTGTCTCTGTCTTTGTGTTTGTCGTTGTGTTTTTTTGTGTGCTTGTGTGTGAGTGTGCGTGTGTGTGTGTGTGTGCACTAACGAACGAAATTTCTGTTGAAATAAAACATTTATTGCCTCGTTTAATGTAATGTCCTGCATTGCAAAATCATTCAATGTAATGCATTCTAATGTTATTGATTGCAATTGCGATGCAATGTGTCGTCCTCCAGTGCAATGCCCTGTAAAGTAATGCCTTGTAGTGTAATGCCTTGTAATGTAATGCCTTGTGGCATCAACTGTGGCAATGTAACGTAATTTGTGAATGTAAGGCGACATATGTTCGATCCATCGGGATCTAACCTCGTGTCTTCGATCATTTCAATCTTCTTATCAAGACTTTGCCACTACTAGACCAGAAACCATCGATCTCTCCATTTCTCCAACTCCATCATCCCTATCCTTCCCTAAATCAATTAACACTCAATCATTCTCATTTTCATCGGACACCGCAAGACAATCGATCTGTTCGTTCTTAGCCCTAATCCCTTCCATTTTTAGTAATTAACTATAAGTAGTTCAATCATTTTTTCATCCCTGACCCAAATTTCTTCCATCCTTTTAATTATACAATCCAAATCTTTTCGATCCTTTCGTTCCTAACCCCAATCCCTCCGATCCTTTCGTTCCTAACCCCAATCCCTCCGATCCTTTCGTTCCTAACCCCAATCCCTCCGATCCTTTCGTTCCTAACCCCAATCCCTCCGATCCTTTCGTTCCTAACCCCAATCCCTCCTATCCTTTCGTTCCTAACCCCAATCCCTCCGATCCTTTCGTTCCTAACCCCAATCCCTCCGATCCTTTCGTTCCTAACGCCAATCCCTCCGATCCTTTCGTTCCTAACCCCAATCCCTCCGATCGCTGCCATCATAATCCAAATCCATTCGTATTTTGCGATCTTTGATCTAATTCTTTCTATCTTTTCAATCCGAACCAAATCCTTGTAATTTCTCGTTCCTAAATCCAGCTTCGATCCGTTCATTCCTAACCCCAATCCCTCTGTTCCTTTCCATCATAACCCCATTTTATATCCAAATTTCATTCTCCCAATATTTAGTTACTAAACCCACCTTCGACCCTTTCATTCCTAACCAAAATCCCACCAACCATTTACTCCTAACCTGTTTCCCTTCCATCTCGTTCCTTCCAACTCTCACTGAAATCCCGCTTCTGATGACGCAATTTCCGGCGGCCATTTCGACCGATCGGACGCCGTTGATTCTTAATTGACCGGAAGTTGTTTCTTCTTGACAGAGGGCGACGGACGACCTGATTGTTTCCGGTTCCTCTTCCGGTTGCCCGAACGACTGCGCATGGCTGCATTCGACACGTCACACGGACGCCTTCGTCTATCCAGTGGCAAGATTATCCAGCAGACAACCCTTCCCACCAAATCAGAGGTATGTACCTTACCACCAAGTGGTATTTGGCACGCGTTATAACTTATAAGTGGTATGTATATTGCTGCTCAAGCAGTAGTTTTGGTTTAACGACTCTTTGTGATAACATGAATCAATTACGTCGCCCTCCCCCGTGGTCCACGCTTGGGACAGGCACTACCAGAATCTAATTGAAAGGAGCATTTGAGATCAGAAACCAAGGTAGCAGTAGGCCTAGTTGTTTTGGGGGTTTAACGACACACAAAATAATGTCATCAGCGATGTCCTCCCGCTTTATCCAAGCGTGTGACTGGCACTACCAGAGTGCGTGCACAGTGGAGGAGTTGCTGTTCAAAGGGTATGCACCCTCAGATATAAATGCACTATGAGTGGTTTGTTCAAAGTGATACCATCTGCATTCACTGTGCACATTTAATGGTGTGTACAACGCGTTATAATTTATGTTTGATAATAATTCCTTTGAATCTGAGGCATGTTCTACGTATATCGGTAATGCAATTAACATAATATTATGGTTAATCGCACCGAGTACAGGTTACCGCTTGGTTTGAAAACAGTGTTATGTAATGCAATGGATCACATTATAGCTCCACTAAAATAGATATAGCTGTCTTATTTTGACACTGTCATCGGAGTTTCTCCCAAATTTATCACCGTGATGGATGGATCTAGGGCTGAACGACAGCTTTTGACAACAACAGTCGTCGACAGAAATTTGCTTGGCATAATATGATAACAGTACTTACGACGTTATCGCCGTGTGCTTAGTGGTGACCTTTATAACAACACGCCTCGTTTGAGTGAAACATATTCCCGCATAGAAATAGAATTGTGATTAATATACCTTCATCCTTTATCTACTGCATTTTATACGTCAAAGCGTTCACTTAAACGAGGTGTGTTATAAATCTTAGGAGTTCTAAGCGTCTGTAGGCTATTATAGCAGAATAGGCCTACAGCAGATCTTCAATTAAGAAACCAATCGCGTATGTTTCGAGTCACCTTGTGACTGATGCGACCTTTGACTTCATTAATTTAAGGCCTTTGATGCATTTTAATTAATTTTTGTCAAAGATTATTTCACCATCACCCTTTCACTTTGATCGTCATTGATGCCGTGTCTAATACGTTGCTAAAACGCGATATTTGAAAGATGGTTGTCGGTCCATGATAATAATAATAAGAAGAAATAATAATAATAATAATAATAATAATAATAATAATAATAATAATAATAATAATAATAATAATAATAATAATAATAATAATAATAATAATAATAATAATAATAAATAATAATAATAATAATAATAATAATAACAATAATAATAATAATAATAATAATAACAAGCCCACTTCGACAGACCGCTGTTAAACGCGGTTCTGTCTGCACTAGAAGAAAAACTACAGGATCCCTACGACCAGGCGAGACTAAGGGCCTTGCAGTCACCGCACGCCTCGGACTGGCTGTACGCTCTCCCGCTCGTTTCTCGCGATCTCAGACTGGAGGACGATACCGTGAGGGTGGCGGTCGGCCTACAATTAGAGGTGGCCATCTGCGAACCGCACACCTGCGCATGCGGCGCCTTCGTCTCTGCCAGAGGCGCACATGGCCTGTCCTGTTCATTGGGTTTTGGCCGTCAAGCAAGAAACTGTAATATCAACGACCTTATCCATCGCAGCCTCAACAGAGCCGGTATTCCAGCGGTCAAGGAACCGTCAGGTCTTTCCAGATTAGATGGAAAGAGACCGGACGGGCAGACCCTGATACCGTGGAGTGGGGGGCGGGCCTTACTTTGGGACGCAACTGTGGTGGACACAGTGGCCGCTTCTTATATCCCCGAGACAGCTTCCACAGCTGGAGGAGCGGCGGAGATAGCAGCCACAAGGAAACACACAAAATATTCTGAGCTAGAGAAGAAATACACTTTTGTTCCAATCGCTATAGAAACCTTCGGTCCCCTCAATAGTGAGGGTTTCGCCTTTCTGTCTGAGACTGGACGCCGACTTTCGACAACTACCGGAGACACCCGAGAGACAAACTTCCTTTTTCAGAACTTGTCGGCATTAATCCAACGTTTCAATGCGATGGCTTTTCAGGGACTATGTCAAGATTACAATCCACTGACAAGTGGCGACCCAGATAACCTGATGACAGATCCGTTGGCAATGCCAATGATGAATAACACTATATGTGACATAATAATAATAATAATAATAATAATAATAATAATAATAATAATAATAATAACAAAGAAAATGAAAATAATAATAATAATAATAATAATAATAATAATAATAACAATAATAATAATAATAATAATGTAGTTGTGGTCATTAGTTTTTACATTACATATTTCGGTGATGATAATAACAATAATAATAATAATAATGATAATAATAATAATAATAGTAATAATAATAATAATAATAATAATAATAATAATAATAACAATTATAATAATAATAATTAATATTTTTATTATTATTATAATAATAATAATAGTTTATATATGTAATGTATATTTCCATATCCATACACACACTCACGCACGCACATACACACATATAATTGTAATGATATAGACTTGATAGTAAATGTCTTTCAATTCTATTCACTTTTATTCATAATTCAATTCGATTGATATGTGCTGTAGACCCTACAGGTACATGAATGGTCATTACAATTTATGCAAAATTATTGTAGTGATTATGCAAAAGTGGTTAAAACAAGGTTTAACATATTTTCAGCATGCTCATAATAAAATTTTATTTCAACTCGCCAATCAAGAGTCTTTTAAAGGTTAGAATGTTAAATTATGTGCCATATCGCCGTGTGCTTAGTGGTGACCTTTATAACAACTTTATTATTTATTTATTTATTAATCCACAGTTTAACGTCGTCATATGACATCTATGGCCGTTGACCACAATTTGAAACATTTACACTACCGTGCAAAGAAACTCATAGCGTCTGAAAGAAACCATTCAAAACTGTTTGAATTTTAAACTGTCATTAGTGTTCATTGTTTTACAACATAAATAATAATGGTATTAATAACATCAATAATACATGTAATATAGTATTTCATGCAAATGTAACAATATTTGCATTAATATTTGCATCAAGAAATGTTCCAAATAAAATAAATTGTGTATGACCAGTCTCTATGTACATTTTGTAATCATCAAACTTTTAAAGAATCTTTTAACATGAAATTTTGTCATAATGTTCTTATTTATCAAACATTACTACATAAATATTTTCATATAATGTATGTTTATAACATTCGTTTAACATATTATACTAAGGTGTAATTCAGTGAATTACAGCTTAGCATAAATCTCAAATTACTCACTTTGACTTTCTAATACAATTAATCTAATTAACATATGTCATATATGCATGTATATGTATGAAATGACTCAAAATTAATTAGGTCAATATTAATTATCACATGTCTGCATAAGCAGCTAATTAACACCATCAATGCAAAGCAATTGAAATTTATTTTCACACATCAAAAACTAAAAAACTCAATTTGTTCAGGACTACATTTACACAACTTTTCCCTTACTAATAAGGTTTACAAGCATATAAACTTTACTTTGCATACAACCATCACTTAGTAAATTCTTTGTATTAAAATTCATTTTATATAAAGCACATGCATTCTTTAATGTGCTTGAGATGTTCTCTTTTCTACAATCTAACAATAAATGGTTAATATGTTCTGTGACATTACACAAACTACAAAGTCCAGTTCATAAGAAGAAGTCTTTCGCTTAGATTTACTTTTCCTAATCTTAATCTTGATATTTGAACCTCTTTCCTTCTATTTGGGTCAGTAAATTTTAAGCATGTGTCCACCACAGGACAAATACTCTTTATAATGCTGACCTTTGGAATCATTGTCATATTCCCTCTGCCATTCATTGACCACATGTGATTTTATAATGGAAAAGATTTCTTATAATTCTAAATAATTTGTTGAATTTATAATAGGCAAATTAAGAGATTGTTTTGCTAAAGCATCTGCTTTTTCATTGCCTAATATATTAACATGACTAGGAATCCAAATTAAACATATGTACATATGTTACTCATCTTATTTTGATTCATTGCTACTATTGTTTCCTGTAAAAGGAGTGGTCTAGAGTGTGAATAGTTACTTTTAATTTAAATCAGAACTCTCAAACAGTCAGAAAAAACAGCAAATTTCTTATTATCTCGGTTTTCATTCTCTGATATCCATATCAAAACTTCTTTAATTGCAGTTAATTCAGCGGCATATATACAAGAATCATTACAGAGACGGACTTGTTTATCTATCCCTAAGGAAGGGATTGTATATGCAGCAGCAACCAAGTTATCAGCTTTAGATCCATCAGTGTATAAATGTGTGTACCCTTGATATTTATTGATATGTTCCAAGGAAAGAAGACGGATAAGTTCAGAATTATCTGTTTTCTTATTTACTGTATTGTGAAGACTTAGATCAACTTTAATAACACTCTTTAACCAAGGAAGATCTATAGGGAACTTAGGAGCTTGGAACGAGCAGTTTAGAGAAGAGAAAAACCTGTTTGTTCGTGTGTATGTAGATTCATCCCTATATGCAGATGTTCTGTAATCATTTGTCCAATGAGGTTCATACGCAGACCTGACTGTATGATCTAGACTTCTTCCGAGTATTTTCTTATTGTAGAATGCTAGCAATGTCTTTTAGGGCATTTTTGTGTAAGTGTTGAAGAGATTCATATGGAATTTTGTCATCACCCGGTGATTTACCACATTTAGTTACATATGGCATCTTTCAATTCTTTCAACAAAAAACTTTCATTAAGAGCCTCAATATCTTCTATGTCTGGTGAAGTATTTGAGGGAGTGAGATTGTATTCATTTTTAGTTTTCTTTTTGTACTCTAAAAATTTTGAATTATAATTTGTGTTGCTACTGCTTTTTGCATACATTTGTGCTAATTTCATTTTTCTATATTATTCTCAGCAATAATTCCATTTAAATATAAAGTTGGGATGGAATTATATGATGCTACGCAATTCATACGTCTAGCCATATTCCACACGGCTCCTAGTTTTGTCTGATCAGTTAATTCGGAGCAGTAATCTTCCCAACAAGCTTTTGATTCTAACTTTAATGTCAGTCTCACTACTGCCTCCTGGTGTTTATATTCTACATAATCCTTTAAACCCTTCGATTTTAGTGCCTTCTTCCTGGCTTTATTTCTCTTATAGATGGCATTAGTGCATTTATTATTCCAGAATGGAATATGTCTACGCTTCCTACCTCCCCGGGTAATATTGTTATTAGCATCCCTACAAGGTAATGTTTCATTAGCTAATGATGTTATTGATTCTACAATATTTTTAAAAGTATCATTATTATTCTCATCAATAAGACCGTCACTTAGGAAAAACTGACTATTTTCTTTAAATTCTTTCCATTCAGCTTTCTTTAATTTCCACCGGTGCATACTCATACTAGGTTCTATATTGATAACTTCATTAACAGTAATATTACACAGGTAGTGGTCTGATCCAATACTGTTATTAGTAACCTAATGTTGACTATTTAAGGCCAATTCTTTTGTCACTATCGACAGATCTATGACTGAACGATTTTTAGAATTAATAGGAGGTATACGTGTGGCTGTCCAGTATTTAATACTGTCAACTTTTTATCATTTAAAATTTCTGCTAAAATAAGACCTCTTTCGCTATAATTTGTGTACCCCCAACCTTGACGACTTCCAATGACCAATCCAAATCATGGGTGGAAGGAAGCGGAAGAGGAAGAGGAAGACAAGCTGTTTCCCATTTGGAACTCGTTTCCCCTCGCCAGTGATATATTCAACCTGGATTTGAAGTGCAATTGCATGTGCTCTTGCTATCTGTACAGTTGTAAGAAGGCAGAATTGAAGTGTATACGGTGCGAAGTAGCTGGACAATATGTAGCCTAATACTTACTTATGTGTGCGTCCGATTTCTGATCTGACGATTACAATTGTGTTTTATCACCTTATGAATTTATAAACTCTGCTTTATATAGCACGAATCCAAATCCTGTTGGACTTTTTGTCGTAACATCAGACGGTTGTTGCTGTTTAACGACACTGTGTGATAACACGGATCATTGGCGTCGCCCTTCTCCTTTATCTAGACTTGAGACTAGCACTGGTCGAGTGATGGAGTTAAGAGAAACCTCTGGCTATAACAGTTAAGTGTAACCTCAGGAGTGTGTAATAAGTTTTTTTAGCGAAGCATCCATGACAAGGATGATATCGTTGTAGGATCAGGCGGTTGGTTGTTGCAGTTTAACGGCACTGTGTGAGAACATAGACCATTAGCGTCGCCTTCCTCGTTTATCCAGGTTTGGGACTGGCACTGGTCGAGTACTACTTTTCATCATATTTGTGTAGCCTCAGAGTGGTTTATATAGCCTAAGGTTGCTCACGAAAACAGGTGTAACAGGATTCGGCTAAACACAAAAAGTTAAATTTAGATACCATTTACCATAGATGAGGAGTAGCTTATTTTCAAACTGTTTTTATTATATTCTAAATTTTCCACAAAGGTTCTAGATTTTAACATAAAGACCCATAGTAGTATGAAATTATTATTCTTATTATTATGTCACTTTCTTGTAACGAATCACTTCATATTATTCATGACCTCATTAATTCATGACCTCATTAATTCATGACGTTGTCGTTGTCGAACCACCCATAATTCAACCAATCGCATCTCGCGTGACGTCGCCAGCCTTCTAACCAACCAATCGCGTGTCTGTATCATTGCGCACTCGATCGAGGGTGCACTATATTCAAACAAGGTCATTGATGGACGTACTCTGGTTTCATGGACCGCTCCAGCGATTCCTTCTTGCGGTCCCGTCAGGCGTGCGTAATGGATGACCGTCGCCTGGCTATGTGATCGGGAACATAATGGATATAGGATGACCGCTGACCAACAGAAATGACCAGACTGAACCTTTGAAGAGGAAACAACAAATCTTATGTAATTACAACCTCAATGGTCTCTACACGCTACCTTTGCCGCCCCAGTAAGTGGACGGAAGAATGGCTGTGGGGCACTCCAAGACCAGAGGAGGAAGTGATCTAGCGGTGGATGGGCCAGAATTCAATTCACTTAATAACTAAACCACCACGGCAATAGAGGATTTTAAAAACCGAGAAACAAGGACGTAGCTTAGGGCTAAACTCCGCCACTGTTCGCCTTCTGACAGTGCCAGTCCCATTGCTGGATAAAGGAGGAGGGTGACTCTAATGGTCTTTGTTATTGCTAAACTGCAACTATTGCTAATAGTACTGGCAAATTACTGAAGCCGGCAAAACATAACAATTAAAGATTAAACAATTGTCAATTTAAACAATGAATTTTGCCATTTTAGAATGTGATATTAAACACTCAAATGTGTCATAAAACACTAAATGTGTTATTTAGCACTAAATGTGTTACTAAGCACATGATGTTAAGGTAGACCACAATAAAAAATAGAGGAGTCTAAGCACCGAGCCATCATCATTGAGATTGTAATCATTATCATTGTCATTATCATCATTATTATTATTATCATCATCATCTTCATTGTTATTATTATTATTTATTATTTTTTAAATTGTTGTTATTGTTATTGTTTCTGGCAGTAGAACTGGTGGTGGTGGTAGTAATTTCGAAGTGGAAAGACAAGTAATGGAAGTAGTAATACTTGTAGTAGTGGAGGTACTGGAAATAGTAAAATTGCAGAGAGTGAGACAGAGAAAGACAGAGATGGAAAGAGCCAGGTAGACATACAGACAGACAGAGAGTCGGCGGCGAGACATATGAGCTGCTAATCTGACTGCGCGCTACGGTGCTTTATGGGTTTCGAAGAGACAGAGACAGACAGAGACAGAAACATACAGAAACAGACAGAGACAGACAGAGACAGACAGAAACAGAAACATAGACAGACACATAAATAGAAATACAGAGACAGTGATAGACACACAGGCACAGACGGAGACACAGACAAACGGAGACGACAACATAAACAGAGACAGACAGACAGAAAAGAATAAATATAGGCAGAGAAGGGCTGAGTAAGAAAGAAAGAAGGACTGATAGGTCCAGACAGAATGAGACAGAGAGTTACAGAGCAATGAAGAGAAAAACTGAGACAAACTGACACAGGCTGAGACTGACAGAAGATGACAGACAGATATACAGAGACAGACAGTGAGACAGAGACAGACAAGAAGAGAGGGAGTTCTCGTGAAGCCATAAAACTCAATCGCTTGCTACTGATTGCCCGTCTCTTCCTGCCTGCTTCTTCCTCCTGCCTCCTTCCTTCTCTGCCTCTGAGCCAGCCAACACTTCTTCGTTCTAAGCGAAATACTCTGTTCGACGGACGAACGTTTTTAAATCTTCATTTGCTATGCTAATGTCGGCCATCTCGTCTCATCCTCTTCCTCATTCCTCAGCATTTTCATCTAATCCTTATTGTCCTCCCTCGCCGTTCCACTGCTAATCCTCTTCCGCTTTGACTTCCTCTCTTTTCCTCAGTTGTGCCTTCTCGTTCTTTTCCTCCACAAAATCATCATCGTGATCGTTATCATCGTCGTCGTCGTCACCATCACCTTTATTATCATCAGCAGCTTCATTATCGGCATCACCGTTGTAATTAGCATAATCATAATTTTAATCATTTTAATAATCACAATCATTATCGTCATCATCATCATCATCAAAAACATCACAAACATCATCATAATCGTCATCACCACCAGCAGCAGCGTCATATTAATCATCCTCGCTATCACCATCGTCATCGTCATCACCATCGTCATCGTCATCACCATCGTCATCGTCATCACCATCGTTATCGTCATCACCATCGTCATCGTCTTTATACTCTGCATCACCATTCTCGTTCTTCTTCACACCTGTTCTTCCTTTTTTTATTGTTCTTATGCTCTTCGCATAGTGTTCTTATCCTCTCCATCTTTCCCTTCTAATCTAATTCTAATCTCCCTTCCCATTCTGATTTCTTTCACCTCCATTTTATATCTTCACCTTCCTCATCTTCTTGTAATGAAATGTAATGTAATGAAATGTAATGTAATGAAATGTAATGTAATGAAATGTAATGTAATGAAATGAAATGAAATGAAATGAAATGAAATGTAATGTAATGTAATGTAATGTAATGAAATGTAATGTAATGAAATGTAATGTAATGAAATGTAATGTAATGAAATGTAATGTAATGAAATGTAATGTAATGAAATGTAATGTAATGAAATGAAATGTAATGTAATGAAATGTAATGTAATGTAATGTAATGAAACGAAATGAAATGTAATGTAATGTAATGTAATGTAATGTAATGTAATGTAATGTAATGTAATGTAATGTAATGTAATGTAATGTAATGTAATGTAATGTAATGTAATGTAATGTAATGTAATGTAATGTAATGTAATGTAATGTAATGTAATGTAATGTAATGTAATGTAATGTAATGTAATGTAATGTAATGTAATGTAATGTAATGTAATGTAATGTAATGTAATGTAATGTAATGTAATGTAGTGTAGTGTAGTGTAATGTAGTGTAATGTAGTGTAATGAAATGTAGTGTAATGTAATGTAATGAAATGTAATGAAATGTAATGTAATGAAATGTAATGAAATGTAATGTAATGAAATGTAATGTAATGTAATGTAATGTAATGTAATGTAATGTAATGTAATGTAATGTAATGTAATGTAATGTAATGTAATGTAATGTAATGTAATGTAATGTAATGTAATGTAATGTAGTGAAATGTAATGTAATGTAATGTAATGAAATGTAATGTAATGAAATGTAATGTAATGAAATGAAATGTAATGTAATGTAATGTAATGCAATGTAATGAAATGTAATGTAATGAAATGTAATGAAATGTAATGTAATGTAATGTAATGTAATGTAATCGCCACTCATCTTGCTCTTCGCCATCATCTCTCCTCCTCGTCCTCCTCCTCTTCTTGTCTTTCCTCTGCTTCATAGTTTTCCTCGTCCTTCATATCCACCCAATGATGATTGACCACGTTCTCTCCTCCTTGTCCCATTCCCTAGGCTACTTCCTACTCTTTCTCCTCCTTCCCCTACTCCGCTTCCTCCTATATTTTTTTGTATCTCCCTACTCCTCCTTTTTCTCCACGTGCCTCTTCACTTTCCCCTCCCCTTTCACTCATTATCTTTCTACTCCCCTTGTCATCGGAATCCTTCTCGTTTCAATAGCAATTCCCATACTTATCGCACATGGTTAAGTCCTCATCAAATCATGCGAGACATTTAGACACCTTTAATTGCTTATTCAGAAACCTTTATATACCCTAGTTTGTTAATAATTCTAATGCTACAAAAGTATAGGTAAAATTGAACAGCAAAAACTGATCATCATATTAAGCCAATAATTTCACACCCATTTAAACGCTAGTGATCGCTCTGTAAGAGAAGGAGCAGGATTCTGTCAGCTCCTCCACTGTTTGCAGTCCATCAGTCCTAGTCTCAAATGTGCATAAAGAAGGAGGGCAACGCTAATGTTATTATACAGTGTCGCTAAACTGCAACTACCGCCATCATTATCAATGTACTGCATAATTATCGTCATGTTATGTAAGAACCTTTCGCTGAACTTCAGGGAGTCACCCATTGTTCGTCCCCTAGTAGTGCCAGCCTCAATCCTAGATGAAAAACGCAATAATACTAACATGGGTGACGGTTGTCAATAGAAGTAACTAGAATTTAATAACAAGCTAGTGATTATTTTCGCCATACTGATCTGTGAACAAATTGTGAGTTGTCTTTTGTTGGGAGAATAGTGTTATGTGATCTGGTTAATTGGTGATTGGAGTGGGGACTGAATGGAGGTACGAGTTGGCGAAGAACGTGCTTGGGACTGTGCTATGTTTGCAAGTTCAGAGACTGTAAAGAACGTTTGTTCTTGGTTACCTAGGCTTAGGCTCTTCGTAGGATGACGTTAAGCTATTGATATCCATCCATATACTCATTGGATACACGTCTGAGGAAGATAATGCACAACTGTGGTCAATTTCGACAGACATTGTAACCGTTAATCGCACAATAATCCTTTAGCGATGAGCGGCATATGTTTTCTCATACATTTCAGTACACGCTGGTCGTTAAAGGGTTAACAGGAAATATTTAAATACTTTTCTTACACACCCTTTTTATGTTTGATCATGCTATTGTATTTTCGAGTTGCACAATTTGCCGGCATTCAATAGAACTATTGCCATTTGCATTCTCTACTTATTCAAATATTTAAATCAGTTATATGACCACGGTCTCATTCGGAGATGAAGCACTCTAAATCGGGTCGAGTTTCATTGCTGAAGAGCTCATCCTTTGAGTTCAGAATTCGATCTCAGGCAAAGCTTGGCTATATGGTTAATTACATAAGACTGGAATCAGCAAGTAGGACTTTTTGAATATGCATTTCCTAACTACGTGTACAGAGTGCTGTCGTGAACTTGTCAATCCAATTGACGATAGAAATAACTTTCTGGTAATAAACCGTTTTGTGCAAATAAAAATGAAAATAGAATTCTTTATGATTGGTGAAGTCATTTATTACATTTTTCCTATGTTAAAGGTTTACTTCTTTCCTTCTTTCTCTAGGCGGCGGCATTTGTTAGAAATGAGATGCGTAGCGTTATTGGCGCCCTGCGTGCCTGCCGACGGTTAAATTCTACCCTATAATAACTGGTCATCATTCGCTCAATCTGTTCTCGTAATCATACTGCGATTTGTCAGTTCGAAATAGAACGAAGATTTTTATTATTATAATTATTATTATTATTATTACTATTATTATTATTTCTATTATAATTATTATTTTTTTAGTGCCCGAGGTATTAATATTATTATTATTATTATTATTATTATTATTATTATTATTATTATTATTATTATTGAAAGACTGTCACGCAATTTATAAATATTTCGCTAATAGTTAATAGTTAATAGTTTTTTGATTGATTCGATTAACTAATAACTTCTTGGAAAGTCTAGGGTAGAATAATAATATCACATCATAATGACAGATTCTTGTAATTGAACCTATTCAGAAATTTTAATGACTATATAGCATTTTTGGATTGCTCATCAAGAGTTCAATTAGATATTAACATTTTTATTTATCAAAATTGCTCAAATAATCTTATGTCCTGTGATATGCATCAAATTACATTTGATCAGAAAACACGTGTCATACATTGTGAACTATAAAAAAGTGAACCTTGAGAATTCGTATAATAATTTGTATAATAAAAATTTGTCTATTGTAATTAAATATGGAAAAACATCAGTTTAATTATTATGAATTTTTTACTTATCTTGTATTAGTCGTAATGTGTGTTCAAAATGTCTTCCTTCAGCCTGTAATTCTGACATTGGCGTAAATAGTGCATTGCTATTCTGTCCTCATCAAAGAACGCCATGTTGTAAACAAATGACGTCACTGAAATGTCATGATTGCGACGTCAATTTTAGACAGGTACAGCGCTTTAATATAAATATAATCACTTTAATAGTTAGGTGTAAAGTACTTTTAGTTTAATAGCACTTTTAATATTTGGTATGTATTTCTCTAGTCACAAGAGAGGTCTGTGTTTTTCCGTTCACAATGCAAATTTCATTAAAAATTTATCTTTTGTATCGTAAAACAATGGTTGAGTTCAGAGTTTAACGACAGTTTATGGCATCAAGGGCAGCTGACCTTTACATAAAATATTATCCACCGATAGAAATACTTTCGTAGTAACACTTGCAGTTTATAGACACTCTGTGATAGCACAAGATTATTAGCGTCGCCCTTCATACAGGCTTGGGACTAGCACTGATAGATTGCGAACAGTGGCGGATGTCTGCAAGGTGGTAGTTTCAGTTAAACGACACTCTGTGATCTTTGGAATCGGCCTCCTCCTAACAATATTTGGCTTGGGACTGTCACTGACTAAGTAACTAGTGAGAAGTTTTTTGAAGTGTAACTATGTTCTTTTACACATTCACACGTTGTGTTGAATATTTTAACGACACCGTTCCATATCGAAGATGATTCTGTGTCACCCTCCTCCTTACTCCAGGCTTGGGATTGGCATTGTCAAAGTCCAAACGATGTGCTGTTTTTCTCATTCTTATAGGCAGTTCATTACGCTTAATAGAGGTGCGTAATTATTCAGACCAATTGTCATTGCTCGTTTCGGCATAGCATATCTATAAATAGTGGTGGTGGTTTGCAGTTTAACGACACTGTGGGATAGCATAGATCATTAGCGTCGCCCTCCTCCTTCGTGAAGGTTTGGGACTGGCCTTGGCCGAGTACTGTTAGTGGCGGAGTTACATCTCTGAACACTGTTGATTTACTTTACATGTAGTTGTCATGTAAAACCTTTAAACGGTGTCTTTCGGAAGCTATACATTTCTCGTTTTCATTATTCTTTATACACAAATCTGCCTCTGCATATCCGCAATCACATAAACCTGGCAGTGTCAGACCATGATCTGGACGAATGAGGAGGGCGACGCTAATAATCTTTGTTATTTACTTAATTAATTACTGTTAATTGTGAATTTCTAAGTGACGTTAAATGAAATCACCGTAAGTAATATCGCATGTATGCTTGTAAGCTTATGCACAAAACTGTGAGACAGTACTAAATAACTACACACCTCTTTTAAGTACAAATTCAAGTTATAAGAGTAGCATTAGATCAACACATGACGATCAACTCTTAACCACCAATAGGTCATTGTCAGAAAGTGACGTTCCAGGTCCTTGGGGTTCAAACTGCACCCCTATTTAATTGAGAATACAAATCAAGGATATGCTCTGTTTACTGGTAATGGAATACCATGTATTTTATATAAGCATAGTACTGTTCAATGTTTTCTCCAAATTACACATCTAAAACGTCCAGTTACATACATTTGTCACACAGTACATTTGATACATTGACAGAGTGTGCCGGACAAGCAGTCCTGCTTCGAATTCTCCAGAGTCCAGTTCTATAAGTTGGATTGCATCCATGATCGGTCTTCTGAACAGGGCTGGCTTGTCCAAACGTCTTCTTATAAGTGGCTCGACAAGAGACTCTCCGAGACTGACGATGAATTGGCGACGGCGTATCGCTTTGGACGAATTGTTCCAGTCAGGGTTATTGCACATCCAGACCACGAAACTGGCAATGGCAGCTGTGTCAAGCATGTTGAAGAACAGGACCATTGGCCACCTGTTGATCTTTCGTTTACAGGAGTAGATGCACGCCAGATGATCCATGTTATCTGCACCGCTCTTAGTTGCATTGTAATGAAGGATGATCTCTGGTTTTTGTTTCAGACCATCGACAGCCTTGTCGTGATGCATTGTTGACAAAAGAATGACCGATTTGCCCTTTTTTGGGATATATGATACCAAAGTCTTGTTGCCATCAAATGCAAAGATCGAAGAAAATTCGTCTCTGTTTTTTGCTATCATGCTTTGAGGAATGTCTCGTTTGTTCTTGCGCATTGTTCCTACGTAGGTCATACCCTGAGTAAGCAATTCTTCTGCCAGCGCAACGCCTGTAAATAGGTTATCTCCCACTACATTCCGTCCACTCTTGTACCAAGGTGATACCATTGCTTTCACAATACGAGCTCCCTGATCGTGATCTCGAACTTCATTTGGCTGCCGCCCAAGATAGACCTCTGCGTTCAGTGGATAAGACGTGGCACTGTCACAGCACCACCACACCTTTGTCCCATATTTGGCGGGTTTGCTGGGTATATACTGCCTAAATGGACATCGCCCTCTGAAGGGGACAAGTTGTTCGTCCACTTTTATGCCTGTTCCCGGGATATAGTATTTTCGTAATCTTGCAACAAACATTGTCCACAGATCTCGAATAGCAGCCAGCTTGTCGGTAGCACGCCGTTCTTCGCGAGTGTTTTTGTTGTCGAATCTGCAATAGCGCAAGATCTGTTTGAAGCGCTTTAGACTCATGGTGGGGAGAAAGATTGGTCTGCCATATTTTCTGGACCACAATTCTTCGAGTGACTCTTGATTGCCTCGATAGACGCCTGCTAATAACAATAGGCCGATAAATGCTTCGCATTCTGTCCAGTCGAATTCCTTTCAGCGTTTTTGCTTATCCTGATGAATAGAGTTCCATTCTCGATAACAACGTTCTGCTTCTCGGTTCGTTTCCCTTATGACTACAGACAGAATCTCTTCGCACGAGTAAAGTTGAAATACCTCTTTGATTGAATCTTTGTGTCCTTCGGATGTTACTCCGGGTTGCTGCCGGATAATGTCCTGAACTTGCCGACGGTGAATTCCAGGTGGCTCAGTAGTCCAATGTCTGCCTGTTCGATCCACAATCGTGTTGGTACAACCAATGAGCTGATCTGCAGCTGTGGGTTGTGTTGGGTCTGCAGTATTGTGTGCGCCCCGTCCACGATAATAACCACGGCGTGCTCCACGTGTACCTCTTGTAATTCCTCTTGCAGTACCAGCTCTTACAGGACCTCTTCTTCTTGTATTCCTTGTAGTAGATGGTTCATTTACCTGCTCTTCGTCAGACGCACTGACATCTTCTGATTCGTCAAATTCCTCGGACACATGATCTTCGTTATCAAAGGCGGGACCAACTTCAGGCAAATAATCTCCATCTTCACTATCATCGACATCCCCTTCAGCTACATTGTCTTCATCGATTTCTGACTCCTCTTCCATAATCATTCGAAGAGCTTCAGCTGTGGAATACCTAGCCATGGTGTTATTTATTTTCTAATACTTGAAATGTAAGCAAAACAAAATGGCTGACTTCTAAAAAGGTCAAACTAATATCAGGAAATGTCTAAAATATAAAAACATAACAAATTATTGCAGTATTTAGCACGAATTACCTGAATTTGTTCATCGCATCAACGTCATAATTTTGGGGTGCAAATTGCAACGTCGATGAACATATGCTGGCAAAAATTGACGTAAACTCTTTTGTTATCGTTTTATGCAGGTCTATAGGCAAAAATGGTACACTAACAATGTCCTAGAAGATAACTGCTGAAATTTTAATAATAACACGTGAGTCGCCATAGAAACGGCCGTGGGGTGCAGATTGCACCCCAAGGAACCATTGAGGGTTAAGTCCAACTTAACCAGATAAACTTAATTAGTTTGCTATCATCTGACGCATTTGTGGACTATAGATGATTTCACTTGTCTTAAGGTTCGCACATTGACTGTTTTGTGCTCTATTTGTGTATAATAGTACAGTATGTTAACAATTAACTAATTTCAGGTAGCAACAAATGATACTCAGAAGCAGAACACTAGCAAAAGCTCACACATATTTACAAAATGTCTGGATACTTGGCATTAGTCTCAGACTGTTTAGAGTATAATTCCAGACCCATAGACCTGCATAATTGATAGCAAACTCCTTTATTTCGGTCCTAGCATAAGTAAGCCTATAATTTATGAGAAAGTCTGAGAATAGCGCAGACAATATTGGAATTGGCATCAATAATAACAATAATAATTATAATAATACTCTTCATCCTCTGCTGCCTTCTCCTCCTAATACTCTTATTATTTTTCTTCTGATCTGTTTATTTTCCATCATCTCCTCCTCCACCTCCTCCTTCTCCTCTTCCTTCCAAGCCATCCCCACCCCATCCTCATTATTCTCCTCCTCCACTTCTTCCTACATTTCATGCATCTCAAATACCTCTTCCTCCTCATCCTAATTCACCTGCCTCTCCTCTTTAACGTCATCCTCTTCCTTCTCCTCCTTCTCCTCATCGCTCGCGTTTCAATCTCATATTTCACGCACATCAAATCATACCATCTATTTTAGACACCACTAATAGCCGCTTCTAAAAACTTTATAGTGTGTGTTTTCTGTCGAGTTGCAGCTTTCTGCAACTTGAATGTTGATCAACTGCTTGTACTTATGGCGTAATACTGTCACTTAAAAGAGGTGTATAACTATTTAGGACATTTGGTTTTTATCAGTCAGTCGAGCTGATTTTTGACGCTGAAAGAGTGGAATGTAGCAATTATAGAACGAGAGCACTGATAAGCCACCTCAGTGAGACGCTGATGATGGTATTAACGAAAAGATTGAGAAAACAGACAGAGGAACAACTAACAGACGCGCAGGCAGGTTTTAGAAAGGACAGAGGCACCGTACAACAGATATTTACACTAAGGCTGATAGGAGAAAAGGCAAGAAGGAAAAATAAGAAAGTATACAACTGTTTTGTAGACTTTAAGAAGGCCTTTGACAGCATCGATCAGAACATAGCATGGGCAGCATTAGAGTCGTATGGCGTTGATAGCAAACTGACCCGATTACTAAAGGAAATCAACGGCAACGCGAGAGCAGTGGTACGGGTGGAGGACGAGATCGGTACCTGGTTCAGCAAAATAGAGGCACAAGACAAGGAGATCCGATATCGCCTAACACATTTATTACTTTCTTGGAAAGAGTCTTGGACAAAATTAGAGAAGAAGAAGAGAGGGGAGTTACAATTAGCGGAACAAATTTCAGTGACCTTTGTTTTGCCGACGACATCGATTTAATAAACGAAAATGAACAGAGACTGGAACAGACAACACAAGAATTAAACAAAGAAGGCAAGAGATATGGTCTAGAAATGAACTACGACAAAACAAAAACAATAATTTTGGGGGGAGAAGATTGCTACAGAAAGGATTGTTGTAGATGGAGTCCAATTGGAAAACGTAGAAAGATTCACATATCTAAGGAACAATATGACATATGACTTGGACTGTAAAAAAGAGGTACTAACAAGAATTGCAAAAGCGTCAATATCATAAAAGGTTATGGACAAAATCTGGAAAAGCAAAGCCATAAAATTAGAGACAAAATTAAGCGTTCTGCAAACATGCATGTTTAGTAGCATGCTATAATTTATGGTTGCGAAACATGGGTAGTAACAAAATACATAGAAAGGAGAATTTTTGACATTTGAGAGAAAATGTTACATTAAAATATTAAGAATAGACTGGAAACAAAAGGTCAGCAATGTAGAACTGTACAGAAGAATACAACCAAAAGAAAATCTAATGCAAAAAGTAATTAAAAGAAAGTTAGGTTTGTTCGGCCATATATGCAGAATGAGCGATGATAGAAAAATCAAAACATTGTTGTTCGGAAGAATGGAAGGAAAGAATAAAAGGGACATCCTCACAAAGAATGGCTATACGATATAAAGGAATGGGGAAATAAGCGTATCCAAGAACTGGCACAAATAGCACAAGACAAACAACAGTGGAAAGTCACGACGAAGTGGGCATCGGACATTTACGGACGTTGTGCCCAGGATTAATGATGATGATTGATGGATGGATCCGGGAGTTTAACGACCGCTTTTGACAACAAAGGCCGTTGCAGTCGACAGAAATTTGCTAGGCATATTGCAGCACTTACCGCTCATTATCATGATGATGATGCTTTCACTTATGGCGTGATACTTTGACTTAAAAGAGGTGTGTAACTATTTAGGACATTTAGTTTATATCAATCAGTCGAGCTATTTTTTTACGCTGAAAGGGTGGAAAGTTCCGGAAGGAAAGATTTTTGGAGCTGTTGCATTACTTAAATTTCAAGAAATGACCGAAAGTTTTGAATGATGTGCGCTCTCTGTTATCATTGAATTTTAATTCTGTGACAAATTGAGAAGCACTCTTCTGAATTATTTCTGTCGATGACAACGGCCTGTCGTTAAATCCTATTCTCAGGCCTCGATTGTGAGAGAGGTTGAAGCTGGCGATCTTTGTTTTAAATGGCACAGTGTCATCAAACTCAAACTGTATACGTCTACTGCAAATGCAAGCACTCATCGTAATTATGCAGTTTAGACCATTATACCAGCAAGAAATGCCCTGAATGGTCACACACCTTTTTTAAGGGCTATTTTTGCGCCATAACTAGAAACGTTTGATAGGTTTTTCAGAATAATACATTACAGAATTAGTTTCAGTATAACGACAATGTGTCATAACAAAGTTCATTAGCATTGCCTTACTCTTTAATCCTGACTTGTCGCTAAATTGTAGGAAACAACCATGTTACATCTCTAACATTGCGGACTGTATTCAATATTATATTCAGTGGTAGCAAAAGAGCCAGAATGATCAAATTATGGATATGGTTATTACAGTCCGCAAGTTCCTGAAGCATGATACAACATAGCATTTACTTAAAAGCACCATGCTGACCATATTGGGTATTTCGGAAATTGCATTCGGTATTTTCAATCGTTGGTAAGAAACGCAAAATGCTCAAATTATAAATAAAAAAATGTCATTGCATACATTACTGCAGTACGGTATAACATAGTATTAACGTATAGACAGCCTGCAGATGATTTTAGTATCAAAGTTAGTTGTAGCGAAGATACGCTAGGATAAGGTCGACTTCAGCGCTCACTGATGTCACCACTCAAATATATTATTTAAACTGTTGATATCTATCCATTCAATCAGCGCGCATGGATTGATAAAAAAAAGAGTGATAAATTTACAGTAATTGTGTTCGACATCGGCTGTCATTGCAACCATTAATTGTTGTTTAGCAGTGATTAGTAAATAACTCACCTTAGACACCTTTATAATCAGTCTCAGATCAGTTTTTTCCACATACGCTGTTAACGAAACAACGTTTAAAATCCTCCGCCGCAAGAACTGAGGCAATGCCAGTTCCAAGCATGGGTAAGGAGAAGGTCGAATGCTAGAGATCTTTGTTATCACATAGTGTCGTTAAACTGCAACTAGGCATATATAACCTTACCTTAAGAAACATTTATTGTGACACTTGGCATATAATATTTAAAGCCAAATATTACGTCATGCTTAATGATGATTTTTAATGACTATGGATAACCATGATGGAGATGGGTTTCCCACCCCACCTCATTCAGCTATTGTTAAATCTCTACAGACAATAACGAGCAACTGTCAAGACAGACGGAATTATGTCGACATGGTTTAGTATCAAGAAAGGAGTCCGACAAGGATATAATTTATCACCAAGCCTGTTTAACATTCTGGCAGAACATGTAATGCGAAAAGCACTACTAGGCTACCACAAGGGATTCAGGATTGGAAGGAAGACTATAAATAACCTTAGCTATGCTGATGACATCGTGCTACTGGCCACTTCACCAGAGGATTTATAGGAGTTGGTGCATCGTGTTGAGATATCAGCAAAAGAATACCGATTAACGTAGCAAAGACAAAAGTAATGACAAATAACATTGACGCACTTTTGATCAAGGTGGACGGATACAAACTGGAGCCAACGACCTCATTTATACACTTGGGGAACAGAGTAACGACGGAAGGGGACTGCACGAGTGAGGTAAAATCAAGATTAGCTATGGGAATGTCATTCATGTTAACGCTGGTAAGCCTCTGGAAGAATAAATCAGTCGTGACCAGTAGAACGTATGGTTTTGAGGCGTGGACAATAAAGAAAGAAGAAGAGAAACGCATACCAGCATTTGAGAACAAGTTCATGAGGAAACGGCTCAGAATTCCATGGACAGCAATGGTGACTACCGAACAAGTGTATCAACTGGCGAAAGTTGACAGCAAACTGTTGGGCCACATCGAATCCAGAAAACTGCGGTACTTCGGGCACATCGTGAGACAGCCTAAAGACAGTATTGAGAACAGTGTGATGTTGTGTATGGTGGAAGGAAGCCGAAGTCGTGGAAGACCCAGAATCTGCTGGTTTGACAATGGCATGGCGTGAACTGGTTTAAGAGGCACAAACTTAATTAACATCTTACGAGACAGAAAGCATTGGACATCACTTTCCCATTCATGTAGTCAACCGTCGCGATGCGACGATGACGATGTGACATGACATGATATGTCATAATGATGACTTATTGGCTTAATTGGTCAATATCATGAGAATTCTTGTTACTGATTATCAACTTTGTTTCTGAAATAATCACACAAGCTCTACGGGTTCTTTTTTCCAAATATTATTGTGTCATACCGCAGAAATGTGTTACAATGACATTACTGGCTTTTAACTTAAAGATCTTGAATCCAAATTACAAGCAACGATTATGCACAGACCTAAGGTATTACTACAATTTTATATTTACCTGAATTTGCATTCAATAGTGCAAGAGACATAATTTTTTAAAGTACTTAGCAACTTTCAATTTTCTTTTAACATGGCATGCATAGGCCTACATTGCCTGCTTGAGAATTTTTGGCTATTAATGTATACTATAATTATGATATTTGTTTCAATGATGGTATGTCATTAAAAGAAAGGTAAATGAACAATCACTTTAAAGTTTCAAAGTAGTTTGAGGGCCCTATATCATAATTGCAATTCAGTATATAGTACATTTGTGTGTTCGAAGTTGGTCTCGAGTTTTTAGATAACACTTTTAAACGATGTCTTCATTGTAAAGTGTGAACATCCCCCTACTCTGCACGTTCTTAGCCTAATAAGTTTATCAGTGCCAGTCCCACGGCTGATGAAGTAGGAGGTGGACGCTAATGATCTTTGCTATTAATAACATAGTGCAATTAAGCTGAAACCACTGTGTGTATACACTCAACATGTGTCACCCTTTTTCCACACAAACAGTGAGAACTGAACTAAGCAGTTGTACACCTCTTCTAAGTAGAATATTCATGTTATAAGAGTATGCAATAGATGATAATGAACATTAAGTTTTAAATACAAAATTGGTCAACATTAATTACATAAAATAATATTTAAAAGACGTCAACGGCCATAATGATGTCGTTAAGCTTCTGCAAACCATCACCACCGCATTGCGTTATCGTAGCCTAATAACATTCAATGGGACCAAATTAATAATTATAAACAAACCCTTGAAGGAATAATGAGGTGTTTATCATCAATATTATGTCGGTACACAGTTTGCCTTAGGTTCCAATATTTTGACATTAATGTAGGATCGAATTGAACATTACGCAGACAGGCGATAAAACAACAGCCCAACCGCCTTTCTTTATTACGCAAACCTTTCGCGTTAGTTAAAAAACCACGGCTTATCACGGAGCGTTTGCAAAGTAGAACACTCGCGATCGGATGTATCCACACGATAAGAAATTCATGTACGAAGAACGCATCGGCTGAGTTTCAAAATTTAATTTGAGGCGTAGGGCCTACGTGCTGCCATAAGGTGTCGCTACACTAATGCAATTAAAACCGACTGGAGAGCGAGCTTATTTAGACGCCTTCAAAATTTTGCAATCCGATGCTATATTAATGGCATTCAATGGGTTTCGTAATCAAATATTTTCATACTTAGCACTGGAATACCATGAAAAAGTGTTTTTAGAAAAGGCGACAATCAAATTAGCGCATTCAAAAAGCTGACAATCAAAAGAGTGAATGCTTGGAAGCGCTACAATCAAAAGAACGTGTGAACAAAAAGTTGACAATCGAAAAGGCGACTTGCAATAGCTGCCGCAAGTAAACTTCTACACCAACTGAAGAAACCATTTAACTGAAATTATTTTAATTAGCACATGTGGATGTTCCTACATGAAGGTCTATAACACGAAAAGTCGAATATCAATAATGCTGTGAAAATGTCTTTAAATAGTTGGAAATGTTCGAACTTATTTATTTTGGAGTAACAGTTGAACCTTGTTTTAAAATGTGTAGATTGTGATCATGAGTGATGTCTCTTAGGTAATCTCGAAACTTGTTCGATTGCAACAATCTTCAACAATTGTCTGTCAAAATCGCCCTTTTATTAGTAAGCCATTGGACTCCTTCACCGTTCGCTTCATCGCAATACCAGTCCAAGCCTTCATAGATGAGGAAGGCGACGCAAATGATTCATATTATCACTCAGAGTCGTTAAGTTGAAACTGCCACAACATATTCTAGCATATTAAGAGTAAGGATAAAAAATTCATTGCTACTCGAACAAGGGCGTCACGATGAAATGCTAAATTTGTAATCTGAACATTTTGAAAACAAATAACAAACAATGATGATGCAGCGTTATTAAATTTTATAACCATGAGTAATTGTTTTATTCTATTCAATTTGTATTCAACAGACATGATGAATTTAAAAAGTACTTTTGAATTTTAAAATTTCTTTTCAACATGCATGGCTCTACTGCTTGAGAAGTTGTTGGCTATCGATGAATATTGTAATTTTTTTTATATTTAAATGGATACAACTACGGGGTGTCATCCAATGGAAGATGAATAAATAATCACTTTCAAATTTAAAAATAGAGTAAAAATCTAAAATTATTATTTTCCAAATATAATTTATTGTACATCTGTGACCGAAGTTGGTTTCTTCTGTAAATTTTAAAGATTTCTCGTGTGAGATAATTGCTGTAAAATAATATAGTTCAATTTGACTTTCAAGTACTTTATGATAGCATAGTGACTTTGTATCGTTTAACATCATATATTCTTATGATTGCAAGGTTGTTTCGAAACTTTTAATGGTGTTGTTCGGATGCTATAAGTTCTCTGTTTCCGTAGAAATTTTATGCTACGGTAAAGTAGAAAGCACTGTTCTGAATAATTTCTGTCGGCTCCAACGATCTTTGTTGTCATAGGCTGTCGTTTGATTCTGTTTTCAAACCTCGAGGACGGCAATGCTAACGATATTTGTTCAATGTTACACAGCATCATCAAACGAAAGCAACTGCTATTACTAGCGTGTGCACAGAACGTGTGCCGTTTAACACTACACAAACAGTGAACACTATGCAAAATGGTTGCATACCGCTTTTAAGTTTAGTTTCCTCGCTATTAAATAAACGCAGATATCGGTTTTAAAGTACATCCCAAAATAGGATGCAAACTCCAAGTTTCAAGTAGAATAAAAATTTACTTTCACTACATTTTCTGTAACAGAGGCAGTTCATAGACATCGTGTGCCGCTTGCGTCGCCCTCCTTTTATATCTAGGTTTTGGACAGACAGTTTGCGAGCAGTTGCGAAGGCCTGCTAAGTGATAGCTTCAGTTTAAAGACAATGTGCGATAGGAAGGTTCATTTGTATCGCCCTCCTCCTAACAATCTTCTGGGTTGGGACTGGCACTACCAACGCAAGCAGTTTTAGGTGCTTTTACTATTCTTTTTTGCGTTTCAGAAAACATGTGATGCGTAGTCTTGCTAATTCTTATGGACCGCCTGGTAAACTTTAAAGAGGTATAGAATTATTATGAACGGTTTAGCCGCACCTACGACATAGTAGGCCTACATCTCTCGTAACAATTGATTTACTTGAGTTCTGCTATAACACCTTTAAACACTGTTTTTTAGAAGCTATAAATATCTCGTTTTAATTACACTGTAATTTCAGACAGTGCTTGCAGTTCGGAATTGCCAGTCCCAGGCCTAGATAAGGAAAGACGGCGACTCTAGTGATCCTTGTTATTACACGGTGTCGTTAAAACTGTAATTAGCTAAATATTAATAATACACTGTCTGAAGACAACGATCATTAGACACACCCTTCACCTTTATTCAGTACCAGTCCCAAGCCTGGATAGAGGCGGAGGGCGACGCAAACCTTATACGTTATTACACGGTATCGTCGATCAACAAATAACCATGCAAACTAATCCTAACTTTAAAGCGAGACATTTCATCTGTCTGTCCAAAGAAAGGCCCGCAAGCGAAACGTCCCAACGATGTGTTACACCAATCACTTCGGTCTAATTATTTAATTATCGAATTCATTGTCCTCCCTTCCTGACCCTTCATCTTCTCCCACATTCTAATCTCCCCTTCACTTTGCTTGTTCTTTCTTATTCCACCTCCAATATATCTTCTCCTTCTTTATCTTTCTCTTCATCCTACTCTACCTTTTCCTCTTCATTCTCTTCGTCGTTTTTTTCCTGCTCTGTGCCATCTCCTCCTCCTTCTCCTTCTCCACTCCTTCTCCTCCTCTTATCCCATTCCCTTGTTCCTTCTCTCTGTCCTTCTTCTCCTCCTCTACTTCTTCCTACATTTCACGCCTCTTCCATACCTCTTCCTTCTCATGCTCCTTCACATCCTCCTCTTTCTGCTATCCCATCCCTCCTTCTCCTTTCCTCCTCTTCCTTGTTTCAATTTCAAGTCCCCATTGTTCTGACACATATCCGCATTCATATCACGCTAAGTATTACAGACACCTTTAATAGCGTATTCTGAAACCTTGATATCGCACAGGTTTGTCAGAAATTAAACTAAATGGACTCGCTCTCAAGTAGAAACCTTAAAGGAGCGCTATATAAATATCTCTGTAATGAACGATTAGCGAAAATTTATCCTTACAAATTAGAAGATCTACACTGTTTGCACCCTGAGATTGCTGCCCCAAGCCTGAATGAAGAAGGACGGCGAATGCTAGCGATCTATGACATGTTATCACACAGTGTCGTTAAACTGTCGTTAAACTGATATTACCAATTAACAATTTATACACCCGTTTTAATATTATTGCTCGCCTATAAGAGAAGCAGCCGTACATGTATAGCAATATCAGAGTAAGGGTCAGCATAGTGTGTGCGTTGTCAATTAACTCCTCTACTGGCTGGGGTCTGCCAGTGCCAGTCCAAAACCAAGAAAAAGAAGGAGGGCGACGCCAATGGTTTTCGTTACCACACAGTGCTGCAAAACTGGCACTACCACCGCATTGTCAATACACAATTTGCTTTATGGTCCATTATTTGAACATTTTTAGGTTCTGAATACACAATTCGCTGACATGCGATTAGGGATTAACCGAGTTTGAATTTCTTGCCGAGTCCGAGTACCAAGATTTACGAATGGAATTTTGCCGAGTCCGAAGCCGAGTTATGAATATTCAAAAAAGTCTTATTCTCTTGATGTTTAGATTGGCAGTTTGCACAACTTTAATGAATTATCTAATTTTGCCTTAGTTGACACTAGGAAGTAGTATCTTGTAAGCACTCACGGTAGTTGGGAAGTAATTGTGTTTTTAGAGAGATCTATTGTCGTTTTGTAAATAGAAAAAAGAGCACTTTGTACTTTTAGTTATGTCGATTGTCATTTTGTAAATTAAAAAAAACGATTTTCATTTTCTAAAGAGAAAATCGACAGAAAAATACTTGGACCCATTGTCGGAATTTTGGCGAGTACCAAGAAAAATTCGACCAACTCGAGTTACCAACCGAGTTTTGGTTAATCCCTTCAAGCAATATAGCAATCGTCTATTGCAAAATTTAATCTGAGGCGTACGTGCTGCCACAAAGTGTCGCTAAACGGATACAATCCAGCTGATTGGAGAGACAGAGAGAGAGAGAGAGAGAGAGAGAGAGAGAGAGAGAGAGAGAGAGAGAGAGAGAGAGCGCTCATTTAGACACCTTCAAATTGTTGCAAAGTGATGCTATATTATATTAATGGCATGAAAGATATTGGTATCATAACTTGTAACTTATCACGTAGACCATATGAAAATGCTGGTTTGGCGACCATCAAAAGGGCAAATTAAAAAGAGCGATATTGAAAAGAGCGTGCAAACAAAAAGGCAACTATATCAAAGACGACGTAAAATAGCTGCTGTATACAAACTTCGACACCAATTAACGAAACTATGCAACTGAAGATATTTTAATTAGAGCAGTAATTTAAAAAGAGCTGTCAGCGTCGATTCTTTTAAATTGTTTAGGCCTAATTTTCGCGTTCTTACGATTACAAAATTCTCTGTAAGCAAGCAAATAATTATCTGCTTTAATTTAATTATCTTCTGTAATCGCACAACATGTATAGACATAAGCAGCAGAGCGAATCAAGAAATCTTTGCTTATTATTAGTACAGTTAGCTGTTAACGCGTGAAGAATCATGGGTTGGAAAATATAATAGCTCACGATTCAACCCGTTTCCTCCCATTGCACAGAAAGGCTATAACTGGCCCCGAGGCCAACGAAATTAAGCGTTTGTCGTACTGTTTACCCGCGAAACGTCCTCTGAACAATGTTTTTTACATCCGTGATCGCAAACGTTCTGCGCGCACAGCAGCGAACATTGCACAAGTCCAAGAGTTAATTTGCAGCCAAGAAAACAATCCCGGAACGAGTAAGAATTTCATGCAGTTAAGCGCATTTTTAAACATGACTTAAACCTCACAGTCTTTCGTCAGGCTTTTGTTTTTTCTGGCAATTTTCTGGCAAAAAAGGCACATCAAATATTGATAGCATTATTTCAAAATATCGTAGTAGCATCTTGTAGATATTTCGCAGAATGACAAAATGGATAATTATCTTCAATCTCAGATATTGGACAAGACGCTCAAATAAAAATTATTCAAGTTATACGGCGCCAAAGTTGATGCATTTCTACTGGCCCACCCTGTATGTAACAATATTTCTGGTTCAAATCCGGCGATTGACGAGATCGCTCTTTTTAGACACCTTCAAATTGTTATCAATTTGCGTCTTATTCGAGATATTTCTGGCGACTTCAACGGATTCTGTTGTCAAAAGCGGTCGTTAAACTCTGGATTCATCGTGGAATAGTATAGCAAAACATTGCTTCATAAACCGTTAATATGGCGCCAGTTGACAACATTTTGAAGGTGTCTAATAAATGCGAGATCATCAATCGCCTGGTTTGAATCAGTATAGTGACACCTTGTGGCAGTTAATGACACTAGGCATCTGTCAGTTGTTGACTAGAATCCGTTGGTTGGTTCCACGCTTGTGCATGGGCCCACCGCTGGTGTCTCTGTTCAGCTTGCTGTGCATAATATGGCTAATTAATGCATTTCCTGAGCTCACTATGACATTTGACATAATTTAGGCCAGCGCATAGATTGCCTCTGATTAGATTTCTGAAGTTGCGCTAAATAAATGCTCGATTACATTTAAGCTGTTGAAACAGTGACGAACTTCCACTTCGCAATCGGTGACCAGCTGTTACCATTGCACAACATCTACCTCCAATATTTCTTCATACTCTATAACATACTGTGTGTCGATTTTTTTAAAGACACCGTTCCATATCGAAGATGATTTGGTGTTGCCCTTCTCCTTTCTTCAGACTTGGGACTGGCACTGTCAAAGTCCAAACAGTTGTTGATCAAATTTGTAAAGCATACCGCCCGATTTTAGAATAACATAACAAACTGTGTGATCTCATGAATATATAGCATTAGCTGCAAAATATTTTAGGGTGTTTTAAAAGGATGATTTGACCAGCCAATTGGTTTATTAGTAGCTGCTTAACGATGATGTGTCATGGCAAGGATGATTAGGGGCGTCCTTAACATTTACTCAGGATTGGGCCCGGCACTACCAGATATAAGCCCTTGGTGATTTGTTGTAATTTAAATGGTATTTACGTTACAGAGCAGTTACATTTGCAAGATATAATCTCATAGAAATAGGTAGTATTAATCGAAAGTTTTCAATACAATAAGCTCCCTGTTTTCATTGAATTTTTATTCAGCCACAAAACGGGATACACCGTTCGGAAATTTTTTTTCGACGCTTACTGCCTTACTTGTCACGACTTTTGTTAAATTCTGCCCTCAAATCTCGAAGATTGCCTGTTTTAAAAAAAACAGGCAATCGCCGTCTTCTAGATCTACATAATCTGATAATAATAGAGAAATTTAATGATTTCGAAAAAAAACGTTGGTCTTACGAGTGATTTTGACCACCTACTTAAGCCACTTCAGCAGAGCTGTCACCTGTTTTTAGGGTTACTATAACTTCCGTGATATACAGAACTGGATTACTTATAACAGAGCGAATAGTCCTAAAAAGAGGTGTTGAAATGGAACAAAAACATTGGTATCAATAGGGGACAATATTGCACTAATATTATAACAGTTTGCTTAATTTGACATTATTATCATAATAATCGTTACATTTCAAACTAACAAACAGCAATATGATTCATTTATTCATTCTGAGCATTTATATAGAGCCTCGTTTAAGAACCAACGCATCAGCGATTACGTGATTACAAGTATAGTATGAACGTTTGATATAAAGTCTTATTCAACTGTCTGCAGCCATACGGAATGCCAGTTACGCTGTAGGCCTACGTCTAATATTTGAAAAACGCCGACTGACGAAAGATAGACTAATCAACCTTTCGGAGGGCGTGGGATTCGAAATCGGTTTATCAGCCCTGCGCCAAACAGGAATATGGTCTCGAGACCTCGGTCTTTGTCTCGAAACGGTCTCGAGACCGAAAAACTGCGATTTTGATCTTGGTCTTGGTCTCGAATGCGTCGGTCTTGGCCTTTGTCTTGGTCTTAGTCTCTGACCATCGGTCTTGGTCTCGGTCGTGGTCTGGAATTCGTCGGTCTTGGCCCTGGGTCTTAAAGGAACGGTCATGGGATTGGCCTCCGCCTTAAATCAGCGTTCTTGATCATTTGTCATATTAGAGCAATTTTCTGAATATTTGTCGGTTATATTAGATTATTAGAGACACGAGAGGTTTAGGTCCCACGCGATTGCTATCGATTTATGGCGTGCTGACCATCTTCATATACATGTTACTATGTGAAGGAAAAAATACATTTGCAACCGAGCCAGCCATTTAAGAATTTGCTTTCAAAAATTTAAACTATGTTGTCGCACTGGTCGGCCACGTGAAGATACTGTTAACCTACAATTCCGAGGTCCGTGGTACAAGCACATGTACACCATTCAAACGGAACGTTAATCTACATGTTCGGATGTATTAAGATATTTACCTATCGTATGCTGTAAGTAATTTATAGTGCGATATTCTCAGACCAAAGCCAAGGGCTGAACCCTCAAAAGTTTAGAGTGCACGGTAAAACTCTTTTCTGGGCCATTATTAAGATTAGTATTCTTCAGCAATTAAATTAATGTTTTAAGCGTGTTATTCCGCTTCAGCGTCTTAAAAAATTAAAATTCTTTATAAAAATTATTGGTCTTGGTCTTGGTCTCGGTCTTGGTCTTGGTCTCGGACCACTCGGTATTGGTTTTGGTCTTGCTCTTGAGTTTTTGGTCTCGTGACCAACACCGGCGCCTAAGCGTGTTACTTTAGCAACGTTTAGCAAAGCGCCGCTTCCCTAAAAATTAGTTTCTAACAAGTCATCAAAACTGCTTCTATTTTTAGGCGTCTCTAACATGCGTTTTATAAAAGTTCAGAAAAATACCGTCTGAGAATTGGATAATTGTTGTGTGTGAGGCACAGCCATCTACACACCTTTATCTTAGTCTTTAATTTATATTATATTCTACAGCTTACAATTATGGTTAAATGGGCAATTTAAAATGGGATTTAGCTAGCACTGAATAACGTTAAAAGTTAAATGAATTAACAAATGAAGCTGCAAGGCGCCTCCATTGCTCGCTTTCTGAGAGCGTCATTCCCAAGCCTGAATGAAGAAGGAGGGTGACGCCAACGATCCTTTTTATCACAGTGTCGTTAAACTGCTATATACTTCTACTGATACTAAAACTAAGCTCCTCCACTGCTTGCATTGTGAAAGTGCCAGTCCCAAGACTGGATAAAGGGGAGGGCCGTCATAATTGAGGCAAGGGCAGACAGTGCAGCAGGCTAAGTTCTGCGACGTTTCCATGGTAATAGCAGGAGCCCTATGTAACGTAATGCTGTGATGTCACAGAGACAAGATTTGCAAAGGTGTGCCATGTGGAAAGGAATGTGGTATAACAGTCCAGAGTCATTCCAGTTCGTTTAACAGCTGAGAGTTCACAGTTGACAGAGGTAACGTTGGAACTTAAGATAAAGCGTAGCCGATGTCGTGAACCAAAGGTGATTGCTTCAAATTTAGCAGGGTTTATATCGTTAGACCATATAAGTAGAGTTTGGCATAAAATTATTATCAATTGATGATTTCAATTTAAACAGGCATGCAATTACGAATTTTCCAGAGCAAGATCTTACGGGGGTTGACGTCCTAAAGGTAATTGACGAGGGTAGACTATTTATTCAGTAGGTTCTTGGTCAACCCTTCAGTCAAGACAAATCCAATAGACATAATTTTAAGAATCATTTCTTAATTGTGAGCTTTACAAATTGCAAACGACACATCATAACATCCTTGACAACAGCCACATTGAAATAAAATAAATTTTAAAATTCACCTTCAATTCGTTAGTAGATAAACTATAGACTATATGGTCTATTTCAGTAATATTAATATCAAAGGAATTGCTTTCTCTAATTGGGCAACTGTGTTGTTGTGGCAACTCCTTCCTTCGTTTTAAAAAGTCGATTTTTAGTAATTAGACCCGTAAAAAAATTCACTGCGATCTTTGGGGCCCACAAAATTCGTGGGCCTCGGGCTTTATCCATTTAGCCTATTTGCTAATCCTGCCCTGAAAAGGTGATTGAGAAAAAGTCTTTGGCTGAACACAAATTCCTGGATCGTTGTTCTTAAAATTCCACCAGCGCGCTCAGTTGCTGCTTGTGCCTTTGCAGTGCCAGTCTACAGTCTGTAAAAGGAGGAGGGCGCTTCAACGCACCTGGAAACCAGAATATGTCGTTGAACACTGCAAAATCATGAAATATTATTCCCAGAGGAATTCTTCCACAGATAATCCGTCGACAGAGCCCGTAGGCTATTTCAAAAGACTAGTGATCCCCAGTCTTTCTTCTCCGAACAAAACATTTAACCCCGGATAGATGGCGCTGTCTCGATCCTCCGTCGACGATTCATCAAAGGCCACAGACGGCGCAATTAACAGAACAATGGAGCCAAGCTTGCACAAGAAATTGATTCGCTAGACAGGCTTTCGGTTGTACGCGATACGGTGCCCACTTCGGTTGCGAATAATTATTATTAATACCACGTCCCTGCGCAAAAGGCAAAGCCGAGCTGTACACAGGAAAATGCACGTAATCAGATAGGCATAACGCAATGATTATTATTAAGGTAAAGTTCATGTGCTTAAATGGGCACACCAGAGCGGCACAGAGATTATTGCATGCAATCAGATAAGCAATATGCAACGACGAATATTAAGACTACGTCACTGTGAAAATTAGACAAAGCAGAGCGGTAAAAGATAATTGCATACAATGAGATACACATAATTCAAAGAAGATTATTAACCGTTACCACTCCTGAGGCCGCTCACAGCGGCCAATAATAATGCGTTTATATAAATATAATGATTGGAAGGGTAAGGGTTAAGACGAAGTCTCTGTGCAAAATCTTCGGTTGTAAATAATTGTCATACCATCGTCTTCTATGCGAAAAATATAGCATCAGTTGACAACAATTTGAAGGTGTCCAAACAGAGCGCTCTCACTATAATTCGTCTGAGTAGAATCCGATCAACGACACCTTGTGGCTGCAAAGGAGGTCGAAACAATCGTCACCCACCGCTAATCAGTAATCAGTTACTGTAGCGCCCAATATGCAATGACATCTATTGGATTTGAGCATTATATAAACTTCTGTGTCTCCAATGTATATAACATTAGTCTTAAACATTTAAAGGGTGTCTTAAGAGCAGCATACCCAACCAACCATTTGGTTGATTAGTAGCTATAAAACGATACTGTGTCATGGCAAAGATGATCAGCTCGCCCATCACCTTTATTTAGAAATGGGACTGGCACTATCAGATACACATGTAGGCATCAATTGTCGTCATTGCATTATGCGAATCTGATTGCATACCGCAATCTCTGTGCCGCTATGCACAGGGCTTAACATCGGGCATTGGGCCCGACTGGAATAATCCCTCCCCCCATTGCACTCCGACTCTTGCCTAGTAACTCTCTCCCAATTTTTAATCCACTCTGAAACTTGTTTTATTTTTTAGCCGAGGTTTGATTGATTGATTGGTTGGTTGTTTGGTTGATTGATTGATTGCAGCTTGCATCTCTGATTGCATGCATTTACCACCCTCCTTTGTCTCTTTTGCACAGGGACCTGGCAGGAGTGACGGCCAACATCATCTCGATCGACACCTCCCTGACAGAAGTCGACGGATCCGGAAGTGAGATCTGTTCTCCGGACGACGAGGATTGCGACGTCTTTTCCGGAAGTGGACTATCGGCGGAAGACGTCATAAAATCGTCCGCCACTGTCGTCACTTCTGCCGTCGTATCAGCTGACGACATCGTCTACGTCCATCGGTCAACGGCCGAAGACAGCGCGGGTGGACTCCAGCCTACCAGCTCCTCCTCATTCTCAATATTACCCCTCTCGACAACATTCGCCTCGTCCTCTACCCACTCGCTCGTTCCCTCGGCCTCAGACGCCCCGGAAACACCCTACACCTCAGCCCTCTCTTCCACCTCCTTCTCGTCAACCGGAACTTCCGGTATAAACGCGTCATCCGACGACCGGAAGTCGGGTTTGACGCGTCTACGTACGTTCCCCGTCATGACGAAGCCCTCAGAGATAAGCACTGTAGACTCCCCAACTAGCGCCGCCGTGACCCTATCACCCCCAGACGCGTCCGTTGAGACGGTCCACGAGAAACAACTTACGTCCCCTCGTGCGCCGATTGAACCGGTCTACAGCCCACCAGACCCACGATACGGCATGATCGACCAATTAACGATGAACATTGGACTCATCCTTGGCATAGCCATTGCGCTGGTTCTTCTGCTCGCCATGCTCGCCTTCGTCCTGTTCCAGTACCGAACGAGCAAAGAGGGAAACCAGACGAAGACGCCGAGTGACGTCAAAGCTCCGCCTCCGTATGGCAGCAATACGAAACAGCCGACGCCAACCGCCTGCCGGATAGACACGACTCAGCCGAGCGCTGATAAGAAACTGTCGCCCATAAAAACAGCGGCTGAGAACAGCGTAACCGGTTCGTCTAGGAGGAAAGACGTGAAAGAATGGTACGTTTGAGAGCGAAGTTTCTGGTTCACACAATTAGCCGTCAGTCCGTAGCACGCGGATGGATGTCTAAGAAAATTTATTAGTAACGCGCGGCAATAAACAGTTTTTGGGAAAAGCGCCACCTGTTAGCGGCGAGCTGATTAAGCAATTAGGAACGATGTATGTTGATACCAAAGATCATAGAGCATTAGTGCATACAGTCCGCTAGTACGGATATAAGACACGGGATCTAAGGATCTGCGATGCATTAGGAAAATATCGAAATCAGCCAAAGATGAAAGTACTGACCGAAATAGTTAAACGTTTAGTCCAAAGTAAAGAGAAGACTTCGTATAAAGAATCGTAAGCACGAAAGAGGGAGAGACAGACAGACAGACAGAGACAGAGATAAAGACAAAGATAGACAGAGACAGAGAGACAGACACAGACGGTCGGACAAACAAACAAATGCAGACAAAGACACCTGTGTAGGTGTTTGTCGGTATGTTTGCATTTCAGTTCCTCTGTGTGTGTGTGTGTGTGTGTGTGTGTGTGTGTGTGTGTGTGTGTGTTGTCCGACCGTGTGTGTGTGTGTGTGTGTGTGTGTGTGTGTGTGTGTGTGTGTGTGTGTGTGTGTGTGTGTGTGTGTGTGTGTGTGTGTGTGTGTGTGTGTGTGTGTGTGTGTGTGTGTGTGTGTGTGTGTGTGTGTGTGTGTGTGTGTGTGTGTGTGTGTGTGTGTGTGTTGTCCGACCGTGTGTGTGTGTGTGTGTGTGTGTGTGTGTTTGGATGGTTTGGCTGTTGTTAGGCTTGTATAGGCCTACACTATATATAAGTGTATGCTTTTTCACCAACGCTCAGTCCAAAAATGGGTAGGCAATATAGACCTATAGGTCAACATCGATTCCAGGTCGTGATTCTAGGTAAGATATCCGGACTGCTTGAATTTGAAACGACGAGAGAGGTATTATGGGTAGAGAATTTATGAACAACATAAGACTGGAAAGTATTCGGACTTAGGTTTGAAATTGTAACATCTGCCTATAGAAAAGGACAAATTTCAACAAACAATTTATAACATGTTCGATCTAAAATATTCTAAGACTTAATCGGAAAGTGTACAAATACATTCCTACGTACTTTTGGATCTGTGATTCGGGCTTTTAATGTACTAAGAGAACTTTTGGCTTGATCCTTTCCCGGAAGTCACACCAGCCAACAAACGGACCAAAGAAACTGAACGTGACGGATTTGATTATATATGTGGTACTTATGTTTTCTAATTCCTCTGATGCCGTATCACGTCAAACGTTTCACCCCGGTACTAATATCGAAGGGATACGAAGCCGACGAAAACTGGGTCATTGACCTACATTATACTAAGACACCTTTATGTCTGTTTCAGATATACGATAAATTATTAGGGCAATTACTGATTACACACGATTGCTAACCTCCACTTTGGGAAAGAAGTTAAATTAAAATACGTTGCAATTAAATAACAAATAAAATTAATTTTGTATAGGCCTATTCGTTATTTTAACTAACTGGTTGTCCTCTTTGGTTTACAAGAAATTTAAAATAACAGAAAACATTCTTTCAAAAACGTTTCCCTCATAAGGTTGTATAATGATTATTCGGTAGTTGCAGTTTAACAACACTGTGTGATAACAAAAATCATTAACGTCGTCCTCCTCTTTTATTCACGCTTGGGACTGGCACTGCTTGAGTTTTCGCAATTTACTGATTATTCGGTCATGCAGTCTCGTCCTCATAGTGCTGCTAAACAAAGTTTAAAAGGTGTCGAAGAATAAAACATTAATCAGTTAAGATTTAGTATTTTCTTTGTTACAACCAGCTGATTATAATTATGCGTACCACGCTCTGGTTTACAAGATATTTAAATATCATTATCATCGTCGTCGTCGTCACCACCACCACCAAAATCATCATCATCATCCATGGTCCGAAAGCCCGTAGGTGTCCACTTTTACCCTTGTTCTCCAGGCTCCTCTGTCTTTGGTTAGTTGTAGTAAATTGTATTGGTCCGGTCCCACGTCAGTCATAAAGGATTCTTGCCAAATTCACAATGGTCCCAATTAAGTAGGACATCTGCCAAGAGTTTCTCGTTCGCCTATCTAAGTATTGACCCGAAGGTATAGGTTGCAATCGACATTACTTTACAACCTGGACTCTACTGTTTTACCACGATTGTCACAGCGCAGGTGATTTGCATCGGCCTCTGCGTTTTACCTGACTTGGATCGGTATTAGGCCTACTACTTATTAACGACAATCGTAATTTCAATGACGTTGACAACTATTACATAGTGTGTAAATACAACTGATGGGAGGTAACCCACGACATGGTAACTTTTATATTGACTAGATTCTTATAGAAGTACATACAATTATAAAAGAGGTGTTCAATTGAGTAAAGATAAGACGAGTAGTATTTTTCATATTTACCAACTAGTAATGTGGCACTCAGGTTTTGTAAGACATTTAAATTATATGTAGGCCTTCATTGAAATAAACTCTCACCAAATTCGTTTTCCTCGTAACGTTGAGGGATATTTGGTTTATGTAATCTCTGCCTCATGCAGTAGGACTGTGGCCTCACCGGTAGAAGGAGTGGGTTCAACGGATCGCGGACAAATCCCCCGGAAAAAAATAGAGTAGGACCAGATCCCCTAAGAATTATTTTTTCACTTTTGATACTTTTATTACTTAGAAAAGTGTATAAGAAGCCTCCGTAACGTGGCTTCACTCCTCCCTTGACTGTTTCAGTGAATTCCATTCTAAGAATCTATCTATGTAATGCCACCTGGACAGTGCTTCTCGTTTATATGTAGGCCACTCAGGTATCGTCGTTTAATTTGTTAAATAACAAATAGTCAATTAGTTCCTTGGTCTTTTTGATGTTAGCGTATGATATGATCGCTGAATGCATCTGTGACACAATTATGGCGCTTAATTCTTCAGACGCGTCAGGTAAGCGAATCTATGCCTGTGTGTGTGTGCGTGTGTGTGCGTGTGTGTGTGAGTGTGTGTGAGTGTGTGTGTGTATGT
Source organism: Bimastos eiseni (assembly GCA_959347315.1). Lineage (NCBI taxonomy): Eukaryota > Metazoa > Annelida > Clitellata > Crassiclitellata > Lumbricidae > Bimastos > Bimastos eiseni. The sequence continues at coordinate 1,474,629 of OY365807.1, read as the reverse complement.
GTGTGTGTGTGCGTGTGTATGTGTGTGTGTGTGTGCGTGCAATCTGTGACACGACTTCTTATTATAAGTTAGACTAATAACAGTCCGTGTTCGTTTCAGATATTAATTTCTATAGCGCCCATTCAGTCTGGAGTGTCACTTGTAATGTTGTGCAGACTTTGTTAGTAGTGTCAGTTATTATGGTAGGGCGTCTAATTAAGTATATATAGCTGTAAATAGTTCGTTTAAGAAATATATGTGATAGACACTTGTTAGGGCAAAAGGGGGGTTTTGTCCGGGGGGTTATTGTCCTGCCTAAAACTGGGGGATTGTCCGGAGGTTTTTTGTCAGCGGGATTTTGTCCAGAGGGTTTTTTGTCCGAAGGGGTTTTGTTTTTGAACCCGGGTGTTCAACACATATCAAGTCGGACAGCTGCAAAGAGGTTCTCGAATTTCTCATCCGCCTTAATATTCTTCGAATTCTTTTTACTCCGCCAAGAAGCACCACTGTAGATGCTCTGGTGATGCCAGTCCACAGACTGGAGGAAGCGAATGGTGACGATCATTGTCACTGCTATCAGCGAATGTAAACAGTAACCACACAATATTAATCAAAACTTCAAAAGCAAGATCATCGTAAACGTTAATTGACCAATCTGCAATTTTCTGCATTATGACTTTTTAATGTATCCACACATTTGAACAACATTTTACATTTCATATCCAGTTTTAGTAGGCTGTGACCCACCACTGCCATATATTATATGAGTATCCAGTCCGAATGCTGTACGAAGCATGAGTAAAGCAAATGGTTTTCGATATAGCCTACTCTTTTCGTGTGTCTTTAAACAGACGCCAACAACTCTAAGAGAAGGATAATTATATGCATCGTGTTACCTTGTTGAGTAAGCAGTAAGCACCAACTGGTCTAATAGTCATGAACTGGTGCCAATCAGTAAGTTATTGCAGAAAATGTCATACCAAATGTAATCTCTCATAGGACTTTCTCTCATAGGGACGATCGCTAATACGTAGAATCGCTCAAAGGCTGTTCGCTCATAGGACGATCGCTTACAATACTAGGCCAGGCCTATCGCTCACATCTGTTTCGTAAACCGTCTCATCGAAACCCTGGACATTCATTTAGTTGACGCTTGCCAAACACGATGCAAAATATTAACCGAGCGAGTAATTATAGTAGCCTAAGCAAAAACAGAAGGTATGCTAATTGGTGTTTTATTTTAACTGTTAGTAGCGCATTTCAGACCGCTCGCCATATTGCAACGCCACACGGTGACTTTGCATCCGTGTTTTGTTATTCGGTCTTTGTTATATATTCGAAGCCATCCAGTATGAACATTTCTTTCCCATACTCCGAAGTCCCAAAATACTTCAATATCCATCCACAACATCAGTTAAACTCAAAAAATACCTCGACTTTGGTTTCTCGAGTGAGAGCCCTAAGATGTTTACCAAGTGCCGAAAACGTAGATTTCCATGTTATTTACTTGCAGGATAATATGTTGTTATTCATTAGCTAAACGTGTTTCCTTTCGTGCAGGGTTTAAAGTGGGTGGGAACGCGTGGGAACGGCGTTCCCACTGCTCTCGAAATCCTGTGTCTGCGTTCTCACTGCTCACAATACAACGGAACCATTGGAACGCACGTGTTCCAATAAAACTCTTCTTCGGAACGTCCGTTTGGTATACGACAACTAAGTCATGACTCTTATTTAGAATGATTTGTTACGATGTGTTTGCTGTCCGCTTGTAAGCAGCTTTACACTAACGACATGCATATGATCACTATGATAATGAGGAGGGCAGAGGATGACGAGGAGTGGTGGAGAACGGAAGATGGGCGAGGATTAGAACGGAGGGAAGGGATAATGAGGATGGGAGTAATAAGCGTGGAGCATGGAAATGGGACGAAGTGTTGAAATCGGAGAGGATGGACAGGTGAGGAATGAATTAGAGGGAAGTGGAGAAAAATTGCGAAGATAGTGAAGGGGAGGAGGGAAAGATGAGGGGATTAGCAAATGGGAATTGAATGAGAATACAATGGATAGCAATAGACAGCGGAAGGAGAGGATCCACGAGAACAGAAAGAAAGAGGAGTGGACGAGGAAGAGGCAGAGGATGATCTATAGATGGTGAAAGGGAGTGGAAGTTGAGGGGCATTGGCAGAAGTGTTGGCCTACTATCTCTGAAGTCAGGTACGGTGGCCATCATATATTGCATTGTATTGTATTTAGATCTCTTTACTTATATAGCGCCTCTCTCAGCGCACACCATTCGCTTCCAGATAAAAGTAAAATCGTCTTGAGAAAGGACAAAACATGCACTATATTGTAACCCATGCTCTAGGGCGTGCAGTGGCATGTGTGGGCAAACTGTAGGCACAGCAATGGTTAAAGACAGATATACCTTCATCGCACCCACAGCGGGGAATGAATTCCCGCTAGTGGCCCAATCATATCGACGCGCTGTTTGCATTGTTCTTGTCTGCGCTGATTCAAAATGGGTCATCTAGTTTTCCTCTAGGGGTGCGCCCTGGGCACCGCTTAGGGATAATAAGGTGCATGAAATAATGCTGGCAGACGTCGTCGTTCAGACGCGGGCCCACAACGTCGGCCCTTCACCTAGATGAGCAAATCGATGCAAAAATCGTGTTGACAACCCGCGAAGGGCCGATGTGGGGAATAATAATCGGCAGACACTGGGCCCTGCGAGTCGTGGCTGTCTGGGATACCTCTACAAAGTAAAGTTCTTCTAGTATTAATCGCTATCTTTGTCCATCAATGATTATTGTTGGACAGAAAAAACGAAGCTTTCGTAAAGCAAGAAATTGAAACGCCAAAGCGGAAGCTTTGCAAAAGTTGGGAGCCGGGGAACCGCTACACATTCCTCCTCAAATGCAGGTGCATTTACTGGACCATAGGGCCTGTCCTCAGAATGTGTAGCTATCAACCCGTCCGTTCTCAACTAAGTTATACTCGCGCTCCACTACTTATATGGTATCCAATCAATACCTCTTTAAATAAAGGTGTCTAAGAGTATAATTACATTAATCAACTGTCAGCTGCGCCTTATTTTTGGCAATCAATTATTATACTTTAAGGAAAGTAGTTTTATTTACTCACTAAATAGCAGTGTTAAATGGTAAATAAGCTAAGGTAATAATAGCAATCATAATTATTATTGTAAATTCAATAAACAAATGTACGATGCCACCTATAGCGATTCGTGAGCGCGGCACCTCTCAAAGTAGTGTATGATTTTAGGTTTAATTAAGATCAATTTCACATCAATCATCGTGCCGAATGGAACGCAGTTTCGTTTAGTCGAGAAATGAATGCATGGCATGAATTGACCACCAGAATAATACCAATTATCATTTTTAATTTCATAATATGAAATTTCATAGTATGAAACACGTACTACGCCACCTACCGATTGAGAGGTGCGTTTTCGTCTGGCCAATACATTTGAACTTCAGTATTCTCTGTCGCTTATCTAACAACTTGTTTCTTCGATTATATATATCTGAGCTCGCAGGAAGCTTCAGAAATGACAAATGAAGTGCAGAATTAAATATTAACTAATTATGAGTCACAGAGTATAGGCCTACAATTATTGTGTAGCTAGAACAATTGGGTCTATATAGATCCTGTCCTGCAGTTTCCTGGATTAATTTTTTGTTGCCTATAGTAGAATTATGTCATTCAGATGATCCTAATTTCACACATTATGGATCTCTATTTTTAAGTTGTACTGTTGGACATATCTACGTATTTTGCAAAGCCAAAGTTTATAACAGCACATTGTATCGTCAACGATCATACGTCGAAGCAGTGGTGTACTTCAAACTCTGATTTAATTGGGTCGTTAATGTAGCTAATGTGGTTACCATCGTTTACTGCCTTCGGATTGCAGATCAATGGCAAGTTAAATTAGGCCTAACGACATAATTATGTCTGAAGTCATTGATTGAAATTATAGGACGGTAATTAGCCCAACCCGATGCACTAAAAGATGAGTGTCAGAGTTTGCGAAGATCGGCAGAGACGACATCTGGCAAGGAGGCAAGGACTACCAGACCAGAGCGATGATGGGGTAAGAGAATCGCTGCTGGAGGAGTGGCTAGTGGAGCGCATCCAGCATCTAACCGGAGACGTGGATACATTTCGGAATGCGACCCACAAGACGTGCAGCAGAACGCAGGACCCGGTCCAGGCACCGCAACCGCCTAGTTTGGAGGCCTACATAGAGTGACCAACAGTAATTTGATGAAGGAGTGGACAAGTGTAGCGGTGGCGTCTGGAGTTATCGAGCGAGTAACAGCGCGGAGCTGACGAAACTTTTAGCATGAATCACACAGTGACACAGGAGACGGTGAATGTGAGGTGCAGATGTAGGCTCTTGGTCTTGGTTGGAGATGTTCGGCAATAATACAGTATGTTTGCACAATTATTTCAGCAATTGATCAGCGAGTAGTAGGAGAGCTGATTTACAGCAGCAGAAATTGTTGGGAACGGTCATGAAACTGGCTAACCATGTTTTCACAAAGAATTTTGAACTCGTTGGAAGAGTTGGTCGATTTGTCGTCAACAGCCATAGATGTCATATGACGACGTTAATTAATAATAATAATAGCTTTGCGTATTGACTGCAATATTGTGTCCTCGATTCCCCAACGAACTTCTCTCCGTTTATCTGCCCCTGGGTTAACATTACTGGTCTTCCCGTATACATGCGCACTGCTACGGCCCAAACAAGGAGCTTTGCGTATGTATACCCCCACAGTTAGTCTCTCCTTCCCGTTAGGACGGAACTTCTCGTTCTCTCCTCTGCTCAGTCTCGGAAGCGCTTGAAGACCTTTCTGTTTACCACGTAGTCGCAAACTTGGATCGGGAACGCCGCTGATTTGAGCGGCGATTTTAAAATGTTCGAACATTTGCATTCACATCAGGGTCAGTTTGTTCACCAGTCTCTGACATCGTCGAGCCATTCTGTGTTTGCTTTGCCTTTTCTCCCAGTGCTATCAATAATCCTAAACATGACCCGCTTGATTAGTCTGCAATTTTTCATTGTACAAACATGTCAAAAGAACTTGAAATTTCATTTTATTTTCTGCAGCACTCTTTTCTTCTGTATACGCACTTCCTTACTTGATCTCGTTGATACGAATACAACAGAATAGGGTAAGTGACAATGTCCCTGGGTAGCCACATAATGTCGCTCACCTCGAACAAATGCAACAGGTTTACTTATATTATTATATGAAATCATTATTTAACTCTAGATGTTGCGTGACATTAGACGTACTTTACTGACCAAAATAGAAGGACATTCAAACTTCAAGAATAAGATTAAGATAAACAAATATAAAACTTACACCAGATCAAACGTTGAAATGCAGATCAACTTTCATCTTCATATAAGGTCCAACAATTTCGTTCAACCAGTTAATCTGCTACCACAATACTGCTCGGACTCGGACAGTGTCCGTCCCAAGCTAGGATAAAGGAGGAGGGCGACACAAATGATCTATATTATCACAGTGTCGATAAACTGAAACTAGTACAACTGTGATGAGGTAGACAACAACGAACAAGATAATTGCACACATTTATTTCAAAGTAAAGACGTTCCTGAGTGTTTTTTTTTAATAATTTCACACATCCCTTGTAACTAAATGGAGCCATAGTCACTAAGCCGAGCATAATTACCAAATCGAGTGTAGTTACAAAGTCAAGCATAGTTACTAAATCCAGTAGAGCTACTAAATCTAGCACAGTTGCTAAAGTCGAGCAGTTACTAAAGTGAGCTTAGTTACTAATCGTAATCTCAAAATTTCTACATCGTCCAAAGAATGCAAACTCTCACTGAAGGTCAGGTTAAAACTCAGGTCAAGGTAAAAATGCAAAGGTCAGACTAAGATGCAACGGTCATGCAGTCAGGCGCCAATGATGTTTTTAGAATTGCTGAAGCGGTTAGAGAAGTAAGAAGAAGGTGAGGATACCAAATAGGTTCTGAGGAAAGAAAGTGTTCTCATTTTGACTGAATGACCTGTGAAGAGAGAACAAGAGCAAAGGATGTTGGCAAGTTCTTGTGAGAGAGCAATTACTGAATCAAGCATTATTTACTAATTCAACTGAATCAATTATTACTCTATCAAAAATCTTTCAAACATCAGATCAAATGTTGAAATACTGATAATCATTCCTATTCACCACATGCAAAATATTCCAGTTAAGTCACTGAAAAATAAATGGTCAAGGATTTATGACATTCTTCAAAACTAAAAACCTGCCACAGTATAGGACTTCGCACAGCATACTCTGGAAAATAGAAACGAGGCCAAATGAACCCCATCAATTGGGTCAATGCAAGAGGTCAATCACATGAGGCAATTTACATGTAGCACATTAGGAAGCCAACAACATTAGAGATAAAATTCCAATTCTGTTAACATAATTTCCATGACCCAAATGAAAACAAACAGATCCAATTCGAAAGCAGAACACCAAGAGCCTATCGATATAAATGAAATGCACTACAAGTGAACAAGAACCATCCACATGAATCATGTGAACTAGAAAACCTATTATTATTATTGGTGACATGTTACATTGATGTGATGGTCCATATCCACTTCACATGAATCATGTGAACTACAAGTACCATTCACCTGACACAAGTGAACTACAAGAAGCATTCACATGAATCATGTGAACTATAAAAACCCATCCATATATATCATGTGAACCGTGTCACATAAAACTTGATCGCGATACCCCTGTAATATTAAAACAGCAATCTCAAAACAGTAAAAATTTCACAGAAGTAAACAAGTCCAATGGCAAAACAGTTTCAACATGAACCCACTGCTTGCAGAAAAAGCCACTTGAAGAAAAGAAGCAGTACTTAATATATTAGTAGTAATTTCATTTAAACGAAGAAAGATCATTTAGTCAATCGGAGTGATGGAATATTTTCTACGCCTGGCTTGGATCTTCGAAGTGTCTCCGATCCTTGTCCCACAGTTGCTGGAGATGTCCATCCACCTCTCCAGAGGGGAATCGCTCGACGAACGACTGGATGAGACCCGATGGATTTGCGTCATATTCCACCAACTGCACTTCACCAACGTCTGAAAACATATACGTACGGACCATCACATCAATGTAACATGTTACTACATTGAGTAAGTTGCAATTAGTTGTTACGTAACATAACACACTACTTGGTTCGTCTTGGTTCCTTGAACTATAACAGCTATGACTCAGTCTCGATCCATTGCTTCAATTATTTGTCCCTCTCTCTGGAATGCACTCTCTTTCAATTCGATCTAAAATTCGATCTGGCAAATAAATCAAGATAAATGCATGCATGATAACAAGATGGTCATTGTCATCTCATACTAAACAAACATCGTTTCACTCTACCATTCAACGTTGTGTTGCACTGGACAAACATTTTCCTCGGCTGTCGACGTTGCAAGACAACTGTTCGAAGTGTAAGGAAATGTGGGAGTTCGTGATCATTGACGTCGGACAAACGGTCGAACATCGCTTTCGCGGAGGTATAGTCAGCCGTCGACTTGTACAGCTAAAACCCACAGAATTATTCAGCACCAGATGTTTATTATAATTAAGGCTGCTTCTTATATACAATACAAATAAAACTAATTGAACGAAATACAATTAACAGAATATAACACACAAGAATATAGAAGAAAGTTTCTAATGTGAAACTTCTGGGTGAAGGAAAAAAACTCCAAAAGGAGAGAATTAAGTTCAGTAGGAGAGAAAAAGTTTGAGATTCAAAACTCGCTTATGACTTTTGCGTCAAATATTGATGTCCTAATTGCTAACAACTAGACTGTAACTCCCCAAACTTGGAACTCTCTTAAGACTTTCCTGTAAAATAGTGACGGGTGATTCCTTGATAATACCTGGAGCTTTTTCAGGAAATTTCCAATGGCTGTCTTTCCAATGGTGTTGATCTTGCTGCGGTCCAGTTTAATGAGGATGTCAGGTTTTCCGTCGCTTCCTGTCGTCTTTGTGAGAGTCACGAGATTCTCATCCGCATTCAACAAGACACGCAGAATCACGAAACGCGCCTGTGAATGCGCCTGAAATGCAGAAATAATAAATAATAAAGTTGAACGATGAATGAGATAAGAATTAGAAAGTGAGAATAAAGTCAAAAATGTCAAATGACAGAATAAGTATTAATATAATAGATATAGATAGAATTAATATTATCATTATTATCAGTAGTAGTAGTACAAGTGCACCTCTTGCAGTTGATGCGCTCATGCTACTATCACCTGAGGCGTCTGAGAGCCATCAGAAGATCTGTATCCTCTCCTGTATTCACAACAATAGTCCACGCCTTCATCTGTTGTCGCATTGACTACTGCAATTCACTATTTGCTGGGCTTCCCAAGGCACGCTTATCTTCCCTGCAGTCTGCTATGAACTCCGCAGCCAGACTTATTGCTCGTCTCCCTCGTTACTCCCACATTTCTTCCTACATGACCGACGGTCTACACTTGCTTCCAATTCCCTCTTGCTTCCAATACAAGGAACTCCTCTTTGTCCTTAGAACTCAACTGGGTAAAGCTCCTAAATATCTCTGCGACTTAATGCGAAAACCTCTGTCTGCTGTCTCCACCCGCCCTCTCCGGTCTGCGGATCGACTTGATCTTCTTGTTCCACGGGCTAGGACTGCTATAACTCAACACCGTGCCTTTGCCATCATGGGCCCTTCTATGTGGAATGACCTTCCCCCTATTATCCGTAGCAAGCTTTTAATCCGGCTCCCACCCTCATTCCTTTGTTGCCTGAAGACTTTCTTATTTCCTCAAGGCTGTCACGCTGAGAGCGCTTCTGAATAGCCAGTACAGTAAGAAGCGCTATATAAATAACCAGATACGATACGATACAAGTATTGGAAGTACTACTACTACAATTATTACGATAATTATCAGTAGTAGCAGTAGTTGTATTAGAAGCATGGTTATTATCATTTTTTTCATCATCAGTAGTAGCAGTGCTAGAAGTATTATTACTATTATAACTATTGTCATTGTTATTATCATTATTATCTGTAGTAGTAGCGCCATTACTAGCAAAAGTATTACTATTTATCATCATTATTGGTATTATTATTATCATCAGGAATCAAACTGTTAGGTAATGATGAGGTATTTGTTGACCTGTCCCCAGTTCGAAGTATCAGGTGAGTACATCTCGAGTGCGGTCAGTCCAGACCGGACCATGGTCAGCCAATTGACATAGATGATGTTATCCGCCTCATGATCATGGTGACCAAAAATACTGACAAAACATCCAAATGCAACGAGTGATCAAATATAAAAGTAACGGATCAAAAAACATTCAGAAAAATGTCACGATAAACATCACAGTCGTTCGCGGCATCTGTATTCTAAACACGTTGGACGTTGTTTCATTGTCTGATTTGATCATTCAATGCATAGTCTGTCATAACTTGCGCTCAACTTCTAATGCATATTATGGGTTCGATCAGCCTACGAAATGCCATGGCTGCCCACAGAAATCGTCGGCCCTAGGCAGAGCAGTCACAGAAGATTGAAGCAAGTAGTATGAGAGCCTAATTTGACTGTTTGTATGTTAGAAGGCACCATTTAATGACCAGCATTATTGATTATGCCTTACGTTTTACTACTCGCTGGTCGTTATGGGGTAAAGATAGTTTTGCAGAAAGTTTCAGGGCACAGAACCACCAAATACCCTCCCAGAGCCCTACCCTCATTTTGCACAGGTGAAAATATTGCCACCATTGAGATAAAGGAACCAGAAGTTAAATCCAAAGGGAACCAGATGAAGATAAAGGAGAGAAAAGATCTGAATGGTGGTGAAAATCGAGAATAATACTCAATAAAAACCTTAGGATTTCCGATGATAGACAGAGAAAAATGCCGACACACTCAGCACGGCATTCCTCGTAGCTCGATGACAGAGTCTTGAACTTGGAGGTCCACGTCTCACCCGGTTCATACCAGCTGGTAATCTACAAATAATTGGAAAATGTAATGATGTATTCACAAATGGTTCCTTTGTCTGGTTCCTTTATCTGGTTCTTTCATCTGTTTCCTTTTGGATTCCTCCTTTGGTTCTATCTGGTTCCCTTACCTAGTTCCTCCTGAATTCATCTTCTGGTTCCATCTGGTTCCTTTATATGATTCCTTCTTAATTCATCCTGTCATTTCATTTGGTTATCAAACCTGGACCCTTCTCAATTCATCTAAATATTCATAATGTAAGCAAGTATGCGAGATGACGTCAATACAGATAAGAATGATTCTGTGCCATAAAAAAAAATGACAAGCATGGCCCCCCTGTGCTAGCCAAGCTCTGGACTGGCATTACCACAGTACAGGTTTGGTTGTACAGTGATAATGTGTCACAACAAAGGTAATTAGTATCTCCCTCCTCTCTTATCCATTCTGAGGACTGAGATGATGATGATGGAAACATTCCAAAAGTAAAGCCTGCCTTCTGTCCTGTTTCTAGGTGCTTCACATTTTCCGTGTCAAAGTTAAATTTACCGGATGCATCCTAAAGAAACAAAAACAGAAAACATTTGAAATGTAAACAGATTATCAGTCAATAAATCACGTTAAATTGAATCAAGAAAAAAGAAAAAATTTATCATAATCTAGGAAAAAGGTCTGCATATGAATTTAAGAGGTTGTGTAAGACCAAGGCAGACCCGGCTTAGATTAACTGGCCTGCTCTGCCTCACAGGGTCTTCATCTAGTCCCTTTCTCTCGAATCTCTATAATGCAGTATCATGCTTTTTCGGCTGTGGGCCCGAGGCCTCTCGCCTTTCTATTTTACTTTGAAAACTGTCTTCTTTGGTCAAAATTGGACTGGAATTGCCTCTGATTATATTTCTTGAAGAGGCAATATATTAAATTTGATTGACTGATTGATTGATTAGATTGAAGTGCACTGAAAGTAACTTACCGGTACTAATGCAGCTTGGCATGAAATGTCAATGGACAAGAAACCAGATAATCAAAACAATATAATCATATTGATAGATGATGTAATATTTAGTTTCACTGATTCATACACTTAATAGAAATAAATAAATTCTATGAAATACAAAAAATTAAAATAAGCCAAAAAATAAAAATAAAATAAAAATTAGGGAATAAATTTTAAAAGTAAAAAAATATATTTAGATAAATATAATTAAAAATAATTGGTCCATCCATAATCAGTGTATGAAATCTATTCATTTACCCATTACAAAGATTTATATAACACCCCTTTAAGGCTACTACTCGGAAGTGCTGAAATGTTATGACTTAAATCATTCATTCATTATGGAAATTTATATTGCAACCCTTCAAGAAAACTACTCAGAGGCACTGCCAGCCAAAGAGAAAGGACTTAAGCATAAGGAAGAAAGCAGGCAAATCAGTAAGTTGATCATCCATCATCATTTACGTAATAAGTCATATGCGGCTTCATCAGTTGTGACCGATGTTCCTATGGCTCTGCCTTTTGGAACCCAATGCACAGATGCTGTACATAGGGCTGTGATAGGAAAATCATTGTACAATGCACAGCATCTCAGCCAATAGATTACAAAAGGTCCTGCTTGGTATAGCTGCATATAACATGAATTAATAATCAGAGATTCAAAGCCCATTTGCTCACCTTTTGGAAGAGCTTCCCACTGCCATGGCCCAGGAGCTCATGAAGACCAACCTGAACCTCAAATGATGCCACACTCAGCTTTCGCACCAGTTCCTGACAACAACAACAAATCCAATTACAATAATGATGATGATAATAAAAATAATAATAATAATAGTGATGATGATAAAAATAATAATAGCAATAATGATAATAATCTTCATTAACTGATTTCAAACTGACAAACCACAGTATGCTTACAAATGCAGCATGATTACAAAGAACAGAGGATTACAATTAATGCTAGAAGTTGAATTTAACTGTACTGCAGCCATGCAAGGCCACAATTACATCTAACATTCGATTAAACCAATGCACACCACAACCAAAGTGTTGTTGAGAAGTGGAAAGAACTGCAAAGAACCTCATCTTTTTCTTCAAGGAATGTGATCTTGGCGTCCTTGAGAACGGATGAGACGACGTTGCCGAGCGACACGTTCTTGAATCCCTCCGTCTGACGGATGTCGTCATCTACGAACGACACCAGAACAATCAATAGTTACATCTACTTTGCAAAATGCTCACTGCAACTATGACAACCACAGTGTCATTAAACAGAAGTTATTACAAAGCTCAGTAACTCAGCTAATGTTCAGACTCAGACAGTGCCAGTCCCAACCTGGATAAAGGAAGAGGGCGACGCTAATGATCATTGCTATCACACTGTGTCGCAACACTGAAACTAATGCCAGACTCACAGTTCGGAATGTTGATTCCAGCAGGAATTCCGCTGCTGCCAAAAGTCAGAACTTCGAGGGAAGTAAAGTCCGGTCGCTGGAATTCGTCCTTCTCGTACGCTGATGACCAAGGCAGGAGTGGCAGGAAATGCTCGGCCTTCGTGACGAGCTCACCGAGTCGAGCGCTCATGTCCTTGTTTACCATCGCCACAAATCCTTAAATTGAAGAGTAACGCCAAAAGCACAACGCTGATCATCAAATGAAGACAGGAAAGATGACCTCATGTAATATAGTATAATAGAAGTTAAATGTTTGTGTATGTGTGTGTGTCACACTGTGCACACAAGTACCAAATTCAGTTTACAACACAGTATATAGCGGAGGGCAATCAGCCTATCATTTTATTATTAATTATAGTTATTATTATCATAGTAAAAACTATTATTATCCTGTCCTGGAGCAGTGATTAAGAGGTTATAAAAATATGTGATTACATTATACTACTGCATTGTATTTAAGTATTTATGAAGAGCCTCAAGTAGGGTGAACCGTTCAGAAAAGCTGCCAGTGCACAAGTAGGCCTACTTACGAGAAGAAGTAGGTTTTGAGAAAAGCAAACGAGGATGAGAGACTGCCAGATAGAATTTTAGAGCAAACAGATGGAGAAAGCACATTCTATAGCAGATGGAAGAGTTACCGTGCTCTCAGCTTCTCATATGAGTATCGTTATTATTATATTACCTTCGTATTCTCCTCGTACGCCAAATGGATCCCTGTAAGACTCGATGAAGCCAATGTACCTGTCAAAAACACACACACATACTCCATTCGTTAAAGAAGTCTTTTTACTCCAGCTCAAACTTAGTTCCTTCTTCAGGAAATGACACAACCAGGCTTTGAACTGGTATCATCTGAAAATGGTCGTTTATAGTTGTGGAATGAAGTTAGACAGGTAGGCAATTTCTACTTTAAACGAGTCATATAAAACATGACTGGCGTCTGGCCCTCCTGGGCTAGCCAAGCTATGGACTGGCACTACAAGAGTACAGGTCGTTTGGTTAATCACAATTTAATGATACTGGGTCATTACAAAGACGATTAGCGTCGCCCTCCTCCTTTAGCCAGGCTGTGGACTAGCACCAGATAAGTGCTGCAGTGTTCTATCAACTAGCAAGGTGTTTCAGCTTAACGACACCATGTCACAACTTAAATGCTTAGATAGACCCCCTCCTTGATCAATGCTTTGGACTGGCACTACCCATGTACCCACATTATAAAATGGTTGCTTGAGGTGTGATGGGTCAAAAGAATCCAACTCTATATGTTGCTTGGTTAGTTTCAATTTAATGACCCTGTTAAAACAAAGATTATTGGCATTGCCCTCCTCCTTTCCCCAGGCTGGGGACTGGCCTACGCTGCTGAGAATAACGAAAAGAACCATACAGCTCGATGATCGGCCCCTTGTTGCGGATCCAGAATCTCGATCCATCCTTGTGTGCATCGAGCGAACCATCCATGAAGCTATCGATGTACTTGGCCAACATCTGCGTCTCAAGGTCATTGGCTGCGTACGACTGCACAGAGCACACGTGTTTAATTATGATCAATTCTACCACATTTATCTTATATTTATTTATTTACTATTCATTTCACTACCAACACAAACCATATCTTCTGTGTCATAATTGTCATTTTATAGCATTTTATGTAGTAATTGTTGCATTCAATGTCATAATTATTCAAATTTCATGCCATAAAATTTTTATTTTATGTCAATATTGTTGTACACCATGTCATAATTATTTGCATTCAAACTGCAAATTATTCATCAGAAATCTACCATTCTAACTTTTCAAGCATGTGTTCATCCCTTTTCTTATTGCCATAGCCAACTGTCTTTAATCGCAAGTGAATATGACCCTAAGACGCAGGTTGTTTACCTTAGCCTTGTCAAGATTTTCGGCAACCAGTCGAAGGAGGGGAGAATAGTCACCCCGAGTGATATTGAACTTAACAGTTCCTGAATCTTTTGTGACAAAACTGTGTTCACCAAGAAGAGGCAAGGCAGTGCTGTCTGCAACAGAACAAGTAAAGGAGCTAAATAAACATCAAGCTACACCAGACCAGCCAATTATAAAGGTCATCAAGTCCAACCTGTAATTCTTGTTTGCAATGTCTTTGCAATGCACAAAAACATCTTCAGTTTGACTTAAATCACCCTTCCAACTAAGACCGCAAGTATATCCTTTATTAATCCAATTGTGTGACTGCACTTTGAAATTAAACTTAGCAGTAAAAAGCATTTCTAGTTCAAATGCTGCTCAAAAAGTGCTGTAATATGCCAAGCAAATTTTTGTTGACGGCAATGGCCTCTGTTGTTATAAGCTGTCGTTAAACCCTGGATCCATCCATCCATCTAGTTCAAATCTTTTCTTCTTAACATACTTATGTTTTTATTTGTACAATTGAATCGGTAAGCCAGCCTGTTCGATAACTCTGTAAAATCATGAGCCTGTAAGTCGCTGCATTTTGACAGCGATATTTCATTTTTCAATACAAGAAGATACAATATAATTTTCCGTATGCATGAATACATTTCTGAGTATATGTAAAATTGTACACATGTATGTACAAGGTAAACACGAACCTCCGTGATTGGCTGAAGCCAGCCTTATCTCGTAAACCTCGCTGTCGCCCTCCTTGTATTTGAACAGCCGTGTGTTGTAGGCACTCAAGTCCTGAAAATGTAATAATGGGGTCAGCCAATCAGATTAAAACGTCAGACTGAACTGGGTCAGATAGGCAGAGACCCAGATAGATCTAGATCGATGAGATTAAAGTAGAAAGCATATTAATTAATCATTTACTAAGTATTTGTATTGTGCAATGATAGTTAAACTAAGTTCATATCTAAAAGTTTAAGGTGACAATTCCAATAACCTAAGAAAAGTTCCTTGTCTAAAGATAAATGAGGGGATGTATCAACCATCGAACTAAAGTTTCAGGAGTAACGTAGGTCGCAATCGGCTACGAGACTCAATTTACAAAGTTTCATAAATCAAATTTGTATGCACACACTAAATTCTTGTGTTCGCCGGCTCCACGGCCTGTGTGCACGTGCACATGAGCGCAGCTTAGAGGCAGAAATTTCCTAACAGAACATGGAAGAGAGGCAACAGAACATGCAGGTATCCCAACAGAAGATGAAAACTGGAAAAGATAAAATAGGAACATGGAAAAGAATGTCTACTGAGGCAATTCAGTGAACTGAACACAGATGATGATCACCTTTTTCGTCAAGAATTCCTGAGCGATTTCCGCATCCTTGTGGTCGCAGTTGAGGGAGAAGTAGGTCGTAATTCCCTGCAAAATAAGACAGCTCAACATATTAGGATGGATCATAAAATATGACAACTTAAATTAAATTCCCACACAAGCTCAGCGATACAAGCCCACCCATACAAACCCAACCGTACAAACCCACCTTTTCTCGGAGCCCCAGTGTCTGCTCCCGAGGGCAGAGGGAAAACATCTTGTCCTTCACCCTGTTCCAGAGTTCCTGGAGACTGTCCGACTCCAGTTCATAGGCACGTGTCGCTTTGATAAGAGCTTCCAACTTGGACTGCAAAATAAAGGCAAAACCCAAAGGTAAAACCCAAGGTAAAGCCCAAAGGTAACACACGTTCCCCTGAATGCAGCAGTTTGAGCAATGTATTGAACGAAATTGACTACTGATTTAAAAGTAATTCACCTGGGACAGCATCAGAATGATAAATCTACTTCTGGTATAAATTTTAACTGGAAAATTTTAGGAATTACGTTTTCAACTAATAAGCTTGGGAATGCAAAGAGGTATTCATATTACATGGGAATGCTACGAGGTATCCAAAATACCTGCAAGTGTAATGAGCAGGAAACTAGACCACAAATGAACAAAATTACCTACGAATACCACAAATAAACCAAATTACTTGGGAAATACTACAAATGAACCAAATTACAGTTATAAATTCACAAGTAAATTAAATTACCTGGGAATGTCACAAACGAACCAAATTACCAGGGAACTACAAGCCAGCCACAAACAATTTACCTGTGGAATGTCTGGAATGAATTTGATGTCTCCAAAAGACTTGTAGTTTCCCATATTGCTCAGAAATGCAGCTGAATACATAAGGAAACTCTACAACAAAACAAACAACAATTTAGTTTCTCTCAATCTCTCTGTGGTTCCCATACTAACTTAATAACAATCATCCTAATATTTAATTTATTTAATAACTTTACAAACTACTAACTTTCAGTCCCATAAATGAAATAGCAATCGAGCAGTTATAAAAATGCTACTTGGCAATTCAGAGGCTCTCCCCAATCAAGTCAGACTCTACTTTGAATGCACCGGGTCACCACTCTCTCTGCTCCACTGAGCGAGGTGCACTCATCGCCCCATTTGCTCACACAACTACTAAACACAACACATGCTTTCTCAGCGGTTGGCCCTCACTCTGGAACATGCTCTCATAGATTCTGCACTTGCCCCAGGGTCCGCTCGGACACTTTTATACTCCCCTTAAAACTGTCCTTTTCAGCCGAGCTGAGATCAAGAGCGCTCCTGAGTAGTAGCTTTGAAGGGTGCTATATAAATTATATAAATCAGTGTAATGAATGAATGAACGATAAAGTCAGGGATAAATGATCAATTGGACTTGAGGCACCAAAACATAGGTGAAACATCTGGAGGAAAGGTCTTGAAAAAAAAGGAATGCCCAGTGATCGCTTCAGTGGAGGCTCGTCGTATTTGTACTGCATTGTATTTAGATATTTCTATAGCGCCTCTCCCAGTACAACCAAATCCGAGGTGCTCCCAGGGAAAAGGAAAGTCTTAAGAAACAGAGGTACCCCCAGTGAAATCAAAGTGTGAGTCAGAGAGAGAATATTAATTATGAACCTGACCTGAAATTCGGTATCAGTGAGGCCAATGCGAGCGGTGACCTCTCGCAGTTGGTCCAGAGGCTGCTGGCGAAATATCCGCATCAGCAGGATGAAAATCCCGGGAGATTCAGGAGATGTCTAACGACAAGATACACGGCAAATTATTAATATTTATTATTACCATTAATTATAATAATAATTATTATTTACCATGCATTCATAATCATCTTATTTACCAGCAACATGGAACATGGAATTAGCAAGATGGAACTTTACAGGTCAGAAACTAATTCAACTTAACAATCATAACTTACCCTATTACTTAGTGTAACTTATGCACTTACCCACATTAACTGACCTATTTACCTAAACATATGCTCACCTTACCTTACCTATAGACATAATTTTGCTACCTATTTACCTACTTTAACTAGCCTATTCACCTACCTTAGCTAATCAACTAGCACCTAGTTGTGTGTACCCCATGCAGCAGAAATACAAGATCCAGTCTGGGCCAAAGTGGTCGTAGCTCACGGAACATAGGGAGTGCGCAATGGTGGCAAAAGATCCATGTCGCGGGTTACACTCTCGCCACTCCTTCTTCTTGATGACGAGAGTACCTGCTGGTTCTTTCCTCTATCACCAAGCTCAGCAACATGACACATTTGATGGTTTTAGTATGTATATTTAATGATATATATACACACCACTCATCCTATCTACACTTACTGGAGATATTAGTATCTTTTAGAAATGTTTCCTGGTTTACGTTGGAGACGGGATTCCCAACTACATTGACTACCCTTATCCTCAGAACAACCTAGCGTCTTCCCCAGTTCCAAAACAAGTCCCTGTTCCTTTCCTTACTACGCTATATGAATCCTTCTAGAGGCGATTTCCTTCGCCATCCCAAACGCAAAACTCGAATCTCTATTGGACGACAGGTCACCTGCAGAAACCATTACTAAATCCTGATTGGTTGGGTCTTGGCGTCCCTAGTGTAACGTCAGATTCCTAGGGGCGTCCAGTTACTGTTTGAATAGCGGCTGTATGGCTGGGCCTGGTCAGTGTCATAAACGGGCAACATGTCCCAGGGATCAAATTTCATTATTATAGTTATACCGCCTAGTGGGTTGCGCCATTCGTATCGGAATTGTCCCCTATTCATGATCCGTGTCAACCAGCTGGTCCAGATCAAATCTTCCACTGATTCATGAATTTTTTTGTCTGTGGGTCGTAGAGATGAAAGGGCAGTCATTTCTGACATCTGCCTCGCGGTGTCGGGTTTCGTTGTTTAACACCCCGTTGATCTTTGCATAATCCTTGTCGTCTGTATTGAGGTCGTCTGCTTCAGGCGAAGTCCATTGATGTCTCTCCTCTGAGGTTTCAGGTAGGCATTCTCATCCGTAGTCCTCCTACGCCTCCGCTGTTGATCAATGACTTTTATATAGCGCCATTGTCCAAAGTGTCGCGCGTGACAATCCATTATGCCGTATTTGTGACATGAACTTTACAGATGTGACTAGCCTAATGACCAGCCTAGCAACCAACCTAGCAACTGGCCTAGTTACCAGCCCAACAACCCAGTCTAAAAACCAGTCAGCCCATTGACCAGCTTAGGAACCAGCCAATAGTAGAGCCTAACGAAATACTTGTATCATGCAGATAGGGTGACCAGTCTAGCGACAAACCTAGCGATCAGCCAAAGCGACAAACCGAGCGACAAACCTAGCGATAAGCCATGCGACCAGTCTAGCGAGAGAAATACCTGTATCAGGCAGATGAGGCATCCATACCAATCGGCACGCGACAGGAAGTGAGCGTACAGTTTTTCCTTCTCCGTAAGATTTCCGAAAGCCTTCTCACACTTGAGCAGAACGACGGGAGTGTCGTTTGGAATGATGAATCGCGATTTATCAAACTCAGCCATCCCACAATTGTTTCTGGAGCTATCTGTTGAAAAACATTGGATTCACATTTGTAACACAGCAGATGACTGAGTTGGGTGGTAGTCCTTCTAATGCAGTGTTATGGTTTGAGGTTTCTCTCAATTAGATAATTGAGCAACATAGTACATCAGGACCCTTGACTGATCTGTCTCTGAACATTGGCTCTAGATGCTAAATAACAATAATAATAATTATCATTATAACAATAATAACAATAACAGCAATAATAATAACTCTCCTAAGCTCAATATTGTTCCGCAGAAAGTTCATCGGAACCGGCTTCTGCCCACACCATATCCATACCCACAGTGTCTGCAAAAATCTGGAGTATAATTATTCATTTATATAGCGCATTCTCAGCGACAACCTGGTCAATTTCCGCCAAACTTGAATGTACCCTGTCACCAATATGAATTTCTGAATGATTCTTCTCAACTTACGGCTGGCTATCAAACTCCAACAGTTCTTCTCTTTTCTTGGCCATAAAACAATCCGCAAAATGCGTTCCACCGATGATTTCCATGTTGCATTACGAGAAATCGCAATTTTTACAGCGCCCATAAAAAGCATTTTGACATGCCCTCAATCAAAACCGAATGCATAGGCAAATGGTCGACATCCAAATGGTCAGGCAGGCTCTCAAGCTCTAATCAGTAATTTTTAGGGTTCAACTGTATAGATCCTAATTTAGGCCACAGGGCACGCCCTTTGACTAGTCCAAATTCAAACAACGCTGGGTCTTATTTGACCAAAACTTGTTCGCCTGGTTAAAACATTTTCGGCGATCTGAAATTCTGTCGGAAATGCATTAAATTTCTAATTATTGCTAATTTCTAAATCAGAATCACCTGACGAGAAAAAACAACGGCAAACTTTAGCCCAATAAAGATTCTTCAGGGACAACTCAAAAGACTTTAATAGAGAGAATGCCTGTTTTATTGCCAAAGACTAAAAATCGGATTCTCATCATTCGAAAACCAGCTTTCCAATAATATTGAAGTTGAACCAAAGACTCTCTAAAGAGAATTTTTTTTCAAACAACGTTCGAAGTGTGATTACATAATATAACATTAAGACGTTAGTACAGTATGAAGGAATGATGACAAGTTATTGCCGGAATCGAATTGAACTGTCGGCAGTCATAAAAGGCGCCCATAACATCATACATTCAATTTAGCCAACGCCACCGCCTAGAAAAAGGACGATCGAGTCATCCTTAGCCCTACGGGTATAGTACTCGATTCCTCAGCTCTGTTCGCCATGAGTGATATCCACTACTCTACGGTCAGTTCGGACTAAGGGCCTATTATGATTATATATATATATATATATATATATATACACACACACACACACACTTCGATACTTCCAACCCTTCATATGAAATTGTTTCCTTCAATTGTTCACGGTCAAACCATTTTGATCAAGCGATTTTCTTCCGCCGTTGCTTCGTCACCCCTTACTCCCACCAGGTCCACCATCATCACTAAATATTTGCATATCGCTCCATAGCTATATGTGCCGCCTTTCTGGAATAAACACCCACCATAATTACGCCAAGCTATCTCGCACACCCAAGTCTCCACGTTCTGCTATTTCTCCACACCACTATCTTGTCAGTTCTTCAATCAAAACATTGCACTTCCAGAAATAATATCCTGCATGACTCCTCTTCCTCTTCCTCTTTCATTACAACGAAGTTTTACTATTCTTTTAGTAAGGAATAGAACTAATGAAGCTTTCGTTTTTCCTTATTGTATCGACCAACAGAATTGGACAGACATTCCTGAAAATTAGGGGAAAACATGATTTTTATGCTTGTTTACATAATAATTTGAGTGATATAACTAAATAACTGACCTTAAATGTATAAAACCGATTTTACCTTTTCGCAGGGTGATGCAATTATAATTTCCACAAATGTATCCGAGAGACAACGTCTGGCCTAACAATCATGCCTACAAACTGAAGTTTCTCTAGCGGTGCAGATGAAGGCAGGGCAGCATTAAATTGTTAAAACAAGTAATTATAATACTAGAAATATTAAAGTACGACGATTTTCGATCAAAGAAATTTTTATATTATCGATTTTTCATTTATCAAGTGGCAAAAAGTAATCTGTTTTTCATAATGTGATTTTAAATTACAAATGACAGGCAAAAATGTAATTGAATTACAAATTACATTGATTTGGGGCAGCAAATAAAACATTAACAATTACAATTGTAATTCAAATTATGTAATTTCACTTATTCAATTAAATTACTTCCCATCCCTGGCGGTAGTTATTATATCAAATGTCAGAGAATTATGAATTTTGACAAGTATCGGAATATAAAGTAATGTGTTGATGAAAATAGCCACGTCACATGATCCCCTCGTCACAAAATGTCTGACCAACCTCCTTCGGTCAAGACATCAGTAATGGACGAATCTCAATTAATAAAATGCATAATAATAATTGACAATAATTATTATCAAACTAAGTCATGCCGGTCATTTTCAGTTACTTCTCTTCTTCCTGATGAATGCATCTTACATTACCAATATTCCATGCAGTTTTCACATCCAAATCAAACACAGGACAAATAAATTATCAGTTTACAAAAACACAAAAAACAAACTCATTTCAAATTGAAATCCACGAGAATGTGCAAAAGAGGAAATCTTCCGATAGCCAGTTGCTGCAATAGACTAGAAAACTCAACAAAAAAGTCACATCACCATCAACAGCAAAAACCAAATCCTGACAGCAAGTTAGAAAACCAGAAAGAGAAATCTTTTCCACTCTCTGCAACATTGGTACTCATCCTGGATTGGCCATATCAAACCGACCTACGTGAAAAAGGGATTTTCAAAAGCATCATAGACCTATCAATAGCAGCACCTGTTTAATACAACTCTGACTCCTCTTCCAGAATCTCCTCCTCTCTCTAGACACACATCTAGATCGCAAAACACAAGCTTCATCATCACTAATCCTTTAATGACCAGCATTATTGATCATGCTTGACATGCTGCTTTTTAAAGTACAAAGTATGGCATTAGCAAAACACTGGCCGTTAAAGGGTTAAAAATTATTTGCATCATTCAGCATTTTTCGAAAATATTGTAATGATGATCAGACAGAAATCGATTTCTCAAAGCCAACTGTAAATCAACACTTGCCGAAGGTCCAAACACAATAGTCATCTCAATAGGAGGATCGAATCCATACTCTCTGTATTCTGACTAGCGGTGTTCCAGTAGTGGTCGTCGATCCTAGCGTGCTGTGATTCGTTGGGACTTGATGGTCCCACGTTCCCATAAATCGATGCAGACAAAACCGTGCCTTCTCATGCATTGGACCATCATACTAGAATGCTCTTCCATTACAAATTTGCAACATTTCACAGCTTGCAGCTCAGGAAACATTTTCTAAATTACTTGAGTCGCATTTGTTTAGATCTGATGAGTAGCAACGTTTAGTGCCTACGAGAGGTTCTTATAAGGGGCTATATAAATAGCCTAATACATACATACACAGGAAGCAACTGATTTCATAATGTTTTGTAGATTTTTATAATATATGTAGGTCTGTAAAATGGCAGAGACCGTCTGAGTGATTCACCCTACTACAGGCACTTTACAAAAACTTAAATACAATACAATAAATCTCTGGCATAAGACAAATGTGTGCAAAAACATGTCCACATGGTCTGCTCAGAACCACAATTGTCGGTTATAGAGTGGCTGAATCGGACTCCAACAAAAATGCTGCAAATGTGAGGTTTTTTTCGAGGCTAAATTAAAGCAGGACTACACAGCACATTAGAACTAGTGTCATAATGTAGCAGTTCAGTGGTAGCCAGGGGTGTACAACTCGATAAAAAATTAGGTTTTAAAAAATCAACTAGAGCTTGAAGTGTAGGCTTGTTACTTCCAAAGTCAAAAGTTCAAAATTTATTAGAACTGTCATTTGTGACATTCACATAGCAGTCTCTATTCATTGGATTTGTGGCTGGGCTGATACCCAAAGAAGGGTGTAAGGAATGCTCTTCGTGCAGGCCTACTTTAAAAGATACAGCTATCAGAGACAGGGCATAGAGAATATCATTATCAGTTCCTGTTGCGGCTTGTAATCATCGCGAAACTGAAAAATGCCAATGATCTATGTTGTGGAACATTACTTCATTCACTTCTCTGTAGTACTATTTGTCTTTTCCACTCTGTAGTCCAATTCGCCCCTTCCTCTTCTGTAGTCCAGTTTATTCTTTGCTCATTTGTAGTCCTGTTTATCCTTTCCTATTTGGTAGTCCAGTCAAACTACTATTGATCATTGACCAGTCAGCACCAGAGCTGGGATTCCGTAGTCTTCCCTCTCTTAGTGTTCGCTTCTAAGGTCTAAGACCTTCATGGCTTCACTGATTAGTTTAAAAATCGACAACACCCCAAAACAGTAAAATCTGAATGCATTGTGCATTTCAATAATGCAAACAAAACACCACGAACGAATGATAAAGTTGAACGTAGACACCACAAAAATGTCTAAACTGACCTGTGCCATGTCCAAAAAAATGTAGATCATGCCTCTCGCATCATTCAAAAATATAACATCAACTTAACATTATACAATGGGACTCAACAACACAGGTTTCGAAAACTGATTATTTCCAACATTCAAAAAACCTTTGCAACTCAGACGTTTGTAATCTGAGATTCATTACATTTCAGTAAACTATACTCTGAAGAAAAATTATTTACTTCTTAAAAAGTTTTAAAAAATGCCAGAGCATTCTGGTAGCTCTCGTTGAGCTACTTTTTCTATCTGAAAAGCGCTCGGAACTTTCCAGCTCGCAAAATCGGCGGCAGTCCTTGATTGAATTGGGACAAGCATTCCCAAGAAGGCCACGAAAGTCAACAATCATATTGCTAACTGAAAGACCAAAACCAAAGAAGCAGAAACATGAATCTACGCTCTGGTCGCTGCTGCCTTGCATCCAAAAATAAGCACCAATAAAAATAAAAGCAAAATAATAATTCTTGATATTATTCATCATTTTCATCCTGTCTTCATATCTGTTTCTGTCCAAGGCGTTGTTTCACGGAAGCACTTTGTGGTTTTGCACGAATGCTGAATATTCCTTCTGAAGGCGTGTTCGCTGAAGTGGAAGCTGCAAAAAATAAATCAACAAGAAGATACATTTCTGTACAGCACAAAACATTTGCAAAACAAACAACGTCTCCTCATGTACCACCACCAGGCAGAGCCGTGTGTCTTCTCAGCGGTAGGCCCTCGATTTGAAATGGTCCCCCTTTGATGTTCTGCTCCCTTCCTAGAATCCTTTTTTAGGCATTCCTCTATCATCTTAAGAACGCCTCTGGGTAGTCACCTTGAAGAGGCGCTATATATAAATTCTCTTCATGAATAATGAACATTTGTCTATGAGGTTGTGGACTGATTTTCTGTATATACTGATCTGATTGCTTCCATCAAAATGCCATCGTCAGAATTTTTTAATTAGTTACAAGCAGAGGATATTTTAGTTTCTTTAACCATTCAAGCTTTCAACAAGTTTGTAATATGTGCTACATATATAGACAATGAGATATTCAAATCACATCATATCTATAAATTTATACAGCACCTCTCACAGAATAACATTTCAGAATAATTTTGGGCTGTTAAATGATGTAATACACACTTACCATGTAATCAATTTTAATTACAATCCTGATATAAAGTTCTGGTAACAAAGTCATCAATATTAATTAATTACAGACATAGCAAAGTTCCATCTCAATATTAATTACAGACAATACAACTACCTTGAGATGATGTTCTGGTAAGTCGGAAAACTTTGCGCTTTTTCTTCGGATTGGCGCCCGACTTTTTCAGCACGCCTGCGTATTCACAAGCAGAGTCGACAGAGTCGCTGTCATCGCTGTCGTGACAAGTCGTTGTCGCTGGTCGTTTAATAACACCTCGTAGATCAGAAACCTGAAGAAAAAAATCACAATGAGGCATCCAATTAGACTCATTGTATTATTATTTTTATTATTCACATTATCGCGAAAACACATTTAAACTTACATAAAACAAAGTAATGTAAGCAAAAAATTATGCCAATATAAAATGAACTAATGTGGCTAGTGTATACTTATTACTCCTGTTAACACAATACAAATAGAAATAATTGTTTACTTAAATCTGATAAAAACGTTTAATCTTCTAGATCAAATTAAGTGAATTCCTTTCAATGTAGAAAGGAATTTACTTGATTTGATCAATAAGTGCAAACTATTGCAGTTTGGACATATGTGGACCTTTATGTGAAAAGGGACCAGATTGTCGATATGGAGTTACTGGCACTTCTAAAATATTCAGAATGTGAGTGAAATAAAGAGTCCATCCACATATTATTCAGCACATATTTCGTTATTGTAGAGACTGGTGGACACAACAACCCTAAAATACTCATTTTGAGTAATTTGCGATTAACGCGTACAGTAACATTAAGTCAAGGATTTATCAACCTTTACCGCACTTAGTAAATACAACTGCTAGCATGCCGGTAATTCAGAAACGGAAAGCAATGTATTAATGCACCTCTCATGTCATCATTTCTAGTGGTTATTAGGCAATCTAAGCTGCCTCCAGCCGGCTGAAGGACTTCAAAACGATACCAACCATCTGGTCCTTTTTATGTAGCCATAAATAAACATAAATTTCTTTGATAAAATTCTTTTATTTAATTAAAATTGACCTTTATAGGTGTAGTACATTCATAGAAAAATGCAATTAGACAAAGAACACAAAATCGAAAATTTTAGCCCAAATCACTTTAGAGTCTGTTTTCTCTTAAACTAGAACCAACGATCTGGTCCCTTTTCATGTAAACGTTCACATATAACAAGAAAAGATTGTTTAGAGAAGGAGATTATCCAAGGCACAGTACCGGGATTTCGGCCCTGGGGAAAACCCAGGACGATATGGATAGACAATATAAGTCTATGGACTGAACTATCATTCACCCAGTTATTGTGAGAGACCAGGACCAGGAAGAGCTGGAGTAGAGTTGTCCATAGGGTAGCCAACCCTCCGACTGAGGAAGGTTGAAGACAGGACAAGATTAAAACAGTTCCTTAAAAAGATTGCCCTGGGCAACCATGGGTATAAGTGCTACCATCTTCATTTTACTAATAAAGACTACCTGTATTTTTCACTTCTGCTTAAATAAACCAATTAATAAACGACAGAAAGATGGAACCTGAGATGAATTGGAGTTGATGGTGACTTGAATGTCAGCTGCCTTGTTGTCTTGGAAACCAAGACGACATAGTGCAGATGAAGATGTGTTCTGCACTCCGGTCGCAGTGCCAAGACGACTGAAGACAGAACTTTTCCGATTGGCTTAAATAGTTACCACAGCAATTGAAATTATTATCATAAAATCTGAAATATAAGAATAAAAAAAGATACCTTTACAATGAAAATTGTAACCATAACAGTTGAAATTATTACCATAACATCACAGTAGAAATCTGAACATAACAATTAAAACTATACCATAACAATAAAAACTACAACATAACAATAAGAATTGTACTTATAACAATACAAGCCATTGCTATAACAATTGAAATTGAGATGAGGTGGAGTTGGAATGATTACTGTAGCAACTGAAATTATGACCATAGCATCTGTAAAAAATATTGATTAGTCATAATATTTAAGCTCATTTAGGCAAGCACAGGGAATGCCTCTGAATCGATATCTTGAAGAGGCGCTATATAAATGTTTGATTACATTACACAAAATCCAACAATTTGCTTCCACGATATATAAGAAATGACAGATCCATAGAGCATTGATAATATTTGTTACCAAACAAAACAATTGTGCATCAAAACTTGAAAAAAGTCAAGAGATCAAAAGAAAATTAGAGTTCAATACCAGAATCCGATGAGGTAACGCTCAAACGTTTAGCCAACTCTGGTGACAGCGAAGGATTTTTAGGAGGAGTAGTGTCGCTCATCAACCTGGCTCCTGGGTCATTTCCTAGGTAATGGCCGACAATCCGGCTAGCTGGTGTGGACCTTGTGACAGCGGTCGTGGCGGACCTCTCGCTGGCCGGGGTCGATCGTAAGCGCCTCTGTAGGGGAGTCTCCGGAGTTGGTGCATCAGAACTTGTAGGTTTCATCTTTTGAGCCACTTCTCTTAGAGGCTGAAAGGAAAAACTGTGCTTGATCACAATGTCCAACAAGGCAAAACACCATCAGTAATTAACTAATACAATGACACAGCAATTGAAATTGTTATCAAAGTATAACAATTGAACTTATTATTCAAACTTAACAATCAAAACTGTTGCCATAAAATAACAAAATAGTTACCAGAACATAACAATTGAAACTGTTGCAGGGTTAGTAGTGTTGTCTTGATAGTGTACTATGAACTGTAGTGCGCCTTATTGGCAAAACACCAAACTATGATCAATATATATATACTGATGCTCTTGGATTGGCCTTTCTCTATAGTTACATCTGTTCCATAAATCATGTAGTGCTACATTTTATAAGCCATTTGAAACCCTAACATTTTGTCCGAGCTGGAGTCGGGAGCGCTTCTGAGTAGTGACCTTGAAATTGTGCTATATAAATTACTGAATGAATGCATAATTAACTATGGAAACATACCTTGGACTGTAAAACCTTGGCCTGCTTCAATATGGCAATGATGTCGCCCATCGCTGTGATTCCCATTTCGACGAGGTACTCCTTGTTCAGATCCAGGAGCATGTGCTTCTGGATGCGGTGGTTGACGAACACGACCGAATAGTTCTCTACATCCGAAGCCGGAATTCCCGCATCGACAAAGAACTGCATCCAGAAGGGCATCATTCCGTTTGTCTCAGAGCCTTAAATGAAGAAAACAGTCACTAAGACTTTTATATTGTGGGCCTCTCGATATCGAAGACTCCAGAAAAATTCCAGTCAATGGGAACTCTAGATGGTGGAGATATTTAGAGAAACATAAGCAAAGTATAGATGGTGTCAATTTCCTGCCAAGTACCGAGTATTACGAGTTAGTAGTACCAAGTCCCAGAAAACCGTACGACGCCTGTGAATAAGCTGGTTCCCGCGACTTCGCTTTTGTGGGCGCTGTAGAAATTATGAAATTACGGTAGAAATTATGAAATTACGATTATATATACGCACCCCGATAGTGCTGCTTTTCGTCGTCCACTGTCACTTAGTGATTCATTTCTGACTAAATTGATTGCACTACATAAAAAATGTTTTACTGTTTTAATCTGAATGGACAAATTGTAACTGAAGACTCCAGTTATCTTTTGACAATAACCTTCAACGTATTCAACAAAAAAAGAGAATTCTATTACATAGAAAACAACACCACGTTGTCTTAATTATTGATTGACCCGTTTAGTGGTATGAAAATACTCCCTTTCATCACTGATAAAAGTATTTAGCAGCTAACCTTGAGAACTATCCATGCTGCCTTCCAATATTTCATCCGACATAGTATAAGATTTTTCAGTTTTACGTGAAACTTAATCAAAAACTTTAACTGGAAACCTTTAAACGACCTACACAAAGTAAAATAATATAAGAAGCAAATGCCTCATATCACTGATGTGTAACGAAAAACAGCCCGCAACCGAATACCAGTGTGGTGGAATATGGTATTTCAATAGAACGAGTTAAAACGTTTTGTAGCTCATTTATACGACGCTGGTATTTTTAGAGACTTAATGGCCCAGATTGACAAAAATATAGCAAAATAACGAAGTACAAGAAACAAAGGAGGCATGAATAAACAAATGTAATTTAAAACGCTTTGCATTGACATTCTCAATTGCGCAGTTTGTGAACGAAATGTCTCGTACCTTGTAGCTACTCAAGCGCCACATCAGGCGTAGGCTAGCTTGCTGGCTGATGGTGGTAACGTTTGCTCACTGGCAGTCACGCAATCATAGTTTTTGCAAACTCGTCAATCAAACACGTAATCTCCAATTATCTAAAGCCAAGAGCATATGCTTATGCACGAGCGCCAAGTCAAATGCATCAAAATAATTGAAATAAGCTATTATCTGCTGGTGACAGCAAGGACTAATACACCGACGCTTGCATTTTGGGTAGACCAATTCATTTTTAAGAATGGTAACTATTTGAGTTGGAATGACGTGTACAGTAATCAAGCATTGAGAGGACAAATAATGACGATGTACACTGGATCCGACAGTTTAAAAAATCCAAAGCGCCACTCGATCGTCCCTGCATGCCAGAGTGGTCTCATATACAGCCCACAGCGCCCTCTATTACTGTAATAGAGGGCTCTGGCAGCTCATAGTAATCTCATCTCAGAGGTGCAAAAACCAATATTTTTGTAATCAAAAATAGTTTTTGGTTCTTTAGTTTTATTTAGTTTTTGTTTTTTGGCTTTAGTTTTTTTTATCTTAATTGTCACAACAGTTCTGTTACACAAAGCATCAAACACAGCATGAAAAAGAGCTCCAACTTGTTTATGTTACTAATTTAGTTTGACTTCCGACTGAATAACACACAATTAGTAATATAAATAGTAATATTAGTAAATTAAAAAATATATTTAAAAAATGCCATTTTTGGTTTTTGTAAAAAGCAAAAAAAAAACAAATAACCCAAAAACAACATGTTTGCAGCACTGAGTAATCTGCTATGATAAATTATTTTCATATTTACTCGTAATCTTGAAATCGATTAAGTCGATAGATTCATGAAGCTAATACGCAGGTCTTTGAACAAAACATAATTGACAGGCCTTAGTCGGTAGGGTGAAATCGGTTCCAGGTCAAGAATACTAATTGCGCCTACATAGTATGCGTTTGCCACCTTGGGGCCATGGAAGTGTTGGCAGGGACGTGGTTGCCGACATGAAATATACCTATATTATTATTTAAAGCCGACGATCGAATGAGCTCTGACTAAAATTAATAAGCATATCTGTAGCCTGGGGCTAGTATAGGCTTACACAATCATCGGAATATGCATGGGTATATCCTGTTTAGTGCCATTTTCTTCGTAGTGTCGAAAATGTTAAACTACTGCTTACTTACTTGCATATCTATTTCGGTTCCGGTCGTTTTATGCTGTTCACACCGTATGTGCTATTTATAACCTCATTGGGATACAACACCAAAGACATAAAAATGTATGTTCCTCTACGCTGATATTTCCCTAGTAACCGTCTATTTAAATACTGCCACCCATAGCAAGGTGTAGAGATAGATGCCTTTAGGTATTCACAAAAACATATCATACTTTTATTAGTTTGATATAAATTTATTATCTATTATTATCCTTGCTATTTTTCTGCTCACAGACACAGTAGGTCTAGGTCTGTAGTCCGAATGCAACTAAGTAAACACAAGAACACGGATTACTAACGCTGCATTACTTTTAGTTTCATGAAAAATGGTTCACGGACAAATAAATGGTTCACCGAAAATATAATTATATATGTTAACGACAAATGATTCACGGAAAAACTTCACGATCAAGAAGTTAATTTTTCGCCCATTGCATTCGGTAAAATTTCTCAGAGTACACGTGACCCGCATTAGGGAGTCCATCTTAGACATTGGTGATATAGCGTACAAAATCATAATTATCTGCAATTATAATAGCTGAACCTCTTGATCGTTTTGTTCTGATGCCCGATCAAAACCCAGGAGCCGAACTTAATTAAATTTGCACAAGCAGACTTGACAGATGGAGTAATAATTATTAACTGGCATTAAAAGCTATAGGCCTATAGAATTATATAGGCTAGTTTACAAAGCAGCTGCTCTTTTCGTAATGACATGCACCTTAAGTTACTCGATCTGCAGCTGCCTGCAGCGACCCAATGGAAACTGGAATCAAACCACCTTTGCACAACCCATGTGACTTGACGCAGCACTTGCAAATAAGTTTCTGCCCTGCGCTTTGCGTTCGAATGGCGTTTTAGAAGTTTGGAGATCCCGACTGCGATCACGTCTGATGCAGTTACTTGATGACGCACCAGTTCTCAAATAAATACGTCACTATAATTGCGCACTCTTTGCAAACTTAAGTAATCGTCGACATTTGGGAACTTATGTTCTTATCGTAATTTACTTTCTGTTTAAAAGTCGATTTCTGTCGTTATTTCGTATGATGAAAATCTGACTGAGTAACGGGTACGACAAGGGAGCGAAATGACCATTGTTTTTATGTAAATAGTTGTTTTAGGCGACTTAAACGGTCACTGGGATGATCGCTGTCATATTTCGAAGACTAATTCCGGCTACGTAATTCCTAAATATAGATAGACTGCAGTTCAAAGGATAAGAGGATATCGCGTGCTACAAATTCAGTGTTAATAATCTCTAAATACATGCATATTTGAAATACAAGAAACATAATTATACGAATTTCCGTGTTGCCGCATATAGCTGAATATTTTTGGACAGTCGCCTGTGTGGGTGGTCGGGTGTGCCATTCGACCCTCGCACCATTGAGGGAAAAAAACGTGGGTGAACATAATTGGGACATGGATTCATTGTCTTTTCACCATTCTCTTAAAATCCATTGAGTGTTTCTGAAGGGCTGTTATTTACCTGTAGCAATGTTTTGCACAGTAGGAAGTGAAGCGGATTAAAGCAAGTTTACTTACTAGCTAAATTGGGCTGGCCACAAAAAACCAGACGTGACAATTGAAGACCAGTATCTTAAGATTCTCTGATTATTTCTTTCCATGAGCATTGTCGTGGTCTAATAAATAAATTATATGCAAATGTTCATTTGAGCTTTACATTAATCTGGTGGCATCAATGACAATATGGCTGCCACAGACTCGGCTAGGAATAGAGTGCTGCGACCTCCCTCAGTTCACCACTTCCGCACAAGTAAGTTAGTAATTAGTTACTGAATAACATGGTGAATTATTCGAATTAACAATAGGGATGAATCGAATGTCAATTTCATGCCGAGTATTTTTGTATTGTAGTGTATTTAGACATTTTTAGATTGCTTCTTGTAGGGTGAACCGTTAAGAAGCGAGTACCGAGTTTAATGAGTGTTTTGGTATGGCAGCTTGTACAATTTTTATGAACTTTTGGTTTTGCCTCAATTTTCACTGGGAAGTAGTGACTAGTGACAGTATTTGTGCTTTTAGTTAGGTCAATTGTCGTTTTGTAGAGAAAAAAATTATATTTTTGTTTTCAAAATAGAAAATTGGAAAGCTCATTTTTATTAGAACTCGAACCAATTTGATTGTGCGAGCTTAGGCTGAGTACTATGAAACTCAGCCAAGTTTCCGAACCGAGTTTTGTTTCATCTCTAGCTACAACTTGTCACACACACAGTTAAAGTCGTTGTTCATTTATAATATTGTGTTCATAGACTATTATATACCATCTTGGGCAGAAGTAGTAGCTCGGGAAGTCACAGCACTCTATTGTGTTTGAGTCTGGGGTGGCCATTGCATATTTTTTATCTAGTGTATAATTGCCATAATAGTGATGTTAATCGAGACGTTTGGCTGTGGTATATTGCCTGTCATCTTGATTAATTTAATATTATGATAAATGAAATTCATTGCTTAATTAAATAAATTTATAAATTAAATTATTTTATAAATTACATCAATTGATAAGTTGATAAATTATTGAATAAGTCAATGAATTAAATAAATTTATGATTTAAATCAATTTATAAATTAGATCAATTGATAATGTGATAAACTAAATAATTTGATAAATGAAAGCAATTCAATAAATTGATAAATTAAACAAATCAATCAATCAATAAAAAATACTTGATAGATGAATTAAATCAATTTATAAATCATATTATTTAATTGATTTAATCATTCATTCATGCATTCATTTAAATATTGATAAAATGCCCTCTGAGTATTTTAATCTACTTTAGTCTTACTTAGTCTACTACTGAGTAGTCTACTTTAAGGTGCTCCCAACCATGGTGACAAAAATCAGTCTGCAACTTGCTAAACAATGGCACACTACTCCTTGTCACCAGTCGCATCTCAAAGGGAGTGCGTTCCATGTGGATGGACCAACAACCGAGAAGGCATGCCTCTGCTTGGTCTAGGTGCTTGTTTAATAAAGGTGGAGAGTACAGATTCAAACTTCCCAAAGTGGCAATTAATTTAGCTATCGTTAATTAAAAATTTCTAGCGCTCTGCTTTAAAGCTGAGCACGGCACTGGCTTATCCACAAGTACGGAACTTATTCACAAATGCTGAACTTATTCACAAGTACTAAACTTATTCACAAATACTGAACTTATTCACAAGTACTGGTAGTTTTAAAAGTTTTGAGTTGAGATACATGTTTGATTATTATGCAGACTTGTCGTTTCGAGAGCTATTGTTAATCATAATAATGATGATAATAGTATTAACATAATTATAATATTGTGTGGCATGGTGGCTGATTAGTTAGAGCGATCAGCCCGTGACATTCAATGCACGCTGAGTGAGCGGGTTCGACCCTCTTCCGAGGCGTCAGTCACTGTGTAGGGACCTTGTGAGCAATTCCTTCGTGAACAATTGCTCGACAGTAGAACTGCAAATGCGCCGTCGAGGCCTGTGCACTTCTGAGCAAACAATTTTGGAAGGAGAGCAATATCAAATTTCAGTTGTGCTGTATTATACTTTACTGCAATAAAAATAATAATGTTTATTTGTTGAAACACTCAATATAATATCTTGTGTATTACTATTATTATTATTATTATTATTATTATTATTATTATTATTAAATTTGTAACGCACACAAGGTCACACCTAAATGTGAATCTGAGGCGCGGATAGTCGGTCGCCAGGAGAAGATGCAATTAGATTTCCAAATTCTTGAAAGCCAAAGAGAAGTAGTGAGTTTTGAGTCGCTTTTTGAAGGAAGGAAGTGAATTTGAGCTACGAAGAGAGAGTGGCAGTCGATTCCATTCTTGTACAGCTGTGCAAGAAAGTCATTTCATGTCTTTCGTTAAATTTCTATTTTTTTCTCCAGGAATTGAATTCGCAGGCAAAGTAGTCCACGATGGGAGCATTTCTAGACAAACCAAAGACGGAAAAGCACGGCTCGAACGGTGCAGGCAATGGCCTTCGATACGGGCTGTGCAGCATGCAGGGGTGGCGGGTCGAGATGGAGGACGCTCACTGCGCACTTATCGGGCTCCACGGTCTTGACGACTGGTCGTTCTTCGCCGTTTTCGACGGGCACGCCGGGGCGAGCGTGTCTGCCCACTGCGCCAAGCAGCTTCTGACTGCCATCATGGAAAGCACTGACCTCTCCGAGATATCCCCAGAGACGGTCAAGGAGGGCATCCGTACAGGGTTCCTCCGGCTCGACGAACAGATGCGCGAGATGCCGGAGATAGTGAGCGGCGAGGACAAGAGTGGGTCGACCGCCGTCTGCGCCTTCGTCTCGAGCAAGCACATCTTCTTCGCGAACTGCGGCGATTCGCGGGCAGTGCTGTCGAGAGGCGGACGCATCCAGTTCTCGACGGAGGACCACAAGCCGATGAATCCCATAGAGAAGGAGAGGATCCAGAACGCGGGCGGAAGTGTCATGATCCAGCGCGTCAATGGCTCGTTGGCGGTCTCGCGAGCGCTCGGGGACTTTGAGTATAAGAATGTGCAGGGCAAGGGGCAGTGCGAGCAGCTCGTGTCGCCAGAGCCGGAGATAGGGGTGGAAGATCGTTCGGAGGGGGACGAGTTCGTTGTGCTCGCCTGCGACGGGATCTGGGACGTTATGACGAATGAGGAGCTGTGTGACTTCGTGCGAGACAGGATGCGGCTGACCGACGATCTGGAGGCGATCTGTCACCTGGTTGTTGACACCTGTCTTTTTAAGGTGAGTGGCAGCGTGTCATTTACTGGTACTACCTGTTGTTGATTTTAGGGTGATTGACACTTGAAACCCGGCTCAGATGCTCGGTCAAGGCGTCATTCTGCTCAGTGTTGCTCGGGCTCGTACTAACAATTGGTCCGAGTATTAATTAATGAAAGTAGGCTTGTGAAACAGAAATCAGAGTTTTGATTTATATTTGTATATTGAGAACTGAAATCAGATTCTTTTATACTTGCAAAATGAAATTCACATTTGATCTTTGTTTTGGCTTTTATCGCTTTTATAGTGATAAACCGAAATTGCAAAACACATAATATCGTGCATTTATTTAAGGTTCAGTGTTTGTCTTGTTTACCAAGAGAATGCAAGACTCTTTTGAATATTTGATTTTTGGACTCTGTGCTAAATTGACGCTTCGTTCATCCCAAAACATCACCTGTACATTGAAGTTAATTTACACCTGTCAAAATTATGTTTAAGGGTTTGTTGTTTGCAACAGTCATTTTAGTGTAAGGTTGTGTGTTCAAGGTTTCACCTGTCTCTTCAAGACTTTCTTTGGAGTTAGGTTGTTGCACATCCTTTAAATCCGTTGGCTCCATTGCGTGATTTCAACTGCGATTTCAGACGGCCCTTATGCTCTGAGCGCTGGTATATCCGACAAGCATCACCAAGTGCTCCGCAAAACTTACCATGTACTTACTGCTATTTCTTGGTTTTAGTTTGACCGAAAGTTTTGGTTGGTGTGACTCTGTTTTATGTCAGCGACCAATGGTTAAAGTTAATGTAAAGTTTCTCATTGAGTGGGGCAGTGGGGACAAATACCCATGGGCCAGGCGATTTATAGGACACTGACGGGTCCCACAATCAACTTATGAAAAATATTGAATATCATTTATTCAAAGTTTAAAATTTTGTGCCTTTTTAAGTATAATGTTACTAACAGTTAACTGGATTCAGTTCAAACTTCAAGCATCTTACTATAACCATGCATATGATATTTTAATTTATGCCCACTTCCATCTAAGAGGCCCATGACTGCTCTGCCTGGTGCCCGGAATTTCTATGCGTAGGGGCCCGGAATGTCTCATCCTAGGACCCTGGAATTTCTGTCGGCGGGCCTGTTGATGTAACTTGCAAATTGTAAATTGTTTAGGCATGTTTGGGTTTTCTGGAATTTCTAACACATCATATACATGCCACTTGCGTTTTTTAGTGTTGCATGATCTATCTGTATATATATATATATATATATATACAGATATATATATATATATATATATATATATGCCTTTGCTTGAGGTCATCCATTACCTGACTGTGTTGAGCAGATTTTTTCCAATTTGTGTTAAAATACGGAACTTTTCATTCGTTTGATAACATTTGGAATACATTGCTCAAACGTAGGGCATATTCAATAACGCTGTTCGGTAAAGAGTTAATGCATACATTGTAT
Source organism: Bimastos eiseni (assembly GCA_959347315.1). Taxonomy (NCBI): domain Eukaryota; kingdom Metazoa; phylum Annelida; class Clitellata; order Crassiclitellata; family Lumbricidae; genus Bimastos; species Bimastos eiseni. The sequence continues at coordinate 1,437,994 of OY365807.1, read as the reverse complement.
TACATAGGTACATACACACATGCCATGCAAACCATACATACATGTATACAGATACTGATGCATGCATATATATACGTACAATTTGAAGTGGTGTCATTTTAAGTCAGTCTCTGAAACCGTTTTATTTCAAAGTTTACATATCAATAAACTACGTTACAGGAGAATTCATTTCAATACAGATTTTGTGTTGCATAGAAATTCTGCACATTTACGTTACACTGCGTCTGCGTTACAGGGCTCCCGAGACAACATGAGCATCGTAATAATTGCGTTTAAAGGCGCCCCAGTCGTTTCAGAAGTGGCAAAGAAGAAGGAGGAAGAGCTCAACAGACGACTTGAAGAGAAAATTCAAGGTTTTAATCATTCATTATTTCTTTATTATGGGACGGATCGTAGAGTAATGGATAACACACTGGTGTGCAGAGCTGAAGAACTGAGTTCGTTGGCAAAATTAGATGTATGGGGAAATGACGCCTTGCATGGCTGCCATAATTGTGGTTGATCTTGACCCAGTCGTTGCTTATTTTGTTCCGATCAGGGCTGATTTTGACCCAATCATCGCATGGTGTTGGCACGCATGGTTTGCTTTTACAAGTTGGAGACCAGATGTTAAGTTTAGAAAAATTTTTTAGTCAAAATTATATTCTGTGGTCGTGGATAATTGTGTGTTATCAATTGAGACTGAGAGGCACGCATGTTTTTAAACACTTGAAGAGTTTCTTGAAGACTTGCATCATTTGTCAACTGACTAAGTTGTAGTTTGTAACAGACTCTGGCATCCTTTTGGCCTCAGAGCGGCATTGGGAGAAGGTTGTGTGGGTGATTGGTTGAATATGGAAGTAATTTCCTGGTGAGGTAACCCTGAGAGGGAAGCAGGCTATAAGTGACTGACTACTGTATCTCTTTGGCCTTGACTTTTTAGGTTGGGTGGGTGAGTGAGTGGGTGGGTGAGTGAGTGGATGGGGTGGGTGGTCCTCCTCTCCCAGACCGACAGGTTCATCACCTAATGAGTGATGTTTGAAGCAGATGGAAGCAATTACATTGGCACGCTTACTGATGCATGTGCTTGCAAACACACAGACGCAAACACAGATACAGGCATACAGTCACACACACATATATACACACAGTCACACATACAGAGTTACACGCATGTCATGCGCGGTCACATATGGAGGTACACACACGTCTAACACAGAGATACTCACACATACACACATGAAACAGTCACACACGGAGATACACTCATGGCACATGTGGTCATACACTGAGATGCTCACACATACAAGATACTCACACATCCACAAAGAGTTATGCACACTTACACACAGATATGCAAACACACACACACACAGGCACACACACAGGCACACACACACACAGGCACACACACAGGCACACCATGAGACATATAATGCATTTATACTAACTTGTGCAGGCACTCACAGATATGCACACATACATACATAGACACATTTTTTTAGCCCACACTCCAGCCCAGGCCACTGATATTACTCATGGATGATATATACTGTGTGAGCAATAAGCATGTTATCTGATGATGTTTCTACTGTTGGTTGCAGATATCCTCGATCGTTCGTGCGGAGATAGTCCGCCAGAGGCAGCACTTCTACCCTACGTGATGCACGAGCTGACGGCCTGTCGAGAATTCGAGGGACTGCCTCCGGGAGGGGGTCTCGTGTCCAAGTAAGCGGGGGCAGCAGTTGGATTTTCTTGCTATAGATGCGTCTTTACTGTGGCTTTTGCTACACGTAATTTTTTAAATTTTCCATATACATCAGTGCTGTTGCCTTGGGTGCTTTGAGCCATTGCATGTACTTAAGCCTGATTGATTGATTGACGTTGGGATGAGTAGTTGTATGACTGGTTGCGTGATTGCACAAATGACTGATTGTCATCAGTGAAGATGGATTTACTGATGATTGATTTTTTTGTTTATTAATTGATTGATATGTGATTATTTTCCTGACTGATTCAGTTATTGATTGACTTGTCGATTTAGCATATGATTGATTGACTTGCTGATTGACTCATTGGTTAAGAATAAATTTTTTTTACCCGTGCTTTAGGCGGTCGTTCATCGAAGATATTATTCGCAGACTACATCCAGTTCACAGTGATTCTGTGAGTTTTGGCTCTAAGTGACTTCTGGCTACTCCATCCTTTTAACACAAGGATGGAGCTGGTCAAAATCGGAATTATGTTTACATTAAATATCTTCGATTGTCATTAATGAGAACCATACTTTATATTATTATTGTTGTATTATTATTGTGAAAATTTTTGTATTATTATTGTTATTTTGATTAAAATTCTGTTAGCATTTATTTATCTTCAATTGTTATTGACTTGAAGTATATCTTATGGTTTATTTATGATGCATCTATAGAAAGTGAAAAGCTTTTAAATACTATTATTATTATTTAGTATTACTTTCTAACCCAGGTAGAAACGATCCCTCAGGAGAAATAATTATGTAAGGGGCAACGAAAGTTCTCTGATTAATCAGGCCTCATCACCTTGTTATCATCATCCATATAATAATAATAACAATTATTATTGATAGTATTACTACTACTACTACTATTACTATTATCATTACAATCATCGTCAGAAACTATATCATTATAATATCTGAAACTATTTAGAAGAAAACTGCGAGAATCTGAAAATAGAAGATAAAGATATGTGTTTTATGGTGTCTGGTACTCTACAGGAAGAGGCATGAGCCATGAGAAAGTTGACATAAGATGACTGGAAACTTTCCAGGTGTGGACATGAAGAGAAATATAAAAAAGCTCAGCTGGACTGAACATAAAACAAATGAAGAAGCGATGGAAAGAATTGGAGAAGAAAGAGACTTCATACACGCAATAAGAAAGAGACAAAGGAAATTGGATTGGGCAAAAGCTGAGTGAAGACTCCCTACTAAGAACAGTCATAGAAGGAAAAAATGATGGGAAGGTGGATGAGAGGGAGACCAAGACAGACAGATGATGATGGATTGGATGGTGACATGTGGATATGGAAAGCTCGAAGAAAAGCCCCACCAGTGAATGGAGTGGCGATGTTCATCGTTTGAACATGTCGAGAGGCAGAAAACCAGACGGAGAATAATCATGATTATTTACATCAATAGTGTGATGTATTTTGGATGAAATGGTTTTTGATGTGCAGTTTAATGAGTGTTTGTGTGTTTTCTTTTTGAAGGACTGATCATCCATTTTTAAGAATAATTACAGATTTAAAAGGCAAGTATGCTATTTTGTTTTGTTTACAAGTATGCTGTGTTTCAATGACGGGATCAAATGAAATGATTTTGATTTGATTTGTTTATGACAGTGATTGTTGTTGATCATTTGTTGAGTAATTGATTAATAGATTAATACATTCACTCACTCATTTGAGCTTTTTCTTTTAAACAGCTGCTCAGAATTATTATTAACTTTTAGGAATGTTTATGACCTGAAATAAAAATGGATCCTTCAAGGATTTTAGTGATATTTTAATTTTAGCACAGAATTAATTGTCTGTAATGTGCCGTATTTGGTTAGTTCTGAGTTTGTGAAAGTACCCTTAAGGTCCACCCCACCTTCAGGGGTCCTATTATTATTATTATGTGTATTAATAATAATAATAATAATAATATTGCACTTTGATTGAGGGTGCTGAGAAACTGTTAGTGAAGGACTTACTCAAGGGGTCCCTGTGCAGTTACTGTCTCCAAGGAGGTGACTCAGACCCATGCTCTTCATGTTGCCAGATGCCCATGGTGTCTCATGTGAGTCGCTAAAAACTACCGTGAAATAATTGCAAATAGCCAAATGCTGCACATGAGCAAAAATCTGAACGTTTGCAGGTGTTCAGCTGTGCCTGTCGGACAAAGGATATGAGCCCAAAAAGGAGGAGCACATGTCCTCTTACCGGGCATCTCTAATTACTCTACAGCTTCGAATGGGCAATAGAAAGTTGATAGTTGTGTTCGATTGTTTTTTCAGATGCACAAATTGAACAGAAGAAGATCCCAGATATCTACATATGTTTTATATATATTGCAGTATATATTATATATATATATATATATTTAATAGATATATATATATAGATATATATATATGATATTTAGGCATATTTATGTATAATGCATCGATGTTTCAGGCATGCATAAACACCTTTTGTTTTCGTTCGTGTGTGGTGTGACATGTATCAACAGACGAATAACATGTGAACCATCACACCCTTTGCACGCACTTATTTCAGAGATATGTATGTTCGTGTGTGCATTTATAAACATGCACTTTAATACATACACACACATATACATGAACATAAACATGCAAACATACATGTATGTAGAAGCCACACAATTTTAAAAAAACATACAGCCGTAAATACCTATCTACTTACATGCGTACATACATAAATGCATGCATACGTACATATGTTAATACAAGTACTTGTAAACACGCCTTTTGGCATACGTACATACATTGGTTGTATCTATTAAGATGTGTTTAAAAGTGACAAAAATAATCTTTATACAATGGACTATAGAAGACTGAATGCTTTGCAGATGTGCTCATTGCGACTGCCATGGTCTGTTCGTAGGTGGCGCTAGATCTTGACGAGTCTGCTTATTTGTGCGATTCAGTTGGGCATTTTTACATGACTTAAAATCGTTCTGATTTCCATTTGAATAATTTAAGTTACAATTGAGAATGATTGAGAATAGTTGTACTCACATTGGACGATATCTATTCAACTGACGTTGATTGGTCAGTTGATTGGTGAGTGATTGAAGTTGATTGAATTGGGGAGTAAATAGGACTTGATGAAATCAAAAGAATTTTGTTTTGAAGCCAGAAAGCAGCCAGCATTTGAAAAAGAATTGACAGAGATGAAGAAGGAAGAATAAAGTTCTTTGAAGGGTGTTGAGAAGAGTATAAATGAAGGTGATGGAGTGGAAATAGTTGGTGAATGACGACATTGGAATGGATGTTGTTAAGGAAATGGGTATCTAGAGAAATATGGTTATAGAGTGGAATTTGTCATAGAATAGAATTGTTTTCAAAATGATGTTATTGGAATGGAATGGGTCCTATTTTCTGTATGACATAAAAGATTTGGTGTGCCAATAATTGCAAACTCAATTTGACCATGACTGATTCTTGGTTGATCCCTTATTTCTCTTGAGCTTGAGAAAAAGCTTTTATGATTTTGTCCCTTTAATTGTTCTTTTCTACTACATAAATTTGACTGCAACTGATTATCCATTAGTTTGAAAGTTATTCTCTTGATTTGAGTAAGAGCATAAGCCAATAGAAAGAACTAGGTTATGCATTTCAGTGATTTAAGGGAATCTCCTAGAAGAAGAATTAATGGTTGAGAAATTCTTAATTGATTTTGTCCCTTCAAGCAAATTCTTTTATGTAAATTTCACTCTAGGGACGCTAGGTTACACATTGAAGTGATTTAAGGGAGGCTCGTAGTAGACATGGTCCCTAATTCGAATGCCACATTTGCTGCAAGGTAAGGCTGACAATAGTAGCAATGTCTTTTCTGTGATTTGTTTGCCCGTTTTATTTCAACCCCAGAATTTAGAGAGGTGATGAGCTGCATTGAGGTTTTCATTTCTATTCCGATTTTTGGTTATTCTGAAATTTTTCATAAGAATGTTGTTTCTGATCACTCGCTGTTACGATGATATTGTCAAAATGTGTTTTGACGGGGGGCAGCTCAAAACTGATGGCTCTGACTGATTGGTCAGGGCATTGTTCAGCTTGTGATGTGGAGGGTGCAAGTTCGGATCTACTCTCTTGGGATGGTTACTGTGTAAGGACATTCGTGAGTTTGCTGTGTGTCGTCAATTATTTATCATTAGATAATAATCCTTATTAAATGCAAAAGCGATAATAATAATAGATTTTAATATGCATATTGGATCTCCAGACCCAGGCTATGTCGATATATGGGGCATAATAGTCAGAATTTGTTGCAGCTGGCAAAATCTGTTTCCACAGTTGAGACTGGAGCATGTGAGCAACTGGATGTTTTGGTTACACCCCTCAGCCCTACTGGTCAGATTAGGGTAAAAGGCTATGAATGCTTTCAGATTCTGTGTCAGCCTGTATACTTTCTGCTTTGCGTAAGGACTTCCTGTTGGTCGCAGATAACGTACAATCTTACACGATTAAGTATACAGGCATTAGTACATGTATGTAGTCATGTATCTGTAAATACACTGCAAGTGGAAAAAGTGGACATCTAGAATTGTACACAACGAACGGAAAAATTAACTGGAACAGTCATGTTGTGAGCATAAGAAAATGAACTCTTAGAATCGTCATGTAGTGAGCGGAAAAAATGCCCAGTAAAGAAAATCTTATTGCAGTTTAATCAGAAAACTTTTCCGGATTTCATCTGTCAACATTTTAAGTATAATTTCAGACGCGACACTTATATATTTTTGTCGCGTGAGACGTATGTGTTGCTGGTTTGTCCTTGGCACCAAACATTTTGAATGTTTTTTTTACAGATGTTTTGGGGATGTAATGTTTTTATAGGGTTTTCTGTAATTTAAAATTTATTTGCTCTTGCAGTCATCATTAAATGAATTTAGTTTGTTGAAATTTTTTTATCCATTTAATAATAATAATAATGGAAGGCTTGTTTTTTTCTGTTCATTATGTGTGTGTGTACATGCATATATATAGTATCTTGTATATGTAACCGAAATAACTTATCTATACATATTCTAGATTTCTTTGGGATATGCACGTTTTTCTCATTCAATTCCAAACTGGTATATCGTGTGTTTTCATGGATTTGTGATGTCTCTTATTTTTAATTTTGGAGAAATTTGTGTGTTTTGCGAAATGATTGATATTGATTTACTATAATTATTTGATTGATATTGTCCTTTTCAAGCATGTATGTTGCCTTAGATTGTTGCCCTGGTAACGTTTGGAGATCAATGATGCCACTTGGACCAATGGAATTTTGTGATTCTTTGGCTAGACTTCCACAATCTTACATTGACATCTACACTGTGAAGTGCTTGTGTGAACCACTTAATTGCAGTGAGTCATATCAGGAACTTGTAATAATTGGATGCCATTTTGTCTGACTTTTTAAGCATTGACCTTGTGCTAATAGATTCTGTTGAAAGAACTCTGAACCGTGAGCAGTTGGATGTCGTGGGCGCTTGACTGTAAGGTGGCTTCAGTTCACCCCAGTATTGTGGGAAAACTTTCCATACTTTTCTAACCTTTGACCTTTTGCTGATCTCACCTTGTCTGTAGGCGTGTTTGTGTCACGTCACCTACTATGGCGACGGTTTTGTACCTAAAAACCGATGATGCATTCGTTATGTGATTTAGAGAGGTGCAATTTGGTTCAGTTTAAAGATGTGTTTTATGTACAGAGCACGTTGCACCAGAGCATAATGCTATATGCAATGAATTCCTGGAAAATGGCTCAACGCGTGATGACCATGTTGGGCTGGTGTTGGAATAGAGATAGACGGCGCCTACATGAGTTGTTGACTAGCAAGCGTGCAACTGCAGAACTCCTTGATGTAAGTTAGGACCTGGCTTGTCAAATTGTAATTACGACCATTTGAAGAGCGCCGCCGGTAGCAAGCTACTTCTAGGGTTCTTTACATGACAGTTCGTTGTCGGCGCAAATTGAAAAACTAATGCTCGACGTTACGTAGAAAGTGTAATTTTGACTGCTTGTTGAAAGCTGGAAAGGTCTTGGTTTCCTGAAGAGTGACTGTTCCATGCACGTGTGCCAGCGACAGGAAAGGCCCGATCGCCCATCTTGTCTTCGTTTTTGAAACGGAAACGAGATGATTTTGATGATCGCAGTCGTGACCTGCTGAACTCATCTGATGGCGACCTGATGTGGTCTGCGCGATAGCGTGGTACTAAAGAAATCCTTCGGTATCCATAGGGATTGTGTTGCAAATCTATCCAGGAAACAAACACGCATACATAATTTCTAGACTTCGGCCAATATACACAACTGTGATCGCGTTATAATAGGATAATATCCTATTACTAGTATGCTGAACCTTTCAAATTTGTCGTGCACTATAGTGCGAATAAACAGTTGGTCAAATAAGGGATATACTTACTTACATACTCAGAGAAGCGCTTGAACTTTGCGAAAGGTCAATTAAATGACACAGTATACCTATAGATTACGTCTACGTATTGTCTCAGGCATAGCCGCTTGAAATGAGACAGGCCATTGACGTCATTACAAAATTATAGCGTTGCACCGCATGGGCGTCCATGGAAACGTTGGACGGTGGTGTAAATTTCAAAATGTCACCAATTTTCTGAAAATCATCGAAGTACAGCAGGTAATCTTAATTTATTATAAAACACCTTTTTTGATCGAAATGTGCAATTTAGAGGACGATGCAACGATTTGCAGGCCTAGGCTAAAATTTTCGAAGAAACGCCTTGTTCGATCACATCCATTATGACTTCCGTAGGTCCTCAAGAAATAATTTGTATGCATTTAAATTTAAGGTTTAATAATAAAAAAATATATGCTTGAGTTTTATTTGAATAAGCTATAATATTATAGTGATAGTCAATGAATTTTTATCGACAAGATACATTTTAATGATGAGGTTTTTATATCTCTTCTTTGAATTTAATTTTATATTTAAATTCAGTTGAATAAGTTGATCAAAGTAGCCTATGCTTTTATAGTTTTGAATTTAAGTTTATTTATTTAATTTCTTATGATAATTGTTTAGGCCTATATCAAATTAATTCTTTGTTTTATTTTGAGTAGACTAAGTTATCGAGACTCGGTGACTTCTAAGCGCAATACTTATGTTTTTGCATTAAACCATTTAATTTTTTGCTTCTGAATGCATTGGAAAACGATTTGCTTCTTTCGACTGGAGCCACGAGGAGGACGATGATTGAACGGAAGAATCTCGACCGCAGGAGGTGAATTTTTAATTAAGCTGATGTTTCAACTGATTGGCTTATAGGCTTGGGCTAGTTATGTCAAATGAAAAGTCTTGAAATAGTTCGCAGTCCGTGTAGACTCGATGACTTATAGGACTAATTATAGTTCTAGGCCTATATAGCGAATACCGGCAAGCGTTCACAGCCATGCATGGTGTGGCATAGTGGCCGATCGGGTAGAGCGGTCAGCCCGTAGCGTTCAGTGTGTGCTGAGCGTGCGGGTTCGAGCCTCGTCCTGGGCGTCAGTCACTGTGTAGGGACCTTGAGCAAGTCCTTCGCGCACCATTGCTCTGCAGTACAACTGCAATTGCGCCTTGAAGCGTGTGTGGGCACTTCTGAGCAAAAAATGTTGGAAGAAGGGCGGTATCAAATTTCGGAAATAACAATTTAATTAAGCAGCCTAATTCACTTTGGAGATACTTTAAAATAGGCCTACGTTCACCTCTAAATAGTATGAATAACTTACAGAAAGCTGATGGGTGACTTCAACTATCAGTTTAGCTATTATACGCGTAATCTCGAGATTTTTACAGCGTCCACAGATTCCCTAGCACGACCTCGCTATAAAGTAGTTCTTATGATTCCAAAAGGCTGAGTTATAGGGCCTATTGGAAATTTCAAGTGTAGTGGGTTATCTTTCTTGGCTTGATTGTATAGACCTAAGCTCATTGTTTATTTACTAATTGGCTGATACTTAATTGCAGCTTCAATTCTTTAATAAACTATTTTATTTTACAATTTGATCTTGCTTATAACGGGTATAAAAAATTGTCATTTGCAAAGGAGGATAATGCATGTTTGGTTATTCATTGTATCTATAATGTTCCTAACCAAAATACAGAAAAAGTCTATAGTAGAATATTCATCTTTGCATAGGACAGATTTGGGGGCACTGGTGGGCAATAAGCACCAAATAGGTTTTGCTCCCAGGTTTAGAACTGGGGCCGCTGCCTCTGCCCCAACTTGTCACACCTCTGGTACCAACTAATGTACATAATAGATAGTTTAAGCTATAATAATAATAATAATGTTTAAGCTATAACACTCTGACTTGCTCTGAATGCGATGTATAGACCTACTGATGTTGGTGTCCAGTACCTATAGTATTGGAATAGGTTGCTGTAGGTGTGGCCTAATAACGTCTAGTGTCCAATGGCGATTGGCATAGCCCAGCAACGAGTTCCCTTACATTTAACAAATTGTGGACTTCATAAACCTAGACAACGCTAGCAAACAGTCTATGCATGCAGGCCTAAGACATTTTTAACCTGTAGGCGTTTACATTCTTTTCCTTACAATATTTTGTCGACTTTAAGAAACTCAATTAAAGCGCTATGTAAACTTACACAGCATCAACGTATTGATAAATTACACAGGTCAGAAAACTGCGGCAGTTCTGATACTTCACGCCCTTGCCGCCTGTCAGCTCTGTCAGCTCTGGCACCGTCAATCCGTGACAAGGTCGCGTCAGTTCTGACCGTTCTGACCGTCAGTATACTTTCCATATGCTCTAGATGTCTGACCCGACTTTTAATCTGTTTTTGGATCTTTCAATTCTGGTGAGTTTACCAGGACTGGAAGCTCCGTAAGACTTGTCACCTTCGCCACTGACACCGCAAATCTGTTATCTGATACGTGGCCCTAGCTATTGCTCTCGAATTGTATTCGAGGACAACAGCAAGTCCGTCCGCCTGTCAGCTCTGTCAGCTCTGGCACCGTCAATCCCTGACAAGGTCATTTCTTCTGACCGTCAGTATACTTTCCATATGCTCTCTGCCAGGACCTTAATGTGTCTTTGGATCCTTCATTTGCTTGCTTCGAGACCTTTGATGCAGTGAAGCACTGGTGAGTGACCCTCGCCACTCGACGGATCACAATTCCGGACAGGGGCGACGAAGACGATCCAGTTGACCGACTTTCGTGGACGCAGCTAGGTTAGTTTGAGTTTTTATGAAGCTTTAAGACGAATCCGATAGATTGGTTGTAGATTAATTTTTCAAGCTGCACAGAAACTGCTACTGACCTGGTATCGCTCAAGGTAATATTATCAAGATTTATCTATGTAATATTATCCAAATAATCTAAGCATGCGTTAGGCCTCGCCGCCACTAATTGTATTTCCCCCTTCTCTTTTCTTTGCCGCCACCTGCATGCCGCTCTTCTCTCTATTTACTTCTGTAGGCCCTGTCTATACACTGTTGTGGCGTAAGACTATCACTTTCAACTTGCATGTCCACTGTATTCTGGCTTTCTGTTTTCGGTCTCTTGGAGTTATGCTGGATCGTCCATTGGATAATGAATTTTGATGGTGAGTTCACTTGAATTAAGCGACCATGGATCGATGTCTCGGACAATAAGAGTGACACCGACGCTAAAGAATGTATGTATGTATGCATGCATTAGGCTATTTTTATAGCGCCTTACAAGAGTCTCGCGAAGGCGCTAAACCCTCGAAGGCGAATCCATCGAGTTAGATTCTGTTAACAACTTCATATTTTAATACTGTCTTTCTCCGATTTCGGTGTAATATGTCGTACTCCCAGTTTTACTTTAGATCTCTTAATTTCTATTTTCTTTTATTTCTTAATTCGACTCTGTCTTCCTTTTAGTGTCCTCTTTTATTGCTGCCGTTTTAGGGATTGCTGTGAATGCACGTCTGTTTAAGATCCGTGGATTTTTCTCATTGTCTCTGTTGATTGTCTTCACACATCAACAATTCATTAACTTACCATTTTAGATACCTAGATACATCGGTAGAGAATGGCCAACCGTATGCAAATCTGCTGCCAAGTCTTGAAGAGCAAGTGCTGCCACCTGCCCACCTTACATGCAGCACACGATGTCATTACGAACAGCAAGATCTGCTGCTTCTGTCGAACCAATCGGTTTATTTAGTCTGAAATTAAGAGATCGTCATCGTGTAGTTCAAAGATAGTTCGGTGTTGACCTGACGTCTGCGATCAACATACAACTGCCTTCTAAGTCCATGTTTGAGAAATCTGATAGCCAAATGCATCACATTTCTCTGTAGGGCCTTAGAATCAAAATGAATGCATTTGGCTAGTCCATTCACGGCATGTCTCTCAAGCACTTTCCATTTTCACTTTATGACTCGAAGGTAACCAAATCGTCACTTATCATTAAGCCCTTTCGCGCTTTTTTAATGACAAAAGTGATTATAAATTCGTAGAAATTCCAATCTCTGGCTTATTTTAACTACATCTCTCGTTCAATACTCTCTGTGCATCTCCCTTATTATTGTTTTTTTTAGTTTTACTTACTGTTTCATGCTTGTTGAATCTTTGTCAACATAACCACTTTAGTCGTCACACTAGTCTTCTATTTATCTGTCTTTCTAATTACCTGTTTATCTGACTTCGTCTACATATGTATAGGCCTATATGTATATCTATCGGTCTCTATGTATGTATGTATGTATGTATGTATGTATGTATGTATGTATGTATGCATGCATATCTGTCTGTGCCTGTAGCTCATTATATCTATGTATGTATGCATCTTTGTCTGTCTAATTTTATGATTGTCTGTATCATAACATGCCTATCTGTCGGCCTGCATACCCGTATAACTATCTGTATGTATGCATGTATGCCTGCATCTCAATCTACCTGTGCGTCAGTGTGTCTGTCTGTCTATCTATCTGTCTGTCTATGCATGCCTAAGTGCCTGTCTATCATCGATCTTTACATTCTCTGTCTGTATCATTCTTTTAAATGTCACTTTTCTCTTTCGTCTGTCTCTGACATAATATATCGCTTGCTTGTTACTAATCTATCACTTTTTCACTCTATGTCGCTGATGTCTTGTCCTCTCCCTCGCTTTGTTGACTTTCCAATTCAATTTTACATATTATACTCAGTCTTCTTTATTCGCCCAATTTTTGCTCGATAGGCTCTGCGTCCTACCTATGTATTTCTGCTCTTTTTACATATTCTCAAGTCCCTGAGTTGCGACTCTTCACGTTTCGTACCAACGGGAATGTTTGTCTTGCGTTTCGATCCAAAAGTAAAAGCAAATGATTCAAATTTTATAATATTGGAAGTCCTAATGGTAAACCAAACTGGCGATGAAATCTTACTGCTTGGGAGCTGAAGTGAATGGATTGCGGAGACCTTTGTCAACATCTCCACGTGGTGGTTTCTGGGCGTGCAATCAACCAGTTGGCTGATTGCATGGCAAAGATTGACAACATACAAAACAAACATCAAAATGCATAACTTTATTTAAAACCTTCACTCAATTAAACAAGTTATACATAATTAGCATTAATTGTTGCCACAATTTAACATTAATTATGATCATTGCATTCTTACTTTTTAGATTATTCACTTTTACGCTTTGCGTCATTTTTGGGGTTGTGGTACGTGAGGCAGACATTCTATAACACACAGGCAGGAATCAATTACTCCGTCAAAGCGCTTCAGGCCACAAAGAGTCGTTGCACGTCGGCAATGTGAACTAATGGTTGCAATCGCAATCGAAGAAAATGGAGAGTGTAGATTGGATAGACGAAGAAGAGCTGGATCTTAATGGAATATCCATTGAACAGAATGACGAGATCTATGCTATGCTTCGCTATTTATTCCACGAAGGAGCATTTTGCTTCTCCATGAGAGAATGAAGAAGCATACAGTTTTGGATCGTTTCAAGTTAATGTTATTCAACATATTTTTTAAAATAAATATAACGATTCTACCAGAGTTTTTCATCTTGTGGAATGCATAATGAGTGAAAAATTATACTTTCCTTCGTTCTAATATATAGTTTTAAGTATCTTTAGTTATAATTTTCCTTTTTTGACAATAAGAAGAAGATTTGCACATAAAATTCTGAACATCTGTTTTTTTCTTCTGGGATGCCGAGCAATGAGACGTCATATTGGAGGGAGATTATGACTTTTGTGACGAGGAAGGAGGGGTCACAAATCTTGAGCGTTTGCAATATGAGCACCCCTAGAAAAATTTTCTTGTTGCGCTCCTGTATAAAAAAAAATTCAGCTTATGCTATTTTGCCAGTTTGCCTGCCAACTGGAAATTCCATGTACCACGAAAATTCATTGTTTAATCGAACTTCACTATACGTTGTGAAACAAAACTGGCACCATTAGCTGCCACCTGGCGAATTGATTTGATGTTCTTACTTATTATTTATAAATCCACTTTAACAATTTCCTGTTTACAATTTTAACAATTTCCTGTGCATAGCTTTAAACGCTCTTAAATTCAATTCTTTATGCTTTGTTTTGCTTCGAGTTTAAATTAAAATTAATTCACTTAAAATAATTATTTTGGTAGGTATTATCAAGATGTTTGATTTCATTTTCTATAGTATGTGTAAATAGTTTATATGTTTGCTTAAATACCCAATTGTAGTTGTAGTGTACACTCTGTATACATCATACGCTATTAAATCGGTAGAGTTGTACGGCGAACTTATCGATAAATACCTGCTAGTGCAACATTAAGCCAATCCATTCTGTGTGATGTTGTAATGCTCATTTCTATTGCAAACAGGACGGAAACTAAAATGGTGTTTTACATAGAATTTACATCGCTACCATGTATTATCGTGCTGTATTAGTAGGCCTACATGCAGATACATGGTAACAATCGTCGATTACCCAATTAGTTACCGTAATAAAAAGTGAACTTAGTGACATTAAAAGTCTGATTATTAAGATGCAGAGGAACTCCATACATCCGGTCTAATTGTGGCGTACACCGTTCGGACGCTACCAGGTCGCGCAACGGTGTCGGCTCCAGCCCTCTTCTGTGTCTGGAGCCACTCGAGTCACTTCTAAGTCGATTTTTAGCATAGCCTGACCGTTCTCCATCTCTGCCTATCGTAGCAGTGACTGTCAGAGGAGAATCGGGGTTGACCGTTTCTCTAAAAGAGGCAACAGTATATCACTCTGTCTCGGGATCAGACTCTATCACTTCCGCGGTCGCCGGATGGGCAACGTCCTGAGGATGGCCTTTATTCAGAACAGGGTTCGCTCTTTTACCGACCGGAGTCTTCCCTTTCTTGTTTACTCGCTTAGAGACGGTTTTCCTCTTTCTCTCTACCTGACCTGAGCTTCGTCGTATCATTCTACATCTCGTGACTCTTGAACAATCGCCAACAGGGGGCATCAAACGTTCTCCCTGTTCCGGAGAGCAGAAATATTTGTAACAAGTCCCTTCGTCACTTTGCCGTAGGCAATGCTGGCCACTGATCTTAACGTCGCCTTTTCCCAGACACTTATCCACCGGAAATCGCACCTTCCACTCTTCATGTACCTCTCGCTCCATGTCCGTGTGTGGCATACCGGCCTCACACGTGTAAATTATCATGCACCACGATTTACCGTCCTCTGCGTTTTGCAGTTGTCCACCAACACCGTAATATATACTGAGACGTCGGGAAAACCCGGGGAGTATCTATGACCACGTTAGGTAGCCAAGAAGAATATTTATCGAAAAACCGTAATACAATCAAGAAGAGATATCGCGGGAAAACTGCAATTAAAGATACTGCGTTCAGACACACAAGTAAAGATATCGCGGGGGAAACGCGAGTAAAGATATTGTTGCGATCAGACACGCAAGTCAAGAAACCACGGAAGACCGCGGGAGTAAGTATGACCACGTTAGGTAGCCAACAAGAATATTTATCTAAAGACCGTAAGACAATCAAGAAGAAGTATCACGGGGAAACCGCGAATAAAGATATTTCGAATCAGACGCGCCAGTAAAGATATCGCGGGAAAACCGCGAGTAAAGATATTGCGATTAGACACGTAAATAAAGAAACCACGGAAGACCGCGGGAGTAAGTATGACCACGTTAGGTAGCCAAGTATATATATTACAGGGAGTAAGTATGACCACGTTAGGTAGCCAAGTATATATATTACAGGGGAAAAGAAGATGAGACAACAGCCGCAATTATTGAGGTCTTCGGCACCAGTCACGACCGTTTCTTGTAATCGTCGTAAGCACCAAGGGGGTCACCCTCCCCGTATTTATCGAACGTATTCAATGGGAAACTTTCCCCGTATTTATCGAACGTATTCAATGGGAAACCTTCCCCGTATTTATCGAACGTATTCAATGGGAAACTTTCCCCGTATTTATCGAACGTATTCAATGGGAAACTTTCCCCGTATTTATCGAACGTATTCAATGGGAAACTTTCCCCGTATTTATCGAACGTATTCAATGGGAAACCTTCCCCGTATTTATCGAACGTATTCAATGGGAAACTTTCCCCGTATTTATCGAACGTATTCAATGGGAAACTTTCCCCGTATTTATCGAACGTATTCACCGGCCTCTCTTTCGGTCTGTACGGTTGCTACTACGGGAATCTAGCCGGCTTGTATTTCTAGCGGCCACCCTAATTTTCTCGGTCTCGGCCACCCGGAACTTTTGCGTATCCGACAACCTGCTGGAAAACGCGAGGATTAACTATGACCGTTCTAGGTAGCCAACCTTTATATTTCTTGGTTACCAAAACTTTCTCAGACTCGGCCACCCGAAACTTTTGCGTATCCGACAACCTGCTGGAAAACGCGAGGATTAACTATGACCAATCTAGGTAGCCAACCTTTATATTTCTTGGTTACCAAAACTTTCTCACGGTCTGCGCGGTCGGGGATTTTTCCCAGTCTATATATCTGTCGGCCGCCGATGCCTCTCTCGGTATATGCGGTCGGTCCCTTCCGGGACTCACCCAGTCTGTCTCACTGTCGGCCGCCGAGGCCTCTCTCGGTATATGCGGTCGGTCCCTTCTGGGACTCACCCAGTCTGTCTCACTGTCGGCCGCCGAGGCCTCTCTTGGTATATGCGAACGGCTAACCCGGGCTTTACCCGGTCTTTACACAGACCTGTGATTTATTTATTTCACTGTCGGACCTTCCCGAGGAAGCAACCTCACGATCGGCTGCAGACTTTCTCGCGATCGATAACAGAGTGGGGCCCCAGCCCTATCAGATCGGCAGAGTCGGTCTCAACACCAGACGCTCGGCTGTAGCTCGGACCAGTTTTTGGACGCCCTCTCGTCCGCAACTATATTTTCTCGCAACTTGCCGTGAACCAAGCTTTGAACGAACGCTCACCGACCACACGGGTGTGCGGTATTAATCGCTAACCAAAGAATTCAATGCACCGTATATGCAGAACAGTCGTCACCACTCTACAATATAAGCGACGCACCGCATGTCAGGCTATACTCAACCCGATTCATGCGTCTGCACGCTATGCACAGAACTACAAACCGCCGATCGGTCTTCCCTCCAATACCAACACTGTAAAAAAATGTACGTAAATTAAGCGCTATGGCGAGCCGATTAATTACGAACAAATTCTTTAATCCAAGCCTTGTGGCCTGTCCGCCACATAATCATCATTGACACGGGCTAGAGAGTACAAAATTTTAAGATGGCCATAATTTCTTACATAGCTAATTGGGCGTGTGATGATTTTTTAACTGCAGTTCTTGAAATAGATAAAGGAAATTATCAGCTGAATCACTACTATTAAAGTGCTAACTAACACAGTATTGTTATAAAAGTTTCAAATTGTGCAATACAATTATTTCGATTGTATGTCTTTTAATGTGCTTATAGACTAGGGTGGGGTTGGAGGTAGGTAGCATATCTGTTTTATAATATAGGGGTGGGGGTCACAGCTGCTGTTATATAACGATATTAGGGGTAAGGGTGGGTAAGAAATTGCGATTTTATGAGTTATATAATAATTTTGCGACGGCCCGTAAGGTGTACCGACCGTTAAAATATTGGCCTACTGCACGCTGTAGAAGTTGGTGTAATAGGCCTTAATCTTATCAAATTATGACAGCCGCAGCTTCTTTATATGAAAATGAGCTTGGTGAGTATTAGATCTTTAGTAAAATTGACAGTGTGCCGCCGGTGTTTGGCCTCTACTCTCAGTTTCGCGACATTTAAGCTAAATATAATAAACTTATTATCAACTAACGTTTTTCTCTTTGTGCTGGCTGTGTAGGCCTATGTCAGAGGCGCCGACTTTTAACTTTGCTTTGAATGCAAGGACAGAAATATATAATAAATGTAACACATGCCTTGCGCGTCACCGCGAGGTTTATTGTATGCGCAACGTAATGGGTGCACGCGCATAATCATTACAACTGGTGAAATGTCAACTGTAGGGCCTATAGTGACAACTGGCTAATTACGGTACTTGAATGAGGGAGCGAGGGAGCGAGGGAGCGAACATCGACGGTGGAGTGTTCGGTTGCCCTCCAGGCCCAAGGAGTCAAAACAACTATTTGGAATTTTGCGCCCCCCTGGAAAAATTCCTGCGGACGCCCATGCGTACCGTATAACCTCCCTCGGTCTCCCTACCAGTCTATCACATTATAATTAGCCGTGTGCACACGCAAAGCACATAAAATTGAAGCTTCAACCATTAGTCTAATTAGCTGATATCAAAATTGAAATAGTATTTAAAAACTAAGTACCTAAAATTTGAATTTTAGGGCAGAGGCGCGTTTACAGAAAACGTGGCCTTAGGAGCAAACATTTAGGGGGCTCTCTGAATTTATACACGGAGTCTAAGGGACCGTCTATAAATGACGTCACGCACCCTATGGAGGGGTCATACATCTGTGACGATTTGTGACGAAGGGGAGGGAGTCTGAGATGTGACGTGACGTCATCACATCAAATATCGAAATGCGCAACTTAATTTATTTTAAAATTTCCCTTAATTAAACAGTGAGCCAGCTTCTGGTGGCGAAGAGGCTCAAAACACGCAGCCTTCACTCTTACCAACAATGCTAATCGAGCCCATTGATATTCACATTAACAAAGCAATTATGAATTACCTCAATACACTTGTCATGCAGATGCTTAGCTTCAAAACTAGAGAATATAAATTATTATATTTAAAATATTTCAGGCGTGAGACATGTTATTTTGTATGAAAGCTTTCATTTATTTGGGGGTCCCTCACCGTCCCTGAGATTTTATTTTGTGTGAAATGTTTCTATTCATTTGGCAGCACTGAGACGTTATTATTTTATTTATGTTTTCACCACTTGGGGCCCACCGAGTTGTTGTTTTGTCTATGAAATGTTTCCATTCATTTTTGGCCCCCTGAGACGTCATGTTGTATTTAATGTTTTCATTCGTTTAGGAGCTCTCTGAGATGTCATTTTGTAGTCAATGTTTTCATTCATTTGGAGCCTCCGAATTATTTTGCATGAAATATTTTTATTCATTTGGGGGCCCCCGAGACGTTATTTACATTCAATCACATTTTGTATTTAATGTTTTCATCATTTGGGGCCCCCTGAGATTTGGGGGCCCTAGGCGCGCGCCTAGTGCGCCTATAGGTAAACGCGTCACTGTTTTAGGGAGTTCTAAAAAAACGCCTAATGAACCAACATTTTTCAAAATCGAATTCTACAGCCATCCATGTAAGCTTATACCATGCTATGTAAAAATTCCAGAAATTTTCATTTTATATGGCTGCAAGGTTGTCTCTGGCAATGCGCCCTTGTAGCGGCATGGCTGTGTTACGGCGCTATAGAAATCGTCCGTTTAATAATGCCTTGGATTTCCAGTCGCCTAGACCTGCATTAGGCAACTCGTTGCACCGGGTCCTGCGTTCTGCTGCACGTCTTGTCGGGCGCATTCCGAAATTTGGTCATGTCTCCGCCTATGGACCTTATGCTGGATGTTCTCTGGTCGAAAAATACCAATGTTCTTTACTGCTTGTAAGCAATTATAAAAATGTGACATTGGACCAGAACCATTGTGTTTTCTGCCCCTCTTGGGAAAATTTCTGTGAGCGCCCATGGTATCATCCAGGGTACACCCTGATACTTTTATACTCGCCTTATGCTGATGTTTTCAAATGTGCCAGGGTCGGGAACGCTCCTGAGAAGTAACCTTGAAGGGACGCTAAATAAATCTTCGAAATGAATGATTTCAGTATGTAAAAGTCATGGACGTTGAAGCTAGGGCAAAGCGTTTAGAATGTTTTTTGCTAACGCAATAGCACATAAACCCAAGTATGAACACAATCAGTGGCGTCTTTACCATTGAGACGCAGAGGCGCGTGACTCCTCTGGTTTTTTTCTATTCTTTTCAGATTGATTTAAAAAAAATCTCCATTGAATAATAACCTGAAACGCCCAGCATTGCTTCAGACTGTTCACAGCTTGTTGAAATATTTCAGCAGTGGCAGAGGTATACCGCGTGAAATTTGTTGCACAACTTGCAGTAGCCTACTGTAGGCCTACGTATGATCTAGCCCAGCGATTCCCAGCATGTGGCCTGCCAGGCCTCAAAAAGTGTCCCTCGATCTATCAATGATATTAAACAAATACAGACTTACGTGCAGAAAATGAATATTTGACAGAATTATTATTCTCTATTAAAAATTATTAGATTTTGTTAACGTTTATAAGTAACATCAAATATACAATTACAATTCAATATTTTCTAAATTGTACCCCCACTTTCAAAACCTTGTTACACCTCTGCTAATTGCTGTTACTGCTGTATACCCCAGCATTGAGTAGCGGCATGTCCACATAGCATGACGGAATTTAAAAATAATACATAATATTATTATTGTGACGTTGGCGGCGTCCAAAAAGTATCGGCATAAAACAAGTCTAGCAGTAAGCTATACATGTACACCACAGTAACAAAGTAACACCATGAGATCAGACTATCTTTCGGTAGGTCATTCTATTTTGTGATGATTCTGAATTTCTGATGGATTGTGTGTAGTTTTAAGTAATTAAACAAGCTGTTGCATTATTACGACGACATAGGCCTACTAACAAATATGGTCTAAATCTTGAGTTTATAAGGAGGAGATACAGCAAATGTAGCCCCTCTCCTAACCCACACTCATAGCAAATCTGCCTCCTCTGATCCCTAAAACCCCAACGATGCCACTAAACATAATTATTTGTAACCTCTATGCTTTAATTTGTGCCTTGGCTTAATTGAGGCTTAAAAATTTGATAAAGCTGTTAACCTCGGCCAGCTAAAATAGGCCTACTTAGGATCTGTTCTTACGTGTATGGCCAGATTTATCAGTATTCACTCGGGATACTCTTTAAACAGCCCCTCTGATATAATGCAGCGCTCTTAAAAAATAGAGCCCTGCGTTTGGCTAGCGAATGGAGCTTTTAGAAGTCTGAAGATTACGATTACGTAGGCCTATTCACCCAGGATATGTTGTTGACTTTGTCCGGTCGGAGCTTACCTTACAAATGCCGCACAGAGCCAGCAAATTAGGTGACCCGAAATTCCGAAAATGTTATTTTGTCGGTCATTAGATTATTACAGATTATAATTTTAAAATATTTATCTTATTTAAAAACCATGAAAGTTTGGGGAAAGCAACATTTGAGGTTATCATCTAGACGATTTTGTATAAGCATCGGCGTAGTTAAGGTATTTTGCGCGCGAGGACAAACCTGGGACTAATATGGTTATATTAGTTATGGTAATATTATATATCCATATTAGTCCCAGGACAAACTTAAGAATTGACACCATTTTCTAATTAGCCTAAATTCACATTTTTCAAATAATATCTAAAGGCTATTTAAGCATGACGGTCATGACGCATTCATTCTAAATTACAGTCATACCGACCTTGATTTTTTCTTTCGTCTAGCCAATGTTGTCGATATAAAATTGGCGTCCATTCAGACTCAGCCAACAAATGTGCCATGCCTAAACAAAACTAAACCAGGTCTCCATCACGTGATGAGATCTAAATTAGGAGCTATCGGACTGGTCTTCAACATAGGTTGAGGACCAACGTGCTTAAATGTTGGCTAGACAGCAACCTTGAAACTAGTCCATGAGATGGCTAATAGGGGCCTACACTATGTGAAACGCTTTGAGCTGTAGAGGGCTTAATTGTCATTTAGGTTTGAAAACTTGTTGATTGTTCCATCCTGTGAAGTCCAATGTAGTTATGCAGTAACTTTGAAGTGCAGCTACAGAGGTATTAATCATTGTAACGTTCCAGCGCCGTCTAGAATTTTTGTAGTCCTTGAGCCGACTAAAGACCGTTCATATCTGACGTCACGCGCCAAGGAGAGGGGTCCAAGCATCTGTGACGATGTGTAATGAGGTTACGGGTGTCAACAAAATATGACGTCACAACATCAAAACATCACATCAAACAATTAAACAAGTATCACATAACTAACAGCAATTGCTACCGCAATTTATCAACTTTGATTAAAATCATTGCATTCCTAATTTTTGGATTGATAGCTTTGTGACCGTCAAATTTTGAACGATTTTTGACCCCTCCCCTTCGTCACACGTCACAAATGCCATGACCCCCTAAAAATTACGTCACAGAGCTCTGACCCCCGAAAAAACCAGCTGTCCAGAATGTCATGCAAATTTCCTTATAATTATCAATAAAGTTATTATAACTATAAAATACTGGAAGCCATAATAGTAGAACGAAGAAGAATGGAGAAAGTGGCCTATAATTATTACAATCTTATGCATTCCTCAGGATGAAAGATTCTGGCAGAATCATGACAATTTTTTTAAAATTATGCCTAATAGCAATAACTTGCAGAAATCTAAACTTTATGTCTCTCCATTCTCCCACGCAAAAGCAAAATGTTCCTTCATGTAATAAATAATATCCAATCCACACACTCTCCGTTTTAGCTCTTTGGCATGTTCGTTTGGGCGGGATAATTGATTCCTGCCCGTATGTTACAGAATGGCTGCCTCACTTCCAAAACCTAAAATTGACAGCGTAGAAGTAGACATTCCGAAAATTAAGAACACAATAATCATAATTAGTGTTGTTGAATTGTGGCACAATTGCTGCAAATTATGCGAAACTTGTCTAATAGGTGTAAGTATTTAAAAAAATTACGCATTTTTATTTTTGATGTGATGAGGTGACGTCACATTTCGTGACTCCTCCTTCTCGTCACACGTCGTCACAAATTTGTGGCCCCTCCCCTCCTAGGCGCGTGACGTCATTTATGGACGGCCCCTTTGTACTCTGTGTCAATTTTGAGGTTTTGGAAGTGAAGCAGCCATTCTGTAACACATAAGCAGGAATCAATTATTCCGCTCAAAGCGCCAAAGGGACAGGCCAGGGAGAGTCAATGTACTTTGGCAACGTGAACTAATGGTCGTAACTGCAAACGAAGGAAATTGAGTGTGAATTGGATATTATTTATTCCATGAAAGGGCATTTTACCTCACCGTGATACAATTGGGAAACATAAAGTTTGAATTGTTTCGAGTATATTGTTATTAAACATAAAATAAATAATTGTAGCGATTCTACCAGAGCCTTTCGTCTTGAAGAATGTGTAAAATTGTATTAATTGTGTTTTCTGCATTTTCCTTCATTCTACCATTATAGTTTCAAGTATTTTTAAAATTATAATTGCTTTTTTGATCTTTATAAAAGAAATTGCGTTACTTTCTGGACATCTGCTTTTTTCCGGGGGCGAGGTAGTGTGGCGCAGTAGAATTTATTAATTACAGTACATTACAATTACCTGTTGTGTTTTCAGATGTATGACGGAGGAGGGCTGTCTTTTGTCGTGGCAACGGTTGCTGTAGGTCTTGGCCTAATAACACTCGTCTTGCTATTCATCAAGCGCAACGGAGTTAAGGATGCTGGAAAGCGATATCCACCTTCGATACCAACTCTGTCATTTATCGTCGCCATTCTTCGAGAAGGAGCGAGCGGGCTGCCAGAATACTTCCGCAGATGCTCTGAGAAGCTTGGTCCTGTTGTGTCCTGCAAACTAGGAGGAAGGTTAGGAAGTTTAAACTTACGACTGAATTAGCCCAGTGCAATGTGCACTGATCAAGTCCAGTTGTAGTCCAGTTGTAGTCCATCGTTTGTCCTGTTCTTGTGCAGTTCTAGTTTAGCGCTAGTTCCGTGCTAGGCCAGTACTAGTTCAATTGTAGTCCAGTTCAGGGGCGTCCACATAGGGTGAGATGCGTGAGGAAGCTATTGCCTTCAAATTCAGCTTGGGGGAAAATGTTTTGCGTCTTGGGGAGGGAGAATATCTTGCCTTCCTGGCATTTGGAACCGGGGGTTTACCTCCATCACTCAGTGGGGGCTGGTCAAAAATGTATCTGTAACTAATAACTTCAAAACACTGGCGTAGCGAGGGGGGCTAGGGGGCAAACCGCCCCAGGCGGCACTTGTCCTAGGGGCGGCATTTTCGTGAAAAAATAAATAAAAAATTATTTTTGTATAACTTACACTCTTCAAGATTCTTGCTGCTCTTGTCTAAACCAGGCACCATATGCTTTCTTGCTTCTTCTCGACTTAAAACTAACATATACGATATACAGAAGGACCATCGAATGGCGCCTAGTGTTAATAGATAGGCTACGCTGCAGAATGGCAATGTCGCCTCTGGCTATCTTGCCATGACTTTCGCACCTATAAAATGAAATAAATTTTGCAATTATAATGATGCGCAAATTCTTAGATTGATGAAAAATCATTCATTCCTATGTAAAAAGTTGGATTAATTAAGGACAATCTCTGCTTAAATATATATTTGATTTATGAAAAAACTTGCAAAATGCATAATGTGTTGATGCAAATAAAGTTTTATGAAATTTGAGTAATGAAAGACGTTTTTGCCTACTTTGAGTGATGAAAAAATTAATGCAAAGTTGGATTCCCAATCGAAATCTAACTTAAATAGAAGTTGGATTTATCAGAAAATCTTTCTTAAGTAGAATCTGGGTTGGTGAAAGAGTTACTACCTAAACAGCTAAATTTACTACCTAAACACCTAAATTTTCAAATCTAAAACTAATTAAAATAAACTAATTAACCTGAAGCCTACTTAAGACCCACAATTAGAGAATCACTTCATTCCAATGTAGCAATTCTTTCAGTTGAACGCTCTTTGACGACCACAATTAACTTTGACAAGGTTATTAGAAATTTTGTTGCAGGAGAAGCAAGAAAAGTAAATTTTTAAATTGTGGCAGTTGACAGGTGTAATAAAAGTATGAGACCGTACCGTATCCGTAATCCGTGTGATAAGTTCATTCATTCATTACGAAAATTTAGATAGCGCTCCTTCAAGGTTACTACTCATGAGCGCTCCAATTAGTCAAAGTTATCAGTTACTAATCTATTTTAAGTACCATCGTTACTATGGCCTCACTATGATTAAATTATTGTTTAGGCTTAGGACTTTCTTTTCAATACGTATAGAGAAAGAATAGGCCCTATGATTTGTATTGTTTAATTTTAATTTTATGGGAACCTTTTATAATTTTCCATCTAGCCTGCAAGACGTTTAGTAACTTTCTTGCGAGGCTTGCTTTATTTGTTTGTTTTATAACTGGTTAATTTCTTAATTAATACAATCTTATTCCATTTTCGTATCTTTATATCTAAATGATAATGCATTTTAATTTGTCAAAGGACATGCACCTTTAATTTTGAAGGTGCATGCTGATGCGGTTACTAACTGTAGGCCCTACAATAAATTTGAATACTGAATAGAATAATCGTAATGTATATAAGAGCTTAATGAAAGCAATCAAAACAGGCGCCCTATGCCTATCTCTTTGTGTATATCTCGAGGTAGGCCTATATATGCAAGAACGAAGTGATGGAAAAATAGGCAGGGGGCATTTTGTACCTTCGCCCCAGGCGGCGCTTTGCCTCGCTACGCCGTTGCTTCTAGCTCACAATTGCATGTTTTCTGCTAAAGCTTCATCGAGTTGTAGGCCTACACCGTACCAAGCCAGAGCGTCCGTCGCCCGGCACGCAAAGGAAGCCTATGATGGATAAACAATTTCAGAAATTCATGTCATAAGATGAAAGCGAAATGGCATAAAGGGGCCGTTCACATATTATGAAACGCTCAAGGGGTTGATGGGTGAGATCCTATTTTGTTAGCGTTATGTTGTGTAGGGTGGGACCCAATCATAGTTGTGATATAGGCCTACACTCTGTATCATTCGCTATTAAATAGGTAGAGTTGTACCTCGATCCTATCGATAAATACCTAATAGTGCAATATTAAACCAATGGATTCTGTGTGATACTGTAATCCTCATCTATAGTGCAAAGCAGTAGGGAAACAAGTATGGTGTTTTAGATAGGATTTACGTCACTACCATGTATTATCATGCTGTAGGCTATTAGTATGATTTGTTGTTACTTCTGGGGTGGGGTAGGCGGGTAGGTATCATATCTGTCATATAATATAGGGGTGGGGTCACAGATGTTGTTATATAACATTATTAGGGGTATAGAGGTGGGTCAATAATTGAGATTTTATGCGTTATATAATATATGAACGGCCCCAAACGACTATACAGAATTAGCTTATGCGGAGGTATAGGCAAAGTCCGAAGCGAGGAACGCTCGATCAGCCTTTGCTGGGTCATCGAGCTTTCAAGGTTCTCGTGTTATAATTTGACAATTGTGGAATAATCATATAGTTAAGTATCCCTTTTTCAAACCTAAATTCTAACGGTATCGATTACTGTGAATTATACCGGTTACGTTTATCATTTGCGTTCTTTCAATTAAATGCCCAACCTTTTCTGTTTTTCCCTTTTTAGACTAACTGTTATCCTGAATGACAACGTGGCATTTACGGATGCTTTAGTTAGACAATCAGAGATATTTGCCAACAGAGTTGAGTTTTGGACAGAGAAGAACGTTGCCAATAAAGACCTCAGAGGTAAGAAAACAAGTGTGTACGATGTTGTTGAACTTTGGAGCATTTATGTTAGTAAATCAGTCAGTCAGTAATTCTATTAATAATTGAAGCAATCTGCCTCCCTGTTGAAACCTGTTTGTAGATCAATCCATCCATCAATCAATCTATCCATGTACTCATCTATCCTTCTACCCATGTGTTTATCTGCCTATCTATCTATCTATCTATCTATCTATCTGTCTGTCTGTCTGTCTGTCTGTCCGTCCGTCCGTCCGTCCGTCCGTCTGTCTGTCTGTCTGTCTGTCTATCTATCTATAATCTATCTATCTAGCCATCTATTTATTTCTCTATCTACCAGTCTGTCTGTCTGTCTGTCTATCAGTTTGTCCATTCATCCATCATAGGCTTATGCTATAAGGCTATAAGGATTAAGTAAATTGATAATTCAGTTTTATCTTTTAAAACCTTACTGATAATTGCACTTTGGTGCACAATCAATTTCACAAGTTAACCTGAATCATCCATCCTCATCCCTCGCTCTCGGACTTCCACGATGCAGCACAGAGCCTTCTCGGTTACTGGCCCTGCCGGAGTTTGGGTCGGGAGAACTTCAGAGTACATTTTCTTAAGGAACGCTATATAAATTCCAAAAATCAAACTCTAACGAATGCATCCATTGAATTGAGTTATTTCTTCTCAAGTTTAATTGTTTATTCTCTTTTTACGTGTGCTTCATTTCAACAATTTATGCAATTAAACATCTACCTTCGTGCATAATACAACAAATAAATGATGTTCCTTCCTTTTTGTGTAGCTTTCACCCATTCTAAGAAGTTCCACAAGATTTCTCTGTCCCAGCTTCAATTCTTTGGCATTCCTCCTTTCAATACAATTCAGTTGACATAATTTTTATACATAATTTCACAATAGATGTTCGTTTTTTTATATAAGGTATAGTCTTCCAAAATTACAATGAGAATTTTAAGAAGAACCGCAAGATTGCTCTGTCCATCCTTAAGGAATTTGGATTCGGGGTCACTAACATCTCCGAGAACCGAATTCAAAACGAAGTAGAATCACTGATGGAAACAATCGCAAAGACTAATGGACAGCCATTTAATCCAAAGCCTATGTTGGACCGCGTGGCTTCCAGTGTTGTTCTGAGCATTCTATTCGGTAGACAATTCGTGTCTGGCAAGAGAATGCACAGCGAGTTGATAAAAAATGTCCAACAGTTCAACAGTAACCTAGAAGCCGCATTGAACATGGTTCCTCTGCTACGATTCCTGCCCAGCATTCGAAAGAGAATCGATGCCTTGCGCGAGGCCAATGACAATATGCTAAAAGTCATCGACGAAGCGATTGCGATCAGCAAAGCAGATGAAACCGAATCTACTTTCGTGAGGAGATATATCGAAATCGAAGGACCAGGCTACGACCACCAAGAATTTCTCTACATCTTGCGCGATCTGTGCCTTGGAAACTCGGAAACAGCGTCCACAACATTACAATGGGCACTGGTGGAATTATCCAACCACCAGGAGGTTCAAGAACGCCTGCAGAAGGAGATAGATGGCGTTGTACAGGAACACAGGTTTCCTTCCCTCGACGATAAGCCTCGTTTACCTTACGCGGAGGCTGTGACCTTGGAATTGATGAGACGCAGGACCGTTGTCCCGCTTACCATACCACGTGTTTCGAGTAAAGATTGCGAAGTGCTTGGATACTTTGTTCCAAAAGGATCACTGGTTGGTGCATGCAATTAATGCTATATTCGTGCATATAAATATTTGCACTTAATTCATCATTAGGCTTCAACGAGATGGCATCATCTGGATTCTAGAGCAGGTGCGCGCAAGAGTTGTGAATACAAAGTCGTTTATTTATTTGTGTAGTGCCTAAGTATCCGAACACTTAATAAAGTGCACTTTAAGTTCCTCGCAGAAGTCTGACAATGACTTGGCATATGAAACAGCATTGAAAACTGAAGCAGAATTCATTAACACCTATTTACTTAATTGGTCTTGCATAATTTATGCTCAAATCTAATTACAATGTGTAGTTTGATGCTAACCAGCCAATGGGATGATTGTTTCAGAATGCGTTGAACTACTTCATCTATATTTTGGCTGGGTCTATGACTTTTCCAGGACATTCCCTCCCATTTATCATTTGACCGCCACAATTATTTTTGAGTTCATTTATACTGGCTGTTTCAATTATTTATTATTAATTGTTCAAATAAGAAACTATGTTCAGTATGTAGGAATAGCCTACCGTTTTGTAGGAATTCATGCTCTAATTAATAATTCAGTGCAGATTACTTAGCCAAATGTTGCAACATTTAGAATGTAGCTGTATTCAATGTTAGATTCTCATTGTTCGATTCTCAATGTATTCCTTGTGTCAGATTCTTGTAAACGTCTTCGGTGCGCACATGAGTCGTCTGGACTGGAAAGATCCAGAGCAGTTTGATCCTGAAAGATTCCTCGATAAAGACAACAAGATTATTGAAAGTGAAAGAGTTCAACCATTTGGATTTGGTATGACTTTGATATGTATGGGTGTTTTTATATAAGTATATATTGTACGCATTTGTGCTTGCGTGACATGCACAGATGAAAATATACATGTATTGTATCGCATGGCATTGTATTTAGGCATTTTATCAACGCCTTATGTAGGATCAAGGTGCTGCTCAGAAGTGCTTCCAGTGCTAAAGGCTCTGCGAAAGGAAACAGGATTGGAGAACGTGAAAGGAGATGAGAGATGTCAGATGTAATCGTAGTGAATAGAGAGAGAGAGAACGTTGCAAAGAGAGCTAAATATCGAGACTGGGTGAGAGCAGTTCTAGAACAGGGAAAGTACATTGTTGGAGGCGAGGAACTAAATTGAACAATGGAAGGAAGCTACGTGAAGCTAAGCCGAAGTACTTGTACGTCAACCAGATATTTCGGGGCAAGACGCCGCTGAACCTTGAAGAGTAGAATGGGGATTTTAAATTGTATGTTAGCATGGCGATGAAGCCAGTGAACTTCATCGCACATAAAGGTAGCGATACGAAAGTCCAGAGGAAGGTGGGCTATCAGTCTTGCAGAGGTGTTGAGAACCGACTGATGTCTCAAACTTCTATAATTCCTTGATTCACCCATAACCTTCCTACTGTAAATTAATCTTGACTTCCTATTACTCATTTAGACTTAAACGGTTAACTACTATTCAATAACATAGTCATCCGGGTCATTGTTAGTCTTGTTAGGGTTTGACATCGGGTTCGCCATCGGTCCCAAAGAGCCATGTAGATAGGTCTAATAACTCGCAATCAAAGTCTCTACCAAATGCCAATAATCAAAACGAATGAAGCCACGTATTAATATGTGAAAAATTTCTTACACCAAACTTTTCTAAACATTTCATCCGAAATTCGGCTACTCATCCGTACAACAGTTGATCTTCATCTAACTATGAACCAATTTTCCGTCGAAGGAACACTTGTCAATCTTGTAGAAAATATAGACTGCCAGTTCAAGTGGACGAAAAAAGACTCCCATTGAAATTCGCCAGTTACGCAATAATAGTTTTTCAATAGAAATGTTAAGAGACTAGCGGGACCCTATTGACCCTTTAGGATTGTAATTTTGGTGGAGGACAAAGCGTTCCGTCATAAGCGCCCACCGTCAATTGCGCCCTGGACAAAATCGTCCCGTCAAAAGCGCCCGTTACTCAAGAGAAACACGAACGAAAGTTTTATAAACACGTATGTAAAAGAATTTTTTGATTAGAATCGGAATTAAACTCTTAACGTAGTTGTTAATGTGTTGATGTTTTTCAAACTTTTCTTTCATCCTTTTCAAACTGAGACATTATGTACGATTCTTCGCAGATATTCCAATGTTGCCACATGTTAAAAAGATCATAGCGGTTTTAAAATGTCTGCAAACTACGCTATATATTTATAGTTACCTTAGTTTGTACTTCGTAAACATTTACTTTGATGTCTGCCCAAATTAATCAGTAAATATAGACAATTAGCCAATTAGCTAATTCTACTGTTAAGATTATAAGAAATATTTAGGAGTCAATGTTTGGTTAGATGTGTGCTGACTTGAAGACCAGCGCGAAGATACATCAAACTACACAAATAATAAAAAAATGTAATCTTAATGCACTGCATTCAATTAAGAAGTACTAATCGGTTTAAGTTACGATGACAAAACTATTACAGATTTATTCACACTTTGATGTATGATTTGATATGACAAACACAACGATAAACACAACGGTGTATCCAATTATAACACGCAGACAGCAATAGTATGGTCTGTTGGGCGCTTTTGACGGGGGCGCATTTGACGGGCATTTTTAGCCGGGCGCTAATGACGGGGCGCATATGACGGGGCGCTTACGACGTGGCGCCTATGACGGGGCGCTTTTGTCCTGGGCGCTAACGACGGTGTGCCATTTTTCGTCATTGTCTCGACCAATTGATTTTTCAGATTTTGATTCTTGTTTCGTTTCTTTGTTATTTATGCATTACGTGAGTCGTCTTTGTTTTATTAAGTTGTGAGATCAATAAATTATTTGGTTATGGTCATAACTACATGTATGCATGTATGAGCCTATGTCTGTCTCTCTGTTTGTCTGTATGCTCCATATGCATGTAGGCCTCTGTATGCATGCATGTATGTATGTATGTATGTATGTATGTATGTATGTATGTATGTATGTATGTATGTATGTATGTATGTATGTATGTATGTATGCATCTGTATGTGTATGCGTGTATGCATGGCACTCACTTCACTGCATTGTCGATTGGTCTGTGTAGGAAAGCGTTCTTGCCCTGGAGAGATTCTTGCCCGACAAGAGGTCTTTCTCTATCTGACGAGTCTCTTTCAACGTTTCAATGTTCGGTCGCCTCAGGATTCAATCAAAGTGAAAGAGATTATCTCGATAACAATGCATCCATCGGAATTCGAAGTGAGACTGTTTCCGAGAAAAACGCTCCAATTACCAAATTAAAAATCGTGTTGAATTCCTGAAGACTTTCTGCTCTTATATGAAATTCAACTGAACAATCCATCCACTAGAACACTAATATACATATTTTCATGGAAATTAGATCAACTTACTATCGCTTTTAATCTATATCTAATTTACTCACTTAATCACTTGCTTCATTAGATCTGTTATAGTGGATGCTGTAAGTTAGGTGATACTTTGCTTTGTCCAGTGCTTTTGACTGAGATAAGATACATTTTAGCAACTTATATGTTTGAGCCTCCGAATTACAAGAATACTTTCTCTAACTTACCGTCCAGATTTCGATAGAATATTGTAAATTTATGCAAAATGAAAGTGGTTTGAAAGAGGTAAGAAAATACTGGACCTCCAACATTCAGGCCTAATACAAAAGAGCATTGAACAAAAAAATATAACAGAGTAAGAGGAAAATTTAAGAAACCAAAACGTGGTTTCTATGGTTTCCTGATCAGCATTTTTAGCAAATTTAGCAAAGTTTAGCAAAAAAATTTTAGCAAAAAAATTTAGCAAAGCCTAACATTTCTGCAAAATATGTGAGTCACGTTTTAATACTTCTTGTAAGCAAATTACGTTGCCTTTACTGGTAGTCTAAGAAGGAATCTTCTTTTATACCTACTTGCTTAGGCCTATTTGCGTAGATGTTTAAATGCGACAAAATCAAATGCTAGTTACATTCGGTGGAAAAGGGTAAATATCATTGTTTAGACACGATGGTGTTCGTAATCGTGATGTTTTATAATAGAATGAGAGTTCGTTATTATGTTTGATTAAATCCAATTTTACTTGAGGAAACTGAATCTCAACCAAGATTGAAAGAGACGTAGCAAATGGTTCAATTCAATTCAATATTCACGGGCCTCTGAGACGAAATTGGGCGTGTTTTATTTTAAGAAATGATAAAGGTAATGATACGGTAATAGGCCTATGCAGTTGCTAAAAGTTTAAGTCTATGGTTGTTAAGTATCAGAAGTATTATATTTTAAAAGCATAAATCCTAACTTTGTATAACTTATTATGATATTTTTCACGAGACCTTATAATTCGCTGAGTCCATGGACATTTTCATCCGAAACCAAGGATCCGAGTTGCCAAAAAGAAGAGGATGTTGACGAGAATTTCTGGGAATCTGAAGCATTCCGCTCTATCAACGTCCTTAATGCTGAAGCGTCATTATTGTTTTATCATTCCCGTCGTATTCTTCAACAGACCCTACCTACCGATCTGGTCACGAACTACGAACATTGACTTTTTATAACTTAGGCTACTGGGGTTTGTCAGTTTATTTTCACATTAAACGAAGATACATAGCGCAATCGTCATATTTTATGTGACGATAACAAAAATCAACGTCAAGTTACAGTCAAAAGAAAATATAAAAGATTTTTAACCAGAACATTCAAACAGCAACCTCAAAGCTCCCATGGCTTCATATCCTTTTATCATCTTCTACTTGCGCTTTGCCTCGGCTTATGGATAACTTATTCCCGAGATAAATTTTGATGAATCGAGTAAGCAATTGTCCAACGAATTAACTAGTTTTGACAGTAGGCGAAAGAGGCGGTGATCAGTGGCGGCTCCACAGGTAGGCCCGGGAGGGCCATGGCCTCTCAACTGAGGTTGTGGCCCCCCACTGGCTCCCCAGATTTTTACCGATGTGCTGTGAAATATGGTATCATTAGATCTGATATACTTGCTCAGATGTGACGCATGACGAAATTTATTATTATTTTTGTCAGGGCATTCTCGAAGGCACGAAGTACTTAGGCCTTCTTGCATAATGAAATCAGAAATTATTTTCTTAGAACATTCTCACCGGATAACTTAATTACTTGCCCAGAATTTTTTGTGGCAAAAATGGTCAGGGATCTGATAATTATAGAAGAGATCAAGTTCTTTTATGCATCAAAATAAGTTGAATCATATAGGCCATAGTGTGTTACATAGGGATCCGGCAATTCAATTCCAGCAGCTGGGCTTGCCGTATTGTTGCTTGTGATTATTTTAATCTTAGCGTTAAACGACTATTTTAAATGATAATATTGTTAAATAATTTAAATAATAATATTATGCTGATATTATATTAGCGTTATATTAACATCTAGTCATCAACCACGTGCATTGACGGCCTATTCTGTTGGAGGATGTTGCTCGGGGCAAAATGATGAAAGTGTAGGCCTATAATTGAAGGCTTGAAGCCAGAGGTTTGTTGTCATTAGGCCCTGCTAGACTTTAAATGTGTGCCGTTCTGGGCAAGATACATGTTGTAACAATTCAACTCCAATTTTGAACTGCAATCTTCAAGTGTTGACTTATATGCAGCTGCCGATATTGTCAGGGATTAAACTGCCTCTTTCAAAGTAAATAGAGATGAAACAGTGGTCTTTATAAAGACAGAAGAGCAAAGCAAAATTGTTTAATTGTCCCAGTATTAACTAAGCATCTTGTCCTGCTGTACGTTTAATGACCAACCGTATTTCTAGCTCAACCATTGATGAGACCGTGTGACAGCCTTCTAAAGTAAACGCACGAATCATATCTAAGCAGCACACATACAATTCCATCAATGATTGTATCATTCCCGAACTAGATAGACTATTCTCTGACCAATCACTTACTGTTATGACAGGCATTTATGCCAAAACATGAGTCCTTCTTGAAATAATTACAATAACGTTGTGTATTTTGCACTTCTATATGACAGTAATGTTGAAGACATCAGTCATGAAATTTCCCAAGTTGAGCGCCTGTTAAAGCATTCAAGTTTATGTGCAACTAATATGACCACAGCGACAGTTCTGACTTCTTTTCAGGAACCATACAACTTGATTTTCATTAAATGCACAGACTGTCTAACATAGCTATTGTTTTATTAATAACATCAGCAGCCTGTCAGAAAAGCTTCTCTGTTCTGAAATTAATTAAAACTTTTATTCGAAGTATCATGTCTGATATTCGTCCACAAGTTGTCGAACAATGATTTCGATTGCATTTGCTAGTGCAGAGTCTATTACAATGGATGCCATTGTGGATGAGTTTGACTCTTGACATGACAATAGTAAACTTGTCACTCAGTGTGAAGCTATACCTAGCACTTTAAGTTTAGACAAATTCGTGTATTCAGTTGCCCCCCTGTCGGGTCCTCGGCCCCTTCGTGGTCCCCTGATGGAAAAATCTAGAGCCGCCACTGGCGGTGATTCTTGGGACGAGTAGGTTAAGTCCATCTGTTCATCAAACAAGATGGCCGCCGCTAGTAGACGAACAAGTGCAAAGTTGACGTTTCTGATATCGTCTGCTGTGGAAAACTGATGTCTTTGCACTAATATATCACTGGCGTAGGCCGACATCTTTTGAAGAAGGAAACTAATATAAAGTTGATAATTCTTCAAAAAACTGATACCCAGACGTTAGTAGCAATGCCTTTTGATCTTTCC
Organism: Bimastos eiseni; assembly: GCA_959347315.1. Lineage (NCBI taxonomy): Eukaryota > Metazoa > Annelida > Clitellata > Crassiclitellata > Lumbricidae > Bimastos > Bimastos eiseni. Next base: position 1,402,783 of record OY365807.1, on the reverse strand, counting down.
CTTGCGAATATGTAAAGCAAACAGATTGCATACTATTGTTTTCCACAATGAAGTCGATTTATAGCATTGTCTTTTTCTGAGCCGAACGAGCGCAGGTGCAGTCGCGGATAAAGGTAATTGTCGTAAAGAAGAGGCGTCAACTACGCACTGCCCATGTCAGCCAATCCGCGCGAAGCACGTTAAGCAGAAGATGGGTTCGCATTAAAGGTGTACGGAGGAGTATGAATGGTCGATGCTGCACTTGGATAACAATGCCATAGATGCACCTGTAAAAAGCATTGATCTCTGACGAAGCTTTCATAGTCTGCACATCAGCATTTGCTATGAGGCTTCTACATTTTACAACAATACTTGCTTTTATTTTCCATCTCTTGATTGTAAGTACTAACACCCACATACGGTATCAATTGAAGTTTTACCTCCATCTTGGAGTTGGTATTTGTAATTTTGAGTATTCATTTTTATAGCGTATGTTGAAGAATATTCATCAAGACCACAATCGAACAAAATGTTCAAACTTATTGAGCAAACTCTTGAAATTCCTACTATTTAAACTACATTACTCGATGACTTCTGCTCATAGCTATTTGTTGTTTTTTGTTTGCATTAGGCGATTGCAGATGACTTTTTTGTCCACATATATGTTTTTTTTTTAAATTTTCCAGTCTAGCAAAACTCTTAGGATCCAAATCCACTCCATTCTTTGTCTCCTTCTTCAGCTTCTGAAAATTCTTTCATGCTTTCTCTCTCTCTTTGAACCTCACACTCTTTGTATCGCACCCAAGGCCTCCTCTTAGTGGTTCCCTTGTGCTTCGGAAGGCCTATGTAGTCTTCAGTAATCTTCCTGGATATTTCCAATAAATTTATTCCTTATGATATATATATATATATAGCACATAGATTGTACATATTGATTATAATATTATTTGTGGGTTAAAGTTATTTAAAATAACTGCGACTTATTTTTTTCCCTTAAACACTGCAACGATGCTAAAGGTCAAAAAGGTGAGTGCACTGTGTTGAAATGTAGCAAAGAGTACTTAACTGAAATGATGATTAGTTATACTTATAATTATTCCAAAAGTGACAACTGAGCAGCACTTGTTTGGGATTTTGGTGCCAACAATTATTTGGTGATTGGATAGTTCTGTTGTTGTTGCTTTTCTTCTTCTTCTTCTTCTTCTTCTTCTTCTTCTTCTTCTTCTTCTTCTTCTTCTTCTTCTTCTTCTTCTTCTTCTTCTTCTTCTTCTTCTTCTTCTTCTTCTTCTTCTTCTTCTTCTTCTTCTTCTTCTTCTTCTTCTTCTTCTTCTTCTTCTTCTTCTTCTTCTTCTTCTTCTTCTTCTTCTTCTTCTTCTTCTTCTTCTTCTTCTTCTTCTTCTTCTTCTTCTTCTTCTACTTCTTCTTCTTCTTCTTCTTCTTCTTCTTCTTCTTCTTATTCTTCTTCTTCTTCTTCTTCTTCTTTTTAGTCTTCTTCTTCTTTCTCTTCTTCTTAGTCTTCTTCTTCTTTTATTTTTTCTTGTTCTTCTTCGTCTGGAACTGCTACCACTGAATAGTTTCTCTTGTTTCATAAAGTTTTCTCTGTTAGAAATGTCTCAACTAGATAGTTTTATCCAATATTCATGCTCATCCGTCGTTTTAAAACACTCACTGTTCTTATTGCTGCATTATCTTTAACGTTGCGATATAGTTCACAAACTGAAAGATGTTCTAGGGCAGAAGTGTCAAACATTATTATAATAGCGGGCTAGTGGCAATATTTTCCGGAAATTGGTTAATCAGAGTGTCGAGGGAGCATGAAAAAAATGGGGCAGGGATCTCAGAGGGGGCATTCAAACAGTTGAAGTAGGCTTTGAAAATGTGATTATGATTCAATTACAGCCATCACAGAAAACTCATAAATCCTTAAAAATGTCAAATTAGACATTTTATTCCTGGCTGAGTTTGAATTGTCTCTAGACAAGGCTCCACGGGCCAGAAATCTATCGTTGGCGGGACAGAAATGGTCCGAGCACCGGTCCTTTTAACACCCTGTTCTGGGGACACTTCTTAGCATAATTTATGGTCTTTCGAATTTATTACTTGTTTCTCATATCGATTACGCCTTTAATAGCACGTACACAGGAAGGGTAGATCTACTCATCTCCATTCATTATGATAATGGCGCTATAGAAGTCAATAGATTGGATAAATTTAATTGTCACTAATCAGCGTTATATATATATATATATATATATATATATATATATATATATATATATATATATATATATATATATAGAAGTAGACAGCGCCTTCTCTTGCCCTGTATTCATGAATGTTGAATATTTATTTGTGCAGGAGTACACCAGAGCACAAAAGTTAGACTCAAAGCCGATTACTTCTTCATGGTTGACGCATCGGTTAGCCTTTCTGTTGCGGAGTTTAGAAAGCAACTCAAGTTTGTGACCACTCTTATCAGCGACCTAGACATTGATCAGAAGGTGTCTAGATGTAGTCTTCTGACGTACGGCAGGAAGGCATCCACAGAGTTCGGATTACAGTCATTCACCAGCCGAAAGCAAGTCATCGAAGCCGTGTCGAAGGCGACGCAGCTGGAAGGCAGCGGAGGAACGGAATTTGCCTTTCGTCGGATGATAGGAATGTTTGATAAGCATGGAAAAAGAGGGATTCCAACCGTTGGATTCATTTTCATACACGATAAATCGAACAACATCCAGGCGACGATTGAGCAGGCGCGCATAGCGCGTAGCAAAGGGATCATTGCATTCGGAGTTGGTATCGGAAGTATCGTAGATGACGCGATGCTGAAATCGATCGCTTTCAGGCCAGAGCTGATTGCAAGAGTTGACAGCTTCGAACAAATTGAAGACATTCGGACTATGCTCGAGACGAAGACTCGCGTGCGTGTGGAGTCGTGGACACCACCATTCGATGTAATCCAACAAACGAAAACTGACTCTATCGACACACATAGTCAACATGGGTATAAAGCACATCGATTAAGTAGGTGTTTCATAATTGTAACTGAAATTGTAATTGCTAATTTATATAGCACCCCTAACGGGAAACTCATCGATGTGGTTCCTGACCAAACGCAATGAAACTACAAAGGAACACAATCCTTACACTTCCTACCGCTACACCTTATCGACGAAGAGGTGGTGTATCGGGTGGAAAAGAATGGATTCGGTATGCTATTATAAGGCTGAGTTAGTGGATTGAATTGGAAACCTACGATGAGGGATTATCTCCTGAAAAATATCATTGAAGGATGAACGAAGAGAAATGGAATGATGAGATACATAGAAGGAGGCAACCGGACTGGATGATTGTGGATTGATACAGTGAATTAATGAGGGTAGCCCGGCATTGGGGTGGAGTGACTCCATTGGATGTCTGAACTCTTCCAAGAACAGGAACCTCAACAAATAAGAGATTCACATAGAAACGAATTCACCTATCGCTAATAATTCTTTTTATTTCTCGTCTGAAACGCATGCGCACATTGATTTTTTTACAGGGAATCACCAAGAAACCAACTATGTGTTCCTTGTCGACGCGTCGGTCAAAATCTCGTCTGCGGAGTTTGTAAAACAACTTAGCTTTGTGAACGATGTCATCAGCGACATAAGCATCGTTCGGAAAAACTCGAGATGCGCCATGGTCACATTCGGAGACGAAGCATACGATGAATTTGGATTTCTTTCACTAGGGAACCAGACAGTGATATCCGACGCGGTATACAAAGCCTCCCGACGTGAGGGTGGGGGCGGGGCCGCCAAAGCCATTCAGAAGATGTTGAAGATGCATGAGAAGCAGGGTAAACCAGACACACCAGTGACTGCAATCGCTTTCATGCACGAGAAATCGTCTGACAAAAAGCGACTGATTCGGATGGCTCAGGAGGCTCATAGCAAAGGCATCTTTATGTCTGCTGTGAAAATTGGAAGTCAGGTGGACGATGTGGAACTATTGTACATCGCTAATAACAGCCAGTTCGTCTTTAATGTTGAAAATTATGAAAGTCTTAAAGTTATTAGACATAAAATAGTGTATACAACAGTTTTTTTAACACAGGAATCATGGATAAAAGAGCTACCACAAGCAATGCTCAAAATCACACCCATATCTAGACCAACAGCAATATCCACTACAACTGAAAATGTGAAAGAAACCGTTAAAAACACCACATTGTCGCCAGTCAAATTAAAAAATAGACCAACACTGTCATCGACGGTCATTGTTGTCGATGAGAAAACCAGTCCTATGACAATGAACGTTCGGACTAAGACTCCAGCGTCATCTTCGAGTAAAGGTGTCTATAAGACAGAGAGTACTACTTCAATGAAAGTTGCGACTAAGACACCAGCGTCATCGTCGGGTAATCGTGTAGAGAAGACAGCCAGTTCCACGACAACGAAAGGAACAGCTAAGATTCCAGCATCATCGACGGATAATCATGTGGAGAAGACAGCCAGTTCCACGGCAACGAAAGTTCCGACTAAGGCTACAGCGTCATCGACGGGCAATCGTGTCGAGAAATCAGTCAGCATTGAGACAATGAAAGTTCCGACTAAGACTTCAGCATCGTCGACGGGTAATCGTGTCGCTGATGCAGCCAGTTCTACGACAACGAAATTTACGAATAAGACTCCAAGGTCGTCGAAGGGAAATCTTGTCAATGAGACAGAAAGAACTGCGACAACGAAAGTTGCGACTAAGACTCCAGCTTCGTCGACGGGTAATCGTGTAGAGAAGACAGTCAGTACTACGACAACGAAAGTAACGACTGAGACTACATCATCGTCGAAGGGTAATCGTGTCGCTGATGCAGCCAGTTCTACGACAACGAAATTTACGAATAAGACTCCAAGGTCGTCGAAGGGAAATCTTGTCAATGAGACAGAAAGAACTGCGACAACGAAAGTTGCGACTAAGACTCCAGCTTCGTCGACGGGTAATCGTGTAGAGAAGACAGTCAGTACTACGACAACGAAAGTAACGACTGAGACTACATCATCGTCGAAGGGTAATCGTGTCGATGATGCAGCCAGTTCTACGACAACGAAATTTACAGATAAGACTCCAACGTCGTCGAACGGTAATCTTGTCGATGAGACAGCCAGTACTACGACAGCGAAAGTTTCCACTAAGACTCCAGCGTCATCGACGGGTAATCGTGTCGAGAAAACAGTCAGTATTAAGACAATGACAGTTCCCACTAAGACTCCAGCGTCGTCGACGGGTTATCGTGTCGACGATTCAGCCGGTTCCACGACAACGAAATTTACGACTAAGACTCCAGCATCATCGACGGCTAATCGTGTAGAGAAGACAGTCAGTACTACGACAACGAAAGGAACGACTAAGACTCCAGCGTCTTCGACGGGTAATCGTGTCGAGAATACAGCCGGTATTACGACAACGAAAGTTCTCACTAAGACTCTAGCGTCATCGACAGGCAATGTTGCCGATGAGAAAGCAAGTTCTGCGACAACGAAAGTTACGGCAAAGACTCCAGCGTCGTCGACGGGTAATCGTGTCGAGAAGACAACCAGTACTACGACAACGCAAGTTCTCACGAAGACTGCAGCGTCGTCGACGGGTAATCGTGTCATTGAGACAGCCAGTTTTGCGACAGCGAAAGTTACTACAAAAAATCCAGCGTCGTCGACGGGTAGTCGTGTCGAGAAGACAGCCAGTACAACGACAACGAGCGTTCCCACTAAGACTCAAGCGTTGTCGAAGGATAATCGTGTGATTGAGACAGCCGGTTCTACGCCAGCGAAAGTCACGAAAAAGACTCCATCGTTGTCGACTGGTTATCGTGCCGATATTGCAGCTAGTTCTACGACAACGAAAGTATCGACTAAGACTCAAGCGTCATCGACGGGTAATCGTGTAGAGAAGACAGTCAGTACTACGACAACGAAAGTTCCCACTAAGACTGCAGCGTCGTGGACGGATTATCGTGCCGATATTGCAGCCAGTTCTACGAAAATGAAAGTTCCGACTAAGACTCCAACGTCGTCGTCGGGTAATCGTGTCGAGAAGACAGCCTGTACTACCACATTAATAGTAACAACTAGGACTCCATCGTCATCGACGGGTTATCATTTCGATAATGCAGGCAATACTATGACAGCGAAAGTTACGACTAAGACTCAAGCGTCGTCGACGGGTAATCGTGTCGATGATGCAGCCCGTTTCATGACAACGAATGTTCTGACTAAGATTCCACCATCATCGACGAATAGTCATGTAGAGAAGAAAGTTAGTACTACGACAACGAAAGTTCCCATTAAGACTCCAGCGTCGTCGACAGGCAATCCTATCGACGAGACAGCCAGTTCTTCGACATCGAAAGTTACGATTAAGACTCCAGCGTCATCGACGGGTAATCGTGTCGAAAAAACAGCCAGTACTACGATTACAAAAGTTCCCACCAAAACAACAGCGTCGTCGAAGGATAATCGTGTCGAAAAAATAGTCAGTACTACAACAACGAAATTTACGACTAAGACTCCAGTGTCATTGACTGGTAATCGTGTCGAGAAGACAGCCAGTACTACCACATTAAAAGTAACGACAAAGACTCCATCGTCATCGACGGGTTATCGTGTCGATAATGCAGGCAGTACTTCGACAGCGAGAGTTACGACTATGACTCCAGTGTCATCGACGGGTAATCGTGTAGAGAAGACAGTCAGTTTTACGACAGCTAAGGGAATGACTAAGACTCCAGCGTCGTCGACGGGCAATCGTGTCGATTATTCAGCCAGTTCTACGACAACGAAAGTTCCGACTAAGACTCCAGCGTCATCGTCGAGTAATCGGGTCGATAAGACGGCCAGTCCTACGACAACGATAGTTACGACAAAGACTCCAGCGTTATCGACGGGTAATATATTTATAGTTTATATTGCGTAATGTTAGTAAGCTATATAGATGCTTTACAAATAGCCACCGTTGATGAATACGAATCGTGTAGTTTCTAAAATGTAATTTTATTGGCCTGGGGTAACAAGAACATATTTAATTCCCTATGTTTTGACCTGCAACCTAGATAGCTTGGCGTAGCCTAGCGGGTCCATGGAACTTTGAGCTCTAATTCGGACCCTTGGCGACAGAGTTCACACAAGAGTAGATAACGCTGATTAGATATCTTGTAGGGGCGCTATATCAAGTATTTTTGATTGATTTGCTTGATTGAAGTACGATGGGGAGGCAACCAAGGATGCAGTGTGCAATCTAAGAGCATAACCTCTTAATGATGGCGATATTAGAAGCCCATTAGACACTGCGATGCCGTATATTGTGCTACCGAGCGCGTTAACAATGTCTGCATAATTTTACATTTACCCTATCTGCTTAGAATGCAGTGCAGATTGAAATGAAGAAAGATAACTGCAGCAAATCGAAATGATGACATGTGTTTCGCTGCGTGAAGTTATTGATAGTCTTGGACGGTATGTTATTGAAGATTCATGTTGGGACCTACAATGTGTATGGATTATATGTTTGCATGTAGTATGTAGTTTATCTGTGTTGCACTCATGTGTGTCCACATGTATGCGTGTCGATACGTGTGTCTATATCATAGTTATGTTTGTGTGAGTATACGCATTTCTCTGTTTGCATTTACACGTATAATATTCACGTATAAAGGGCATCACTATAGCACCTTCTAAGCACCCTGCAAAATATCAACATATTTTTAAAAAATTGCACATATTCATTTGCTTTGATTTTTGATTTAAAGAAGTTGACCTTTATGCTAAAATGTCCGTGATAACAATTCAATCTAGCAGAGAAAAGAACTGATTTATGTTTCATAGGAAATTGCGCGAAATCAGAATTCGTTTTGGTCGTCGACGTTTCGATCAGCATAACGGTTGTGGAGCAGACAGCGCAGCTCACCTTCTTCAACGGTTTCATCAACAACATGAACATCGACCAAAGTCGTTCGAGGTGCGGTCTTGTCACATACGGTAGAACAGCTTCTACCGTCTTTGGATTATCGTCTTATCAGCAACAAGTGGAGATCCTCAAAGCCGTTCATATGGTGCATCAGATCGAAGGCAGCGGTGGAACGGATCTGGCCATTAGACGAGCAATGATAATGCTGAGGGAGAGCAGGGCTGAGTCAACTCGGGTTGTTGTTGTCTTTATCCATGGAAAATCGAACAATATAACTGTGACAAGGGAGTTAGCGAAAGTGGCTCGTAAGAGGGGGATCGTCATATTCGTCGTTGGTATCGGAAGTAGGGTAGATGACAGGGAGCTGAGGTATATCGCTGGTGAGGAGAAGTTCGTGTTTAAAGTGAAGAGCTACGACGAGCTGACCAATATTATGGTCCGGCTGACAGAGGAGACGCTGGTTGTTGCTGGATGCTCTAAGCTACCATTCTCGTTGTCCACTAATCCGGACTTTGGCGAAGGTAAGCGAAATCGCTCACCGTCATCACTTTCAAACAATGAATGACATATGTGCATAGCTTTATGCCAATGAAAATTTCATTCAAGTAGAAGAAGAAGAATTTGGAGAAAGTTCGAAACCGCAATCCGCGTTGCACGGCAATGACTCTGACCCTTTAGATAATAGAATGATTCCTTTATTAATTTCTATAGAGCCGGCGAATAATGTACAATATCATCAACCGATGGCGTAGCAACACCAAACCGTGGTCAGGGTAACGTTCAGCGTATTAACGCCGTTAAGACGGAGAGATGGACTCTCATGGTGGATCAACATGTTGAAACTCGACATAGGAGTGCCGCCAGAATGAACTTTTCGAACTTAATCAGGTATCGTATACGTAATAGTGCTTGTTAAACAATACCTGTGAAGACTGTGCTTGAATAACATGTTTGTACTCCTATTAACTAGTTAAATGATGGCTTAAAAATCTGAATTGTCTTGCTATGATATGTTGGCCCCACTCCTGTTAATTACCAATATATTTGCATCTTAATCTGTTGTCATCAGTATAACATATTGAATTGAATTAGAATTGAATTAATACAAGGCGTTTTAATAGGTTCACCAACTGATGTGCTTTTCGTTCTTGGGAATTCTGTCGCAACTACATCCACACACTTTAAGCAGCAACTGAAATTCGTGAGGGAAACGGTTGCACAATTAAATATCTCAAAGAGTGAAACCCGCGTCGGAGTACTCACCAGTGGCGAGGATCCAGATCTCCATTTTGGTTTCAGCAGCTACTCGACCGTGTTCCAAGTTCAAAGCGCGGTGACCCTTATCGTTCAGCGTAATAGAGGATCGCACACAGGAAAGGCGTTGAATTACGTGCGTGAATACGTATTCGGTAGGTATGACCAACGAGTTGGTTCGAAGAAAGTTGTTGTCTTGATCACAGATAGCAAGTCGAGCGATGTTGCGTTCACGGGTAGAGAGGCGGCGAGGTTGAAAAAGATGGGGGTGATTTTGTTTGCCATTGGAGTTGGTGAAAGATTCTACAAGGACGAAGTTGCTTCAATTGCAAGTAGTCCTAAGCATGAGCACGCCATCAGCGTGAAAGATCATTTCTCACTTGAGACCATCGCCACACGCATCATTGTGTCAAAGGTTACCGAGGGTAGCGCCTCAGGGTCCGTCTGTAGAAGGGTGAACCCGGCTGATGTCGTCTTTTCCCTGCCGAGCAACATTGACCACAGAGACCGAATAAACAGCCTCAGATTTCTCGAAGCCGTCGTCAGGAGTCTAGACGTTGATTTCGGTCAAATACGCTTTGGAATGGTTCCCTATCAATGCGACTGTGACTCACTCTACGGGTTCAGGCTCTCTGATGAATGGGGCCACGAGGAAATCTCCCACTTTGTTGACAACTCTATCGAGGGAGAGGAACCTGACGTCATGAAACAAGCGCTGAGATCGCTACGGAGTGGCGGTTTCCGTCTGCACAACGATGCAGGAATAGCAAAGGTAGCACTTGTTGTGTTTGACAGGCGTTCGGTTAGGGTAACGAATGCAGCAATCGCAGAGGCGTATCTTCTGAAACAGAGGGGGATTCGTATCTATCCGATTGTGGTTGGGGGAATAAATGGTAATAGAATGGATGTTCTAACCTCCATTTCCAGCTGCTTCGACTGGACAACAACTCTCTCCAATTACGAACAGCTCGTGGATGTCGCAGAAGAAGTTGCTTTAAGTCTTGTTGATAACCTGTGCGTTGACTTCGAAAACTGATGGCAACATCATTATAGAGCTCTCTAAATTAATTATTAAGTCGAAGTCTTGCGCTTCAGAATAAAACAATAGAAATGCTAAAAAGTTGAAAATAAATATGGAAAATCTGTATTAGAATTATTAGATGATCCTTCGCTGGATCTAAATCGGGCAGTTCAGCGATTGAGAATTACTTTCTTACTGCTATAATTGGTTCATCTATAAATGACAATAATATACAATAAAATTATTAGATAACGTTTCCCTAAGTCTAACGATTGAGAATTACATGCTTACTTCCATTATTGGTTCATCGTAACGATCTCAGCTCTTGTTCATTACGTCTGAAACGCTATAAATTTCACTTTAGGACAAGCTAAACTCTGGATAGTTTTAACTTTTGGTTAAAGTTAAGTCCCCTGGAGTGTATGGAGTTCTTAATCCTCAAAATTAGGAGGTGATATGAGGTTCGATAATAGGAAGGATATTAAAAGATTTTGAATTTGGTCGTCGTTGGAAATATAAAAAAAGCGCGGATACGGAATGTGTAGCGTTATTGATATTGCCTTACATTGTACTACGCTCTGCTCGTTAAGGGCTAAAGTCGATCCCTTGAGGTTTGGAATTTCGCTTCGTCTTAACCCACCATAACCCATTATTGCGCAACCTTTTTTTATTCAAAAGTTGTTAGGCCTACGCTATTGTTTTGTACACTTGGGTACCAAAATTAGTTCAATTTCATTAAAATTTGGTCCCGTTACCTGTGGCACACCTGAAAGTTACCGTCCCACTAGAGGGACGCTATGCACTTAAGGACGCAGGTTGTTATCATATGCGTATTTATTCACTTATTGAGACATTTTTTAGAATAAAGAATTACTAGTTTTGCAATGATCTGCACACATGCTGAATGTTCAAAATCTATTGACATTCAGTCGTTGATAGGCTAGTCCTGTTGTCTAGAGTGAAATGCGCCGAAGCATCTGTCATGTAGGGACACTGAGCACTTTGAGCACACTTTCTTCGTCTTCATGCCACAACTAACACAACGTCGTTGTGTAGCAATGACCTCCAAATGATGGTTGTAGCCATCATCTCTGACATCGTATGATAACCGCGATGTTAGCGGTCGATTTCTACCAGCGCAGATTGGTCGACCCATCGGCACAACGAGAGCTGTACTTGGAGAAGTACGTTTGTGCAATTTGACGTTTAAATTCAATCAATGGTAGTGGAGCCAACACCGTATGCGATTTATGTGATATTGAGTAGGGTTCGTTGCAATGCACTATGTCATAAATTAAAGTCAAAGTCATAGCTTTTCGGTTGAAAAAAGTTTGCGGCAGGCTATTTTTGGATAGATAGATGTTGAGTCACGATTTTTCGAATATCTTCAATCTCCGACTTCAACTGCTGCATCGCTTGAGTTTCGCTACGAACAGCAGCCTGTTATAACTTGCACATTCAACATAAGTAAGTTGATGAATAGATTCCGTCTCTGACTTCATATCTTCAAACAGTTCATGCTCATACAAGCAACATTGTCTCTGTTGAAAATTGTCAACTGGCAAGTGACAGAAACTGCACAGTTTATCACAAATAAAGTCTCACATCCATAGCGTTCAGCTATTAGGATACTTGAAAACTAATGTTTTGAGGTCCGCGTCCAAGTTTGTCAAAAGGAAGTTGACTAAAATACGATGTTAGCACCGCCGCGATAATCTGCTTGCTGTAGGTTTCTAAAACCAAGATAAGTGTTTGATAGACGATTATGCTGCCTCCATAAACATGATTATCTAATTGCAAAAACACAAACCTGAGTAAATGGTCATAAATTAAACTAATTGGCCGGATACGTTTGGCCATTATATCTTGCTGAATAACACGGAACAAATTTCGTCACAGAACGTTCAGTGATATTCTGCTGTTATTAACCTTCCTCCAACATCCCTCGAACAACCACAGCCTCTCTGTTTCGCTCGTGAATAAGCTGGTGTCATGCGTCTGGCATTCTAGGGGAGCGCTAAAATTTAGGCATGTTCGAACGCGTAAGCCTATATTTCTGCATGGAATGGGGATTGTTTTCGTGTCTTTATGTATGCCTTTAGCCTGTAACTCTAAGGCACGAAATAGATGACGCGCAAATTTTTTTAAGAATAATTAGGCTCACCTAATTTATTAATGCGATTCAGAAAAATTGGTTTTAGGAAACTCCCATTAGGATATTTCTTGACATCCGATTTACGTGATATCTGTTAAACTAAATTATCCAGTAATTGTCATGTCATTGATGTTCTGTGAGCGTGGAAGGATACATGTACATGTGGCCTAAGTGATTACTTATAGTTAATAACACCATACACAAAACTTAACTCTATCGTGGCTCCATACCGCACAATTGCAATTCATAAGATACTTAGTTAAGTACTTAATTAAGCTGCGACCTCATGGTGTTAGCACGGTAGCCGATCAGATTACCGAATCGTACCAATTCCAAAGCGTTTGTACCGCCTGATGCTATTTATCAGCTGCTGTAACTGGCGTATGCACTGTGCAGACCCAGATAGACTGAATCCGTTATGGAGAAACAGGCTATAACACTTGGCAGGACACGTCACCGCAATACGAGACTCAAACGTTTCGTTTCATCATTGTACATACGTGGATACATTTCTAAACATACGTTACTATACATACATTGCAAATCCACATTATAATATAATTCACATAGACATGACACACATGATGCATAGGCCGTATATAAGCATAAACACATGTACACGTGCTTACTTACACAAATATACACTCTCGTCAACCTGCCAACATACACGTGCACGCACGTACACACACACAAACACACATACACTCACACACACACAATGTACGTCTTCTGAGCTACTTAAAATACTTCTGAAATCAAATTATAGTTGACTGTTGACAACGGACTGTGATCTCAAATTTCTACAACACATGACAAACATCTGCAAATCTTGTTACTGTCATACCAGTGAAATATGTCAATATGGCAGTATTTTATAAAAGTACAAACTATTTTATTGTATTTTATAAAAGTATTTTCAAAGCGCCTCTAGTGGGCTGAACCGTTCAGAAGGGCTGCCAGTGCGCAAGGTCCCCCAAGAAGAGGAAGTAGATATTGAGAAAGCCTACCACTCACTGCCATTATTAAACTATGCATAATAACAGTAAGCAATGCGTTTGCAAAACAGCGTTGGCCTATGTAGGCTCAATGTATTTATAGCGACTTTGCGAGGCCAAAAATAATACATAGAATAAAAATAATGACAGTAATAAAATAATAATGTCTCTTCAGTAATCAACTAATGATAAAGTAATAATATTGATATTCCCATAAATAAAAGTAATGACGGCAACAATAGTAATGGTAATAGTAGTAGCCAAAGGGCAGCAGAAGCCCGTAGTATTGATGGTAATAGGTCTAATAATGAAAACTAATTGCATATTAGCCTTACATCAGATTCATAAAATGGTACCTGACCAACCAAAGCAAACTGGATCTTGCTGACTTTAATTTGCAAAGCGCCGACATCATGAACTGTTCTCTATATAGCTAATAGTAGGCCTACATAGCTTTAGGCCTGTACTTTTTCATACGTTACATTCGGTTACACCAGTCATGAGGCGCTGCGTAGGCTGCATAGCGAGAGACACGCCCGTGTTACTAATCCAAAAAATGTTCTAATCTTTCAACAAGTCGTGCAGATTTTTTTTAAATGGTGCATTACTCAGCTACTGTACATGACACGCGGCACATGACTAACGTCACATTTTAAGCGTCTAGCGTATCGGTCCAAATAGCCGGCATATAAATTGCAATCCATTTTGGAAACCTTAGATTCTCATACCCTGGATCTCTTGTAGACCAGATGTAGACCATGTGTCACTTTATGACGTCTAATGCGCCTTGGTACTAATTATATTCTCAGTTGACGGAACCGTTCAATTATTGCTATTAGCGCGGGTATTGCAGTTGCTGCACGAAACGGATAGACTGTAGAAATGCGACTGACGTGAACGTGTCGTCAATTTCAATCGTATAATAGGATAGAGACGATGCCCTGGTAGGGTTAGGCTGTGACAGGAGGACTGGGGCAACTTTCAAGGTGCCGCGCGCTCTCTGCTGCTGGTGAGAATTTAATCGGTGCACAACTTCTATGGTAAATTTTATTGGGTACATGTTGATAGTTGATAGAAAGAGTGATTAATGCGACAGAAGGTTAAGTGCTAAGTTGTTTATTTGAAAGCAATATCAAGTTCCATGTTGCAACAAAGCTGTGTAACAATGTGATTATATTCTAAACGTTCGACTCAAATCTGAAGGGGTGAGGCATTTTTTGTGTTGGAGTTTGAGCATGCTAGTGTGAGGTAACTGAACATTGAAGTAAGAAAATTAGCCAGGTAATCAGAATAGAGTTACGTTATGACATGACATTTTAGTAACTTATTCTTCTATTGCAGTGTTTAAATGTTTCAACAGCGCAGAATTCCTTCAGAGCAGCGGGTCTGATCTGGTGGGATTCTCATTAAAGGCGACTGCTTTGAAAAGATCTAAGGATGACGCTTTCAATCTCAACAACTATTTTGGTTCTACTGTTTCCACAATTCACGGTATGTATTTGTCTCGTTTCGTTGTCTGAAGATCGATTTATTTTATCTGACCATCTCGCTCTGGAGGCGCCTCTAAATGGTGGACACTGTGAACAGCACTATATAAATTTATTAATACAATACAATATGTGCGCATTTTTTGCACTTTTTGTCGGGCGACATCATACATTCTCAAGTAATAAACACGAGAGAATTGTACGTGAACAATTTCCCGAAGAACGTTGCACAATACCTGGAAAACTAGGTAGGTTAGAACCATCAACCGATGGAATTCAGACCAGGCGCTCTACAAAGGAAACACATGATATTATAATAAAGACATTCATTTGTGTGCACACGATTTTAAGCATTTAAACCGTTTCGATAAATACTCGTCGTGGATTTAATGGGTTCGCCCTACTTAAAGCACACCATATAATGCATGCGCGCTCGTCTAGGGCAGATATACACGTAGATTATAGGCTCCATAATATGGTAGTTGCATAATTATATTTCTCAAACAATGTCTGATTTTACTGGCTAAATAGCTTCTTGATAATTCAAAAGGAATTGTCAAGGACTGTCATGTTACAAATGCTTATTTGTAAACTCGTTAGCTAAGCTGCTTTAAAATTACAATCACTAATGTTAAGAATCTCATGAATATCGTGCATTAGAATCGTTGATCCGGAATTTATTTTACATTTAAAATATTATGAGGGCAACAATGACTGCAAATGTTTAGTCTGGATCAAATACCTTCTTTATATAATACGTTTGTTATAGAGACTGACATTATTGTGTCAGCGGCAGATTTGAGGCCTTTTAAATTTTGTTTTGATATCTTTAAATGGTGTCTTATTTGCTCCGTTGTCAAAAGACACCACGTTTATGAAACATCTTGCATGATTTTACCAATGACCCTATTTGATACCACTTTTGTTAAGCCAATAGTTATGTCTAAATTCAGTGATACAGCGTTAAATGAATACGGAGCATGATTTTCATGTTTTTCTAGGTCGGGCGGTTCACGGAATCTAAGAACGAAACAGGTAACTGAGCACTGTTGATATCTCTACTAAGTTTCCTATTTGATTACAGCAATTTATAAGAATTTAAAATTGGACTGCTATTCAATTATTCATTTTCTAGATGTCCACAAAAATAAGAGAGCGTATTTTTCACTCAGGAAAAAATGCGTATCGCATGGGTGCAATTGTTAAATCTTCTTCTATTGTGCTTCGGCCATAAAATGTGAAATACAGCGAATATCAGGAATTTTTGATCTATTTCAACTCATATCCCGTTAGGTATATACGATATTGAATTTATCAGCGTATACATGACCTGTGGAATTTCTGTAAACACCTCTTTTAAGTTATACATGCGCTTATATAGTATACTAAATATACGAAGAAAGCGACGTAGAGTACCTATAAAGTGACAAATAAAGAAATAAGAAAATTAATTACCATAACCACTGATCATAGTGACATACAGATCCTTTAAAATAGTAATTACAGGAATAATATTATAATTCACAACATATTATAATTATATTATAATTAATTAACATTTTCAAGTAATAGTTAATAAATTTGAATAATCAATGTTTGCATATCTACAGGCATTATATTGTAACTTAATTGTATGCGAATTCGGAAGGGGTAAGTGCACCACGTGTTTATCAAGCTTATACATATTAATTAACTCACGTGACCTCAGTAATATGAGCCCTGGTTATAGAGTTATATTCACTTATAAAATTACCAATTAAATGATTTATACGGTAATTAAAGTTGATATTAGAATACAATTGTTTGTTTTATTGTCAAATGACTGTTAATAATTGGTATTAAATCAATAGTTCATCCTTGTACAAACATTATAATGCAACTGGGATAAATGCACCACGTGTTTATCAACTTCATGCATATTAATTAACTCACATGATCTATGTAACGTAGCAATCGATCATGGCCAAGTATAGGCTAGTAATAAAGCATCTACATTGAGGAATTATTCTTCAGATATACTTATTTTGTAAATAATTGTAAATAACTGTGAATATATTTGCGAATCTTTAAATATAAATATATATAATGTTCTTGAATATGTAATGAATATGTTAGACAAATAATTGTAAATAGTTTTAAATAATGTGCTGTAATATACCGAACAAATTTCTGTCGACTGCAACGGCCATTGTTGTCAAAAGCGGTCGTTAAATTTTGGATCCATCCATCCTTGACTAAACTCCGCCACTGGTGGTACTCGGCCGGTGCCAGTCCCAAGCCTGGATAAAGGAGAAGGGCGACGCTAATTATCTTTGTTATCACACACTGTCGTTAAACTGCAATAACCACCGCCTTAGCTAATCTTCTGACACAGCTGTAAGTGCTGTAATACGCCTAGCAACTTTCTATCTACCGCAACGGCCTCTGTGGTCAAAAGCGGTCGTTAAACTTTGGATCCATCCATCCTTATGATTCAAAGCACTTCTGCAGAATCTATGATTATGTCAGAATCTAATTATGTCAGAATCTATGATTATGTCAGAATCTAATTATGTCAGAATCTATGATTATGTCAGAATCTAATTATGTCAGAATCTATGATTATGTCAGAGTCTAATTATGTCAGAATCTATGATTATGTCAGAATCTAATTATGTCAGAATCTATGATTATGTCAGAATCTAATTATGTCAGAATCTATGATTATGTCAGAATCTAATTATGTCAGAATCTATGATTATGCCAGAATCTAATTATGTCAGAATCTATGATTATGTCAGAATCTATAATTTGGTCAGCGAACTTTGGAATCATAACGTGCAACAGTGCAATGGGTTATAACAAAACATCCTTTAAGTGCTGTCATTTGTTGTCATAAGTATATAAGGTTAACGAAAGAGAGCAGTCGGTTGGTTAAACACCTCTTTTTAGTGCTGCACTCACTTATAAGTAAATTGTGATCCTGTGCTTTGAGTGATCTCGGGTCGTTAAAAAAGTCTTGAGCGTTGTAATATGATAAGCATATTTTTTGTAAAAAGCTGTCGTTACGGTATAAATCCAATCCAATCTGTTCATCTAATCATAGAGGAAAAGAATTATATCATATATTAATGAAACAAACGATGTATTCTTCTGCCTGTAACCTACTCTGCTAGCGACCGCTTCAAGTTTGCCTCTCTGACAGTAAAAGTTCAAAGCTTTGATAAAGGAGGGAGACTTAAACCATTATAATGACAAGATGTCGTTAAATAGAAAGCACATTAATTGCTCTCACCGCAAGTGGCAGTTCTTAATGGGAAATCCCTCAGTCAGAGTAGTTCCTTAGCTTACTCTTTTACATATTTCATATTAGCCGTTTAACTAAAGGTGGACGAACTTTCTTTACCTCTCTCAAAGTCAGATAAAAGTAAATGGGCAACGTCAAAGAACTTTAACTCCGTCGCTGCATGCTCTCTGACATCGCCAGTCCCAAGCACGGTTACAGAAGGAGAGTGACGTCAACGATAACACATTGCTGAACAGTCTCAAGCCTCGAAAAAGGAGGGGGGCTTTGTAGTCGCGCAGTGCTACTGTGGCGTGCAGCTATAGCCACACTCTTTAACGACTGTGGGAAATTATTTACATGCTGCTCACTTACTTACTTACCAACGTAGGACGTTGTTATTTCATTAAGCATGTCATAAGCCAGCCGACGTTGTTTTCGTTTTGGATGCGTCATCGAGTATCTACGGTCCTGACTTCCGGAAGCAGCTGGACTTCGTGGGGACCGTCATCCAGGACCTTCGAATCGATCCGTCGATGGTCCGCTGTGGTCTTGTGACCTACGGAGACCAGGTCCGTGAAGAATTCGGTCTTCGGAGATATTCAAGTGCGCAGACGGCTATGACGGCTCTTCCGGTCGTGAAGCAACTTCGAGGTAACACCAGAACGGATCTGGCTCTTCGAAGGATGAGGCAAATGTTAGAGGAAGACAAACGACCCGGGGTTCCCTATATTGGAATCGTCATTACTGACGGACAGTCTGATTACCCATTAAAGACACAACTGGAGGCGGAAACAGCTCACAAGGCGGGGATAGCCCTGTTCGCAGTGGGAATAGGAATGGAGGTGGACCAGAGGGAGTTGAGATCGATCGCCAGTCAGGAGAATTTCAGGTTCAATGTTGGAAACTTTGACGGACTGACAACAATTCGGAGGATCTTAACGGCAAGAGCGTGTGATGTTGAATCACAAAATGATCAAGCCCCACCGCAGGTTCTTTTACAGAACGTTAACGGTTAGCACACACTTACTTTGCAAGATCGTCTTGATTCTAAATAGTGAACGCATATAGCGTCACTCTCAAGAAAATCACTTATACTTGACGCTAAACGATATCAATCGTGGGTTTGTTGTGTTGTTCGAAGCCGTCAAGTGAAGACTTGAATGCGGTTCCAGAAGACCAGAGGGTTTTAGAGAGAGGGGTGGAGAGAAAGAGACGGGCAAACAGGCTGACAGAGATAGAGACAAAGAGAGACGTGTTGTCACGGTTGGTTATTTAAACGCTGAACGAAATTTGAAGAATGGGAGGTGTATCGATTAGATGTAAGTCAGTTGATGAATCAGGGTAAGAACAATCAGTGCGTAGATCCTTCCCCCATTAGTTCCAAACGATATAATTATTACCTTTTTAAGTTATCTCATCCACCCTGGGATCACTCAGTATGACGGATTAACTGTCTCGGTATTATACTGGCTGCAGTTTAAGAGTGACTTCAGTGAGATTGAAGTTGCCTAAAATATTTTACCTAACACTAGCTCGGAATTAATCATGACTTGCAGTATTCCCAATCACACTGAGTTTCCTACCTGGTCTATGATTGCAGTTGCTTACCAGTGACACTGCGTCCAAGTCGTAATAGCATCCTTCGTTTTCAGGGTATCTAGAATCACAGTTGATTGATTGAGTGGGGTTGTATATTGCGTTGCAATAGAACCTCCAACAAGTCTTGCACTGTTCTGATTGTTGTAGGCTGCTCTAACAAACTGGCTGACGTCATGTTCGTTCTCGACGGATCCGGAAGCATCTGGGGTCCTGACTTCCGGCGTCAGATGAAATTCGTCAGCGACATGGTTGCCTCATTCCAGGTGTCCGAGAGCGGAACCCATGTTGGCGTCCTTACCTTCGGTGATTATCCTAAGCCGCAGTTTGATATCGATCGTTACTCAACTGTAACTGATGCCCAGCGTGCAGTGGAGCGCATCACCCAACAGAGGGGAAGCACGAACACGGCCGATGCGCTACGTTACGTTAGACAGACCGCGTTTATCGGACGCAGGCATCGGGTTGGCGCCGTAAAAATAGCCTTGGTCATAACCGATGGCCATTCGAACAATCCAACGTCAACTGTCCAAGAAGCGACAAGGGTTAAGGATGACGGGGTAACGGTATTTGCCATTGGAGTTGGATCTGGGGCTGATAGGACGGAGCTGTATTCCATTGCCAGCGAACCATCCGATCAACACGTCCTCATAGTGGAAAACTACGCCGCCCTCGGCTCCATCAAGCAGCGTCTGATGTCAAGAGCCTGTCTAAACAGAGGCGCTGACGAGGGGCCACTGGCGCCGGGTGCGTTGCACGCGCAAATCACAGCAGCGACTGAGAAGATGGCTTTAGCGACGATACCCATAACAGATCCTACAACGACTCAACCTATTCAGGCTGTTGACTGCGATTCGATGAAGCCGGCGGATTTGATGTTTTCGCTTCCCAGTAGCATTGATGACCAGGAAACGAGGGAGGCATTGAGGTTGATTGAATCTATGACGAAAGTCCTGAGGGTTGGAGACGGTCACATCCGTGTTGGATTAGCACCGCGTGTCTGTCACTCTCTCTCCGGTTTCAGCCTCGCCCAGGGCAACCGCAGCGACAAGGTATCACGCTACATCGAGCAGCAGAACCCGTCTGGCAGAGTCGAGGAGACAGCAGCCATGTTGAGATACCTTCGAGATGTGGGTTTCAATACATACGACACAGACCGTGCTAAAGAGACGGAGAAGGTCGCGCTGGTCGTTGTGGACAGGAGGTCGGCCAAGTTGACCGAGGCAAGCGTCAAGGAGGCCAGGCGTGTCCTGCAGAGAGGCATTCGCGTCGTTTTGATCGTCGTTGGAAGAGGAGAAACGGCGTTGGAGAATGAGGTGCTCTCGCAAATGACTGGCTGCGACAATTGTCTGCTTAACACTGATTCTTACACTGGGCTCAACGCCCTAGTGGAACCTTTGAGGAGAACCATCATAACTCAGCTGTGCTCGAGAAGCTCAATGGAACAGTAACGACTGTGTGACTGATGGTGATTATAATCTGGAATTCTATGATCAACTTAATTACTGACTATTTAATTGCGTAGTTTTGATAAAGGGCATTGTGGTCTTGTTCGAATATTATATGATTGTTCTTATTCTTATTATGAATGTCATTGACAACATCATTAAAATTATTTTAATTTTTATTATTATTTTCATTCTATGCGAATCGTTTGGACTGTCATCCTGAGAGATGTCAACGTGTATATTAGATTTCAATGACATGATGTACAATGATGTATACTCGTGTTTAGCAGCTGTGTATTGTGTAGGCTAATTTCGTCTATACATAGATAGAGTTTCAAGCCAGCTCAAAGAGGTTGTAAAGGTATGATATAAGATTTTATGCATATTTAGTTTTTCGAGAAAGTAAAACAATGACTTTCTTAAACTTGGTAAACGTTTTGTTGCTAAAGTCATCGCTGCACTTGTTCTTTGCACAGATTCCTATGTGAAATTGCATACCCTTCAATTTATGGTCAGCCATATTAGTCTCTTCCCTCAAGCGACAACTGAAAACTTATTATTATTCGTAGGTCCATAAGTTTGCTCCGTCGGATGTCTCTGTCTCTCCTCCTCTGGCGACTGACTGTGTCACTTATTCGATTATTGACGTCTGACGTGTCATTCCATATTATTAATGGCCATAGACAGGCTAGAAGAGGTATTTCTCAGGTGGCGACAGTCTCTCGGTGGGAGAGCGGCGAGCATGCTGAAATACATACAGCATACAGGACTAGCCCCAGTGAAAGACCAGACTAAAGACCAAAAACCAGACCAAAGACCAAAGACCAGACCAAAGACCAAAGACCAGACCAAAGACCAAAGACCAGACCAAAGACCAAAGACCAGACCAAAGACCAAAGACCAGACCAAAGACCAAAGACCAGACCAAAGACCAAAGACCAGACCAAAGACCAAAGACCAGACCAAAGACCAAAGACCAGACCAAAGACCAAAGACCAGACCAACGACCAAAGATCAGCCAAAGATCAGACCAAACCCCAAAGACCAGACCAGACCAGACCAAAGACCAGACCAAAGACCAAAGACCAGACCAGACCAAAGACCAAAGACCAGACCAAAGACCATAGACCAAAGACCAAAGACCAGCCAATGATCAGACGTGCAACAGTCGCAACACACTTTCCATCGGATGCTGATCGAAGAGAGGATAAACTTTGATTTATCGCAGTCACTTAAAACTGTCAGCAATTACATTAAAATAATGCAATGCAAGTATTACGTGTGATTGATAGTTCTTATAGTTCTTATTTTATAGTTCTTATTTTAGTTAGTGTAGATTTAAAATGAAAGTTCATATCGATACGTAGGCCTATCTTGAAATATGACGGTCCATGAATCGTTTGTTATCTGTTAAGAATAAGGTTCTACTTCTGATCTCTTTTGCAGTTTGATGCATAATCCATAATCTATTATTCATTAGGAACGGGCGCAGCTATGATTTTCTAGTATATATCCAAGAAAGTTTAGTGCCACTGGTGATGCTCATGCTCAATAAAAAGAAAATTACTACTACTACTACTTCCACTACTTTCACTTCCACTACTTCCACTACTACTACTTCCACTTTCACTACTTCTATTACCACTACTTCCACTTCCACTACTACTACTACTTCTTCCACTACTTTCACGTTCACTACTTCCATTACCACTACTTTCACGTTCACTACTTCCATTACCACTACTTCCACTTCCACTACTACTACTACTTCCACTGCTACACCTGCTACTCCTTCCACTACTACTACTATCATCATCATCATTATTACTGCCATTACAGATAATAATGATGATAATTTAAACTAATGATGATGACGGCAACGACGACGACGATGATGATCATGACATTGATACAATAATACCATCGGTTACAACAACTTTAACGACAGCAATTATTACGATGATGATGATGATGACGACGACAACGACGACGATGATGACGACGACGATGATGATGATGATGATGATGATGATGATGATGATGATGATGAGGATGATGAGGATGATGATGATGATGATGATGATGATGATGATGATGATGATGAGGATGATAACACCAATAATCATAATAATAATGATACAAATATTATTATTATTATTATTAATATTATCTAAGACGTACCTGATTCTCAGAATCAGGCACGTCTTAGAGCAGTGTCAGCACTCCACGCAGACGACTGGCTCTTAGCCCTACCGATTACAAACTGCGGGCTGAGACTTGACGACGAGTCCCTGAGGGTGGCGGTGGGTTACAGACTCGGGTTACCTGTCTGTTTACCTCATTCCTGCCCATGCGGTACCCTGGTCGAGAGAAACGGATATCACGGTCTCTCATGTGGCCTGGGCCTGGGCCTGGGACGACGCTGGCCCAGACACGCGGCCCTGAACGACCTTATTTGTAAAAGTTTAATCCGTGCAGGGATCCCCACTGTCAAAGAGCCGGTGGGATTGACCCGATCTGATGGTAAAAGACCAGACGGACTCACTCATATACCATGGCGGGTGGGGCTGTGTTTGATATGGGACGCGACAGTGTCAGATACAATGGCAACGTCGTATCTGCCAGAAACATCACAAAGAGCGGGCGCAGCGGCCGAGAGGGCGGCGAACCTCAAAACTCAGAAATACGCCGAGCTAGCCTCCACGTACGTCTTCACACCGGTGACATTCGAAACCTTTGGCCCCATCAATTCCGAAGGTCAAAGCTTCCTTTCAGAACTGGGACACAGACTGAGCGCCGTCACTGAGGAGCAGAGGGAGACGACTTTTCTCTACCAGCGCATCTCGATGATTATTCAACGCTACAACGCAGTTGCTTTTCAAGCAGTTGCTTTCGCTGCTCAGGAGTCCAACGAGCAGGGCTACTCCGGACGACATCACCATTAATTAACATTGAAGACCATAATAATAAACATAATAATAATAATAATAATAATAATAATAATAATAATAATAATAATAATAATAATAATAATAATAATAATAGTCATAACAGCAAGCAGCGGCTGCAGCCGCAGGAGCAGAGGCAGAAATAGCGGACACCAGAAAGACCCAAAAATATCAGTCCCTGCGAGCCGCGCATAACTTGTCCCACTGGCGCTGGAAACTTTAGACCAAACCAACTTTAGAAGCCTCTCGCTCTTCATGGACTTAGGCTGACATCTGACTAAGGCGACAGAAGAAACGAGGGAAACAATCTTCCTATTCCAAAGAGACTCAGTTATTATTCAACGATTCAACGCCGTCGCCTTCGCTGGTTCATTTGTTGATCGACAGAGTTCGAAGAGTGTTAGCCGTTGAAAAAATAATAGTAATAACAATAATAATACCTCGGACTAAAACATTTTTATACTGTCATTCATGTTAGCACTTGTGCATTTATGTCAGATTGATTTCTTTCTCAATAAACGATAATAATAGTAATAGTAATAGTAATAGTAGTAGGAGTAGTATTAGTAGTAGTAGTAATAATAATAATAATAATAATAATAATAATAATAATAATAAAATAATAATAATAATTATAATTATAATACGGTTAATAATACTGATTATGATGACGATAATAATATAATAGTGAGAAAATATTGTTAATAATAATAGTAACGATATTAATAATAATATGATCTTTTAGTGATTCAGTTTTAAGTTGAATTGTATCAAAGAAAACCATAGAAAATCTTATTTAATATTTTTAAAAACATGAAATTTTTCAAAATTCGACTAGGCATAATAAAATTCCATGACCACAGAGATAACAAAACAACTCGTCGTACGACCAACCAAGTTCGTCCAGCCTGCCAATAGGTCTTATATTCTCCTGTGGAACTGTACGCAAATACGTGAGGACTCATTATCCCATATTCTGCGGCTAGAAGATACCTCTCCAATTCTACAACAGTCTTGCAAATGCCATATCGGACTAGGAGAAGGAGAAGGAGGACAATGAGGAGGAGGAGGAGGACGAGGAGGAGGACGACGACGAGGAGGTGGAGGAAGAGGAGCCGAGGACAAGGACGAGGACGAAGACGAGGAAGAGGAGGACGAGGAGGAGGACAAGGAGAAGGACGAAGAGGAGGAGGACGAGGAGGAGGAGGATGAGGACGAAGAAGAGGAGAACGCAGAGGAGGAGGACGAGGGGGAGGAAGAGGACGAGGACGACGAGGACGACGAAGAGGAGGAGGTGGACGAGGAGGAGGATGAGGAGGACGAGGACGAGGAGGAGGAAGACGACGAGGAGGACGGGACGAGGACGGGACGAGTAAGAGGACGAGGACGAGGCGGAGGAGGACGAGAGGGAGGAAAAGGACGAGGAGGAGGAGGACGAGGACGAGGCGGAGGAGGACGAGGGGGAGGAAGAGGACGAGAAGGATGAGGAGGCGAGGACTAGAAAGAGGAGGAGGAAGAGGACGAGGAGGAGGAGGAGGACAAAGACGAGGAGGAGGACGACGAAAAAGTGGACAATTAGGAGGAGGAGGAGGAGGAGGACGAGGAAGACGACTACGAGGAGGAGGAAGAACCGGAAGAGGTGGTCGACGTCGTCACAGATTATCCAGATTCCACCCAAAATAATCTCGACAAAGTAGTAACTTACGCCATGATTAAATTCTCAGTGTGTGACAATCGTCTAAATTTTTGGTTGTGACTGTTTCTTGTCTTGGTTCTTTCGAATCTATTGGAGTCCAAACGGATGAGAGAAAAAAACAGTTGGAATTTTTATAATAATTTCTTAAGGTGGCTTTATATTCATTGAGTGCAAACCCTGAATAAGTAGATGATTATTCATTAGCTATCATCGTAATCTAATGGAAATGTCGACTCAGAGCCAGAAAGGTCTCTTTCTCTCTCTCTCTCTCGCTATCTCTCTCTGTCTTTCTCTGTGTCTCTCTGTGTCTCTCTGTGTCTCTCTGTCTGTGTCGCTCTGTCTGTCTCTGTCTGTCTCTGTCTCTCTCTCTGTCTCTGTCTCTCTCTTTTTCTCTGTCTCTTTCTCTGTCTGTCTGTCTGTCTGTCTCTCTCACTCACTCTCTCTCTCTCTCTCTCTCTCTCTCTCTCTCTCTCTCTCTCTCTCTCTCTCTCTCAGTTTTACTGTGGTAAGATACATTTTATTACTTTGTACTCTTTACCCTTGTGATAAGAGACATTATTTAATGAAGACGTTGCTGTATATGTTTAATTTACCAATTCATAAGCGTCTGTTTTATCTGAGTTTAATCTCCAGTTGTTGCTATTGTGAGTGGGCTGACACATTTGATGATTAAATAGCCCAGCAATATATTTGGTGGGGATGTTTTTATTCGTTCACAGAAGACAACTAATTATTCAAGAGTAGTAGAGGGATTGAGTGGGGTGTTGCATGAGGGAATTGCAGAGGGAGGAGTTAGGCGTGGAGGGTGAGGGGGATTGCAGACGAACTTATTATTCTGTGAAGACATAGATTTTGATGAAACGCTCTCAACGGCTGAATCTGGAGCGTGTGGTACTGCTGCTGCTGTTGCTATTGAGGATAGTTCTATCTGTAGAGTCTGATTAGAACTTGCGTTACAGCTCAGAACCGCAGCCTCTCATCCAGAAACAGAGGTCACTCCATCTTCGGGTCTGCGACGTCTCAGCCTCCTTCTTTTCATTCGTCGATCGTCATCATGATGTCGTCATGGCAATGTCACGTGATTCTTTCAGTCGTCCTAATCGTTGCGTCTGCAAACGGTCAGTCTATGACTGTCACTTAATTTAATTCAATGAATCGGAGGAGGAATTCTGTGACAATAGGAGGCACTAAATGACAATAGGAGACACTTTGTGACAATAGGAGGCACTCAATGACAATAAGAGGCACTTAGTGACAATACGAGGCACTCAGTGACACAATGAGGTACTCAGTGACAATCGGAGGCACTCAGTGGCAATAGGAGGCACTCAGTGACAATAGCAGACACTCAGTTACAATAGGAGGCTCAGGAGTCCTTCAAAGTGAAACTGAAATCTATTCTAATGAATTAGAACGAAGGGGTCAACGAGAGGTCAGAAGTAGGATATACTAGATTGACAATTTAGAATAAAAAGAAATTGATGTGGAAGTAATTAATAAACAGTAATACAATACCAAAACTTGAGGAATAAACAGTCTTAATCCTTACCACTCCTGAGGCCGCTATGAGCGGCCAATTTTAATGCGATTGATATAATAATTGGAGCGGTAAGGGTTAATTAAGCTGCATTACTGTCTCGATTCTGTTTATTGCAGGCAGCGACAATGACATGCATAGGTAAGTGTGCAAAGTACAACATAATATTATTAAGCCTCACGTATTCTGCTGCTTTAATCAATCAATCAATCTAACAAGATATCTACTCAGAGGCGCTCCCGGCCTAATCCTCGGATGAAAAGAACAGTTTTAAGAGATGTGTAAAATGAAGATGAGGAGATCTTAGGTAGGAGACGGAGCTCTATGGGAAGTCCATTCCAGATTGTAGGTCCCATGACCGAGAAAGCCCGATTCTCCATTATGGAAGTGCGTGCAAAAGGGACGATCAGGTCGCCATGAAATGCAGAGCGAAGTGGTCGTTGAGCACTACTGGCAGTGATATGGCAACATAGCTCCTGCAAATAAGCAGGCGCAATACCGCCAAGGCAGCGCCAAACTAAGGTAGATACACTAAATGAGATGCGCTGGGGGTAGAGGCAACCAGTGTAGGACATCTCGCATGTACTCGGATATCTGAACCGTTCTAGGAATCCCACCAATCAGTCGCGCAGCCGCACGCAAAACCCGTTCCAACATCCAATCAGAACTTGGTGGACGCCGGCCTATATTGAGGATCAATAGTCAAGGCGATTGGTAACAAAGGCATGAACCAGAGTAGCTGCGGCGCTGAGGGTAAGAGAGCGAGATATTACAGTTGGCGAATCTGGTAAAAGCAACTACGAGAGACATTATTGACATGTTGAGCAAAGGTGAGTTCTTGATCAAGAGTGATTCCTAAATCCCGAACAGAGGCGGAGAAAGTGAAGATAGGATACTGGGCAGAGAGGGCACAGAGATCAATTTTCGCCAGCTGCTGTCTGGTGCCAATCCAGATAAATTGCGTTTTGGATGGGTTCAGACGAAGCCGATTTGACGGCATCCAGCCACCAAGGGAGTCTATAGCAAACTGCATTGAGCTGGCAGCAGCGACCGCATTTGCCGCAAGACAGTGAACGTAAGCCTGGGTGTCGTCTGCATAAAATTTGATTCAATACACAACAGGAAGACAAGAGAAGTCCGACTTCAGACGTGTACATGATGTACAATAATGGACCTAGTACAGAACCTTTGGGTAGCCCAACTGGGACTGGAGCCCATTGGGACCTAGTCGTCCCGGATACAAACAATAAGTGCGGTCACATAGGAAGGAACGGATCCATTCAAGCGGTTTGCTAGCAAGGCCAAAGGATGTAGACAGGCGGAGTAACAGAATGTCGTGATCGACCGTGTCGAAGGTGGCACTAACATCGAACAGAACCAAAGGGTAACCTCTGTTTGATCTATGGCACCATAGATATCAGATAGCAAGCGGATTAGGAAGGTCTCTGTCGAGTGATCCCTGCGAAACCCAGACAGCGAAGCAGGGAGTAAACCATTAGTATTACCGTAGTTAACTACTTGACTAGCTACTATTTTTTCAATGATTTTAGAACGATTTGAATGATTTTATTACTTCACATGAAGCATTAATTTTCACAATCAGCCAACAATGAGCGGTTGGTGGCTGCAGAACCCATCAACATTTAGTTTCTGCGGTCTATTAAGATCTTTTGCATTTTAGCTACGAATAAGAAGTAAAGTAAGTGGAGGAATAAATGGAGAAGGAAGAGGAGGAATAAATGGAGTAGGAAGAGGAGGAATAAATGGTGTAGGAAGAGGAGGAATAGATGGAGTAGGCAGAGGAGGAAAAAATGGAGTAGGAAGTGGAGGAATAAATGGAGAAGGAAGAGGAGGAATAAATGGAGTAGGAAGAGGAGGAATAAATGGTGTAGGAAGAGGAGGAATAGATGGAGTAGGCAGAGGAGGAAAAAATGGAGTAGGAATTGGAGGAATAAATGGAGGATGAAGAGGATCGTGTAGAGAGTATACCAAGGCATTACGTCTGCTGTAATTTAAAGCAGACAAGAGGCATTTGAAAGCATGTTTTGTTCGACACTCGATTACTGACCTAATATAAAAAAACTTGTCTCAGTGAAATTGAGATTAGACATAATCCTGAGCTGCAACACGCTCTTTGTCATCTGGAGAGAATATTGAGCTTCTGCATATCATTCTCAATGATATGCAAGCGCGTATTTGCGAATTCTGACGATTGCATGAGTATTTTCTGGGGCTGGCAAATTTAGACTGGACATTTGTAAGAGCTGCATCTTGAAGCTTCGCACTCAGAACATTTTCAGTCTACAGCTCAGTGAGCTGTGAAACTCAATCGATAAAGCCCTGGCAGGTGCTTTTAAAAGGACAGTGTCTAACAGAAGTTGAATCCTTGAAGCTTAGGATGGTCCATACAAAATTTAATAAATTCTCTGGTGCAAAATGGACTAAGGTCCGCATTTTGAATAGATTCTCTGACAGAGTCAGATGACCATCGGAGTCTCACTAGCCACACTTACATGTAAAGCAAATGGTAAACATTACTAGTGACATGATATGCTCTCTAAACAGCACGCAGCATTATTATCCATAGTTTTAAATTAGTTAGAACTAGTTAGAAGTCAGTCAGAAATAGTTAGAAATCAGTCAGAAATAGTTAAAAATCAGTCAGAGCTAGTTAGAAATCAGTAGGAACTAGTCAGAAATCAGTCAGAATTAGTTAGAAATCAGTCAGAACTAGCTAGAAATCAGTCAGAACTAGTATGTAATCAGTCAGAACTAGTTAGAAATCAGTCAGAACTAGTATGTAATCAGTCAGAACTAGTTAGAAATCAGTCAGAACTAGTTAGAAGTCAGTCAGAACTAATTAGAAGTCAGCCAGAACAAGTTGGAAATATGACGGTCCACCCTCTGGGGCTAATCCTCTATTCTGTGGGGTATCAGCACAGAGTCAGATGTCGCTCGAACGACGACCAGGAAGCCGAGGATACCCAGCTTTTGTCGACGGGATCCGGCCACCGGAGTATGACAGTAGTCTTTCGTCGTTTCAACAACCCTCTATTCCGAACAGAAACCCTGACTATCCGTCAATAATTGCAGTGTGTAGGCAAAGTTCAATGTCAGATCAGCCACTTCACCAACCGTCCAATTCAGCAGGCTATCCCTGGATCACTCGAAGACGACGAGTATACTCGACGACAGAGTCCGTAAAACGCAGAATAGGCGTCAGCGACAGGCAGCTCGCTAACGACGACGACCGTCACTTGACGACGGTGTCCGCTCTCTGGCTCCGAAGACTGCTTCTCTGCTCCGACGAATGTGCTGCTCTCGACAGCTATCTGTACTGTCTGTAGACCTGCTTAACTCTCTGCGTGTCTGCGAAGAACTGTTACCTCTGCCGTCGTTATGTTTTCAACAGGCAGAACAGACTGCTAACCTTTCAGATTCTAGTGTGAGACCAGATTGAATAGAATGAAGGTTCAAATAGAGGTTCCGTGAGTCAAACACCGAACTGTCCTCAAACAGCAGTTAATGAGCATTGAACCGCCACGCCTGAGCCACTCTGTCATCCCTGGACTTAAGAATTGCCTTCCAAGTTCAGGAAGCCAGCGCACCCAATACTCTTCGCCCGTCGTAGTGAACGATTACGAGGCAGACTGCGTCTTGACTATAGATTGCTAGATAGAGCTGATCCTTCACCCATGTGACCTAGTTTAGAGGAAACTATTGACTTTATACCCATAGGCTCTGCTCTTGGATGAAACAGACTGTTTTAAAGGTTTGAACGGTTGGTCAGGGTTGGAAAGCCGGAAGTTCCTCGTCATCGATTAGCAACCGAGATCGAGTCTTTTCAGGCTTACCGCCCTAGGGGTTGGTGGCTGCTCGGGGACGCCTTCCGAGGTTACATTGGCTAATCCCACTTCCGGTCCAACTCCATAGCCTACGGGCCATTTTACCTGCAGTCGCCGACTACGTCTCAAGCGCGGAGTCAGGGCTTCTCGCCCATATGCTCCCGTCGGCTCTATCTCAGTTCCCTGTATAGTGAGGGCCCCAGTGCGCACCACAAGATTACCTCGTGCCGGATTGGACATAATGTCCGTGACCTCGGGGCTGATGGTGGCGATCATCGGACGAAGCCCCTGGGTTGGGATGGTCCCTACGAGCAGACTGATTTATTTTTTCTTCCATAGAGCTTCTCACTATGGCCACTTAATTATTTTAAAGTTCAACGAAATTTGTATGTTCAATAATCAAGCAATCTTTATTTACTGCAATTAATCCTCAGCTGTCCGCTGCAGGTTTACATTCATTAATCACAATTATACAGCAAACAAACAAAATTTCTAATTTACCAAACATCAAATGAACCCCTAAAACTGCACTAATTGTATAGTTATGTAATGCCAGAATTTATCCAAATTTCTTAGCTACTTTTTTCTCTATTCTTCCTAACACAGCGCTATAAAAACGTACACCAGCCGAATACCGTCAGTTACAATGCACTCGCGCTATCGCCAGCTCTGGCCAAACGTTAATCACATTTATTTTTGTGCACATTCTAAATTTTCAGACTGCACTTGCACCACACAAGTCGTAATGCTTCCAATTTTAATTTCGCTAAGTTTTCTACATGGAAACTACTGGCGAATATGACTTTTTATGAACTTTTACCGACTCGTGAACCTCCACCTTTCTAGAACTTCGACCACACAACACAAACTAAAAATGGCCGCTCACGCGTCACCTACGCAAGAGAAAAATAGGTGGCGCCTCAAGCGACTACATCGAGAGCTTTAGCGGCGGGCCCCATTAGGCTCAGCAGCGAAAGCTCGAGGGAGACCGTTGCGCAGGGGCATTTGCGCAACAGTCTTAGTCACCGATAACGTTACAATGATACCGAAATCATCCGATATTTGATCTAGCAAAACCCTTTGACCACACAATGATATAATATTCATTCAAATACAAAATCAACGTTTTATTCACGGTTTGCACTCGATGAATAAACATAAAATTGAATAAATTGTTTTGAACTTCTACCTTTCTCTTTTCTTTATCAAATGACATTATTCAACAGACATGACTCAACGGAGGCGATCGAAACGCAATTGTTTTAGTAATTATTGAATATGAAAACTTCATCGATCAGCTGTTAAGATTGAAACGATAGCAGGATAAAACACGTCGGCCTTAAGCCATTCACATTCACCCACGCACGCTGAGACAGACATGCGTATACACGCGTATATATAAAGACAAGAACTTATCATCTTTATTAATCGTCATGTGTTATAATAAGTTCTTCTATTGAGTCTTCAGGATCGCGTATGGGGTTGGGATGGGACACAATGTCGTGTGGCATAGTGGCGGATCGGTTAGAACGATCAGCCCGTAACGTTCAGTGTGCGCTGAGCGAGCGGGTTCGACTCTCGTCCGAGGAGTCACTGTGTACAGACCTTGAGCAAGTCCTTCGCTCACAATATAATTATTGCTCTGCAGTACAACTGCAATTGCGCCATTGAGGCGTATGTGTGGCTGTGCACTTCTGAGCATAAGAATTTGGAAGTAGGGCGGTTTAAAATTTCGATAATAAATAGATAAATAACAGAATGAGAAAGGGATGTTTCATTTCACTTTTTAATTGATCTTATAACAATCATTTCTTTCAACCTCTTATTGAGAATAAACAACGGTTCTATTCACACGCGAACACTTGGTTAAGGTTTATCTTCTGACATTTAGCTCTGATTTTATTTGTACTCTGTTTAATGAACTGATTCTAAATTCGTCAACAGCTGCAAAACATAATATGGTGTGTCACAGTGGCCGATCGGTTAGAGCGGTCAGCCCGTAACGTTCATTGTGCGCTGAGCGCGCGGGTTTGAGCCTCGTCCGGGGCGTCACTGTGTAGGGACCTTGAAAAAGTCTTTCGCGCACCATTGCTCTGGAGTACAACTGCAATTGCGCCGTTGAGCCATGTGTGTGCACTTCTGAGCAAAAAATTTGGACGAAGGGCGGTATCATATTTTGGAAATAGCAATATTAACAATAGTAATGATTGTTCGTCGGATTATTCCCCTTCCCAATGCCATCGCTGGTCCATTCCTTCGTAGTCTCCCACTTCAACTGTCTCCCACCCTGGATTATAATGCTATGCTGCGCAAGCGGAATTATCTGAGAGTGCTTCTGAGTAGATGGCCTTGTAGGGCAGCTATATAAAACTGCTGAAATAATAATAATAATAATAATAATAATAATAATAATAATAATAATAATAATGATAATAATAATAATAATAATGATAATAATAATAATAATAATAATAATAATAATAATAATAATAATAATAATAATAATAAACTACTAAAACATTTTTATACTGTCACTCATGTTAGCACTAGTGCATTTATGTCAGATTGTGTTCTTTCTCAATAAAAGAAAATAATAATTTTAAAAATATAATAATAATAACGATGATAATAATAATTATATATATATATATATATATATATGAACGATTTATATACATTGAGAAACTGTTCTGAATGCTGACGATGGAATCACCTGAGTGATTATATAGCGCCGCCATTCGGCGTGTGCTGCTGCTGCTGCTGTAGGTCCGAAGATGCTAACCTTCGCAATGCTACTAAAAGATCCCGTAAATGCAAGCAGAAGGGGTCTTGCCATGTCCGATCCGATTGTTGTAATCCATTGCACTGCGTCTTGAAGAAAGGATTCCGCTTAATACCGGTCAGTCCGTCGTCTGTCTGCTATAGTTTCCAGTCACTAGCAAGGGAGTGAGGTGGTTTTTGTACACTATTTTGTTATTACTCGAGCAGTGTCTTTAAACTGATACTATACTACTCTTTGAAGAGTGTTGTGACAGACTTAGTATGAAGTGTTAATACCGTTGTTACGTCGCAATAGTAACGTTTCTGTCAAAGTAGTCTCAGATGTATCGTAAAGACGATCTGGTTCTAAACGTAGCTGAAGATAATAATTATAACCTAATTCTTTCTTTCATGCCGCTGTGATCAACCAAGCTGCTGCTGTCCCTGGCCTTCGTAGTCGTCGTCATTTTGTGGTGGATTCTTGTGAAATGCAGCTACTCTAGACTTTAGGTTGGACTTTGTGTTGCGCTTAAATTGTACCATATCATTAAAAAACCCTTAGACTTGTTACATCCGTCAATGTAATATCCTACCAATATTTCATACATGGATGATGGAATCTGATAGAATATGTCGTTTGTGTGTGGTCGTCCTTTCAGTCCGGATTCTGTGAAGTGTGCGTCGCAAGAAACCAGACGTGTCAACTTGATTTACAGTGCTGTAAGTCACTAATCTGTCATAAGGGCTTGTTCAATTCCAACGGTCTCTGTGACAGTCTACGACCTCTCTCTTCCCATTGCCTTATACCCTCACAATGCCAGAGCGGACGTTGCAATGTCAGTGTGACTCAGGAGCCTGTCGCTGTGGTTGGAATATGCATCGAGAAGGAGAAGACGACACCGTGAGTCAACGTTAAAGAAATCTCGTCACCAACAACTATTAGTAAACCTTCGACTATGCATGCATGTTCAGTTCATGAAAATGCGCACAAATGGCAGACTTCAACAAATTCACATTGATTGATTGATTAAAAGACATTTAATCGATGCACTGTTCTTATATTTTGACGTCACTTAACAAGTTAGAGACGACCCGTAACTTCCAGCCAATTTGAGTAGACACTAGTCGGCGTCGTTTAAATGTTTTAAAGCAGATAATTATAATAAGTTTTCTGACTAATCGCTGTTCAACAGTTACTCCAACTATTACTAGCAAAATAATCACCAGTCGTGGCAGGCACTTTGTCTCGAAGAAACGTCTTTACGTCTGTCCTACATATTATAACGGTGATGCTCTTAAAAACGAAGACTAATTAGAAGAAAGGGAAGCAAATAAGAACATTCATTCAGTTTAACTCTGTAAGCAGCAATTGGAATACATGATTGTCAACGGCTTTATTTTCTTAGCCACGGCATATGAGAGCAAGTGGCCAATCGTCTTCATAGTTAGAATCACCCATCGTTGTTGGTAGAGACCAATTGTATCCGCATTTGCCACTGGAGGACAAAAGGGGGGCTCTGGTGACCAGAAATGTTGAAACCTGTAAAGGATGAATTGAAGTCCAGTCATTTTCGAAGTTCAATTATTCATTTTGCTGATACTTCTTAAGTTAATTGTTTAATAAGTTTAATAATGAAATTGATGTCATATAAAATATAGGCGTAACGAAAGTTAAAAATCAGAATTATCCAACTCCGAAGAACAATATTCAAGTCGTCCCAATTGATTTAGATCCCTCTGTTGATATCTAAGGTCTCGATTTTAATGCAAAGCAATGCGTTTAATATTGAACATCGTAAGAGTAGGTATCGTAATCGTAATCGTGACCGTATTCTCCAAACTTCTAAGGCGCTACTTGAAAGCGCAGGGCACCAGCTTATTCACGAGCGCTACATCATGCATGGGTCGTAAGAAAAGAAGATGCGAGTAAAGAATGAATGTCTGCAGTAAAGAGAATGTGGAGAAGAAGCCTAAGAACAAATCCCTGCGGTAGGCCTAAAGGGGGGGACGCCAGGCCCTCTGCAGCCAGGGAGAACGAAATGAGTGAAAGATAGCAGACTGATCGAATAGATCATGAGACGTGATCAGTGGCGTCGCTACCATTGAGGGAGGCACAGGGGTGCCTGCCTCCCCTCATTATTTCACTTTTTTTTTAATTGAAATAATTTTTTCGATGAGAATAACCCGAACCGCCCGTCATTAACAGCGTTACAGCAGTCTCTGTTGTAACGCTGTTAATGACAGGCGGTAATCATTCTGCGGTGTTTTCAGCGTGATATTCTTTGTAAAATTGGAATTATCCTTCTGTACGTTATGTATGATCTAGCCGGGTAATTCGAAATTTTGACTAATTCTGAATTTATGACGGCATCGTCACCAACATATGATTACTATCACATTGACATTGCAAACAAATTTTGGGGTAAGGGAAGAGGTACAGTAGCCTCTCTCCTAACCCCCATTATATCCAATCTGTCATCTGTGTGCTCTAATCCTGGCGACGCCACTGGACGTGACCCCGATAAAATGGCTTATAAATCTAGCAATGCGTTACAAGTAATGCAGTAACGTCAAACTCTGGATGGTAGATAGTGGAAGTGGCAGCTTGTGTCAAAGTAGTGTAATCTCGTATTTAGCAAAAATAGTTTGAAGTCCGGTCTAAGCTCGAAACATCCGGGTAATTGCAGTCGTTAGACAATGATCCCGTGTCAATTATACCGGACGCCGAATGTTGGTGATAGTTTAACGTTCAAAGTTCAAATGCAGACAATTGATTTGAATTAAATCACAAACACATCAACACAAACACACTCACAAACAACACTCACGAGCACATTGTCCACACATACACCCATATAGTATATAAACATACACACTAAGGCACGTAAACACCTGTTATATGTCTGCAAACAACTAATATATACTCACAAAGGTAAACAATGTGTCAATAAGCAAAATTACTGCTGCTAGAAATATCATCGTTAAAAATGTGCAACTTTTAGATGCATGCGTATAAAAGCTATACTGATTAAGTCCCAACTGAAACCTATCAGTAAAATTAATATGAATCATATGATATTAAAGAATATTAATGTTTCTTTCACTCAATGAAACTGCTTCAACCTGCAGCAAATGAACAATTACGAGCAACTCTTAAAAATCTCTGCAATTAGATAAACGGATATAAAATCAATGAGACAAAAATATACAACAATCATTAAAATCTTTATGATAACCAGGCAGCGTAGTCGACATGCCAGGCCTAAATTAGGCCAGATTAAAATAAGACTAATGGCCTAAATAAGGGTAGGTCTGAATGTGACTACAGTTCATTCTAAATAACTTACCAACTGAACGCTAATTCGAATTTTTTTTATTGTAGCCCTACTTGGCCAGTGATGAATCTATCGATAACTTAATAAATGCAATTATTTTTTTGATAAAGCAAGTGTCATCGAATCATTCGTAATATCATCAAACCATAATCATTGGAAAGATAGTTGTCATTCAGTTTCGAATTGTGACTGTGATCCTATGCTACGCGATTGAAGGCTACATTCAGGGAACCTGTCTTCGCTCTAATTGACCTCGGCGTAGTGGTTTCAGCCACTCTTCAGAGTTCAGAGTGAACAATCGAAAAAGCGACTGAACGAGGGAAGAAGACCTTGCTTCGCTTCCTCGTCGTCCTCCTCATCCTCCTCCTCGTCCTCCTCCTCCTCGTCGTCCTCCTCTTCCTCTTTCTCGTCGTCCTCCTCCTCGTCTTCGTCTTCCTCGTCCTCCTCCTCGTCCTCATCCTCCTTGTCCTCTTCCTCATCCTCGTCCTCAAAGTTCCCTCCTCCACACAGTTACAGTCTCAGAGGAGGAGGATCGAAGTCGTGCTCTTCCAATTGTAGTAGTAACAGTTTCAGGTTTACGACACAGTATGATAACAAAGTCAGCGTTACCCTCCTCCTTTATCCAGGCTTGGAACTGGAACATCGTGTTACAATCTGCGTTGTCTAGCCATTCAGGAAAACGACGCCCACTCAATTCACAGAGTGTTATATTAATGCCTCCGAATTGTCACAATTCTCACAATCCGTCTCTGTGTCCAACGTCCGTTAGTTGATCTACTCGTTAACATAATCTCTTCGCAACGTGACTGATTGCAGCAAAATACATGACGACTAGAATGAAGAAATATTCCGAAGTTAGAACAGCCATCAATCGGAAGAATAAATTATGTCTACGTCTTCAACTGTTCACGTCTCTTACTCTAATAATTTCCTCTTCTCTGGGGAAATTATTTCCGAAAATCGCAGTCAATAGTGAAAAGGATGTCGTTGATTGTTCAATGGAGAGAGGAGTCTAAGTAGCGAGGCATGTGTTTCGAAATGATTCCTCCATTAGTGGTAGGTGAGTATGACAGAAATCGTGATCGGAAGGGATTTTCTTGAAGAGCTTCAAATGCGCCAATCCATTCGGTCTTTCCATCCTATCCACTTCCAACACTCTTCCCTCTTCCTCTTCCTCCTCTTCCTCTTCCTCTTGCTTCAATTGTTTCCTTCCTGCTGTTGTTGTTGGTGTTGTCCTTGAGCAGTATAATCCACTGGGCAACTGTGTCTTCCTCTTCTGTAACTGAAGTGTGTCGCAGCTGTCGTGCTCCTCGTCCATCCATAGATGTTCCTTGTATCGTGCAGCTGCCTTCGACTTCTTCGTCTTGACCTCAGCATTCATGTAGGAGTGGTTGAGCATTTGGAAACACTGGGGCGGGGGTGACATCAGCAAAAGGTCGAGCTGTGAAACTGATGACGATGATAAAACCTTCAGAAGAGGAGTCGATCGCGTATCTTCCTCATCCTCAAAAGACTTTTCTTTCGTTCGATCGTCGAATTCACAATTATCGCCCTTAGTTACTTGCTTCTCTTCTGTGTTTGAATGATAATTGATCTCATCCCTCCTAAGTCCTTCTTCTTCTTCTTCTTTTTCATCTCCCTTTTCCCTGCTGTTGATCTCCTTCTTTCCAAATACTTCCTCCTGCCCGTCATCCTGCAGGGGATCTGCTGCCAATTCCCGGCTGCCGTTGCTGCCTTCTTCCTCCTTCCTCTGCAGACTGTCGCTCGTCTTTTCAAAACTGCCTTCATCGATTTCCTTTGAAGAGGACAATAGTCCTTCCCGTTGTCCTTTCTTGTCCTCTAGACCTGATTGTGAATCACCTTTTCGTGAGTCCGTTCTGTCCTCATTGACCTTCGGTGTTGATTTTTGTTGTTGGTTATCGTTCTGCAGAAACTGACGCATTGACAGCGATGACTGGCTCCCTCTGTCTTCGAAGTCTTCTTGCTTCCTAGTAATCTCAGTGTCTGTCTTGATTTGTCCCTTTCTCGATGACAAAGGACTCAAATAACCTCCATCGGATGGCAAATCTTCTCTTCTCTTTCCATCTCCTTCCTTTTCATTCCGCCCTAAGCCACCGCAAATACGCTGACCACAAACGATATAATCGAGGTCACCTCCTCCTCCTCCTCCAACTCCTCTTCCTTCTCTTCCCTCTCCTGCTCCTCTTGCTCCTCCACCACCTCCTGCTCCTTCTCCCTTGAGACTAACCCTATCCGACAGAACATAGCAACTTTCGTCTTCATAGCATCGTCTTTGGGTTTGATTTCTTCTTGGACCTGAATTATTCATCTGTTGGTAGTTGAGAGTGAATCCATGATTCATCACCTCCTCATCCTCCTCCTCCTTCGTCGTCATCGTCCTCCTCTTCCCTTCCTCCATCTTCATCTGACAGATAAAACACCTTCCTTGTGAACAACTGGATCCCTTCTTCAATTTTCCTTTCCGTTCAGTTGTCGCTATCACATTATTCCACTCGATCGGTTGGTCGTAGTTTCTCTCAACAAACGTGTTTGAAGCATTGTCATCACTTTGATCGTTTGTTCCCATTGGAAGTGACTTCTGTAGGCATTCCTTTCGCCTCTGTCCAGCGATGGTTCGATCGAAGACTTGCTTCTGCTCGTGATGACAGATGACCTCCTCCTCCTCCTCTTCCTCGTGACAATAGACTTCCTGCTGTCTCTGGTGGGCCTCTATCTCATCATGACGACAGGTCCTCCTTCTCTCAAAGGCGTGCTTGCCACAGGGAGTCATCGGTCGATGGTGTCTGGTCGGTGTGTTAGGAGCGTCGTACAGACCGCCGCATTGTCTGATCTGTCGAGACATTGGTTGGTCGTACTCACTGGACGTCATCCATCGCTCTCTTCTGCTGCAACATCCACGGCTGTTGTAGTAAGACTCATTGTCAAAGAAAGGACCAAGCGATGCCATCTTCTCATCCTCATCCTCATCTTCATCCTCATCCTCTTCTTGTGCTGCAGCTGTAACTGGGTGTTTGTAGAAGGATGAGCAGATTTCATCACAGCATCCACTGCACTGACATCTCTGCTTCAGTCTCTTCTTCTCTTCGAGGCGCCTCATGTATCCAGGCCATCCCATGTCTTCATGAGTCCTTCCTCGCAACGACCCACCGCCACCTCCGCTGCGCAGTCCCAGTGGAAATGTGGAAGCGGAGAAGGTCCTGCTGGTGTAGGAATCGGGGGTCGTAGGGACCATATCAAGGAGAAGGAGGTCGTTACCGAGCGGGGCAGGGAATCGCCTCCCAGCAGATGATGATAGAGAGGAGAGGGTACGATCACGGAACAATCCCAAAGTAGTGGCACTTGTTGTTTGATTGTCATTGCGATGAAATCGCATCCGTTTGTCTTTCGGTTGATGAGAAGAAATACTGAGGCTGAGCGTTCTCGATCTATGACGACCGGATGAAG
Organism: Bimastos eiseni; assembly: GCA_959347315.1. NCBI lineage: Eukaryota > Metazoa > Annelida > Clitellata > Crassiclitellata > Lumbricidae > Bimastos > Bimastos eiseni. The sequence goes on along the minus strand of OY365807.1, from coordinate 1,362,056 downwards.
GAAATAGCATCTCCAGGAATTCATCATGCTCCGCTGGTATAGACGGAGGAGGAGGTGGTGGTAATTCACTCCCCAATCCAATCAATCCATTTCCCATTTCCTCATTCCCGATCCTCAGCTGAGATGCCTTGATGCGAGCAGCCAAACCAACTGCAGACACAGCCTCAACATCAGACGTTGTTCTCAACGAACGACCTAATAAACAAAAGGAAAATTTAAAAAATGCATCGAGTCTTCGTTGCAATAATTTATGCGAAAGACTGACTGACTGACTGACTGACCGACCGACCGACCGGCTGACTGACTGACTGACTGACCGACCGACCGACCGACCGGCTGACTGACTGACTGGCTTACTGACTGACCGACTGACCGACCGGCTGACTGGCTGACTAACTGACCGACCGACCGGGTGACTGACTGGCTGACTGACTGCCCGACCGACCGACAAACCGGGTGACTGACTGACTGACTGACTGACTGACTGACTGACTGACTGACTGACTGACTGACTGACTGACTGACTATAACATAAAGATATCTCCTCGCAATGCTGACCTGTTCGTTTAATTGTTGGCCAGCAAATACATCCTTTCTTCTTAACCATTTTCTTCGACTAGAAACAGATAAAATGTATCACCGACAGTTTCCTTATCTCATCCGGTTTCCTCTCACTTCAACTCGTTTCGACTTGTTTCAACTGGTTTCGACTGGTTTCGTGTAGTCTGTCCATGTACCTGTTCTGTTTGTTCCGTTGAGCTTGAGACAACTGTAATGGCAGATGGATCGATTGGATGAGGAGCTGAAAGAGATGTAATAGAAAGCAATGTCTAATGAATCAAAGAGAACTGTAACTTTGGCCAATACATCGACAATCTTAATAGAGCAGAAAAGCTGTTCTGTTGAGGGAACGGATACCGAAATCACCCGAAATGAGATTAAGATTACAGACGGCATTAAAAAATAAAGAACTAAGCAACAGAAGGACCGGCGAACTGTTCAAAGGACAAGAAGGGCGTGCTGTGATTGAGTGGTTATACATCACTCTAAATGACTTCATTAAACACGAAGAAAGACTGTCAGAGGATTTGAAAGAGAGCGAGATATGTACTGGCACAATATAATTACATAAAGGAGATATATGATGGATTGTGGGAATTAAAGATGAGTCAAACGGTTGGATGAAATATGTGATTGAGAGACGTACGTAAAAAAACTACAATAAGAGAACGGACTGAGAGCATGTAAGATGACCGGTTTGATCAGACAGGTTAGAGGAATGTATAATGGACTGTGTTCAAATTGAGAGAGGAGCAGGAGAAGATGTTAGAAAGGAAAAGAACGGGATTTTGAAAGAGCCTTTTATAGAGAAACAGAGGAGTTTCCGAACAATTTGTGCGATTAGTAAAATCATTGTACACTGTATGAAGACGCAAGGACCTAGGTGAGGAACAATATAGAGGGTGTGTCAGCATAAATGGTCCGATTTTGCAGGAAAATAACTGCGTCAATATTTGGAAGCTGATATATGCAAATCAAAGATATGTAACTCTAGTATTAGCTTAGAAAAAGTCTAACTGGTACTAGTTTCTAAGTCTAAGAAGTGTTTGTTCTATTTTGTTGTCGCTAGTGACGCAAAATGGCGCCGTTGACAGACGATGATCGAATTTTAATCAAAATTTTGCCAACTGTTAAGGAATTTAATTCATTTTGAATGACAAAAGAGTTTCCGAGCAGAGGTTGGAATAAAACTACCTAAAATAGTATGATACAAAAAATTGATGAAACAGGAGCTTCAAGACGTAAACCACGCAAATCTGTGTATACGCACAGTATAGGGCACAACCGCTAACATTGCTCGTGTGTCCGAGTTAATTTGCAGTCAAGACGATGACCCGGGTACAATCAACTATCTCCAAGTTAATTATTAATATTGCTGTGTAGTACAACATGACTGACTATAGGGTTTCATTTTTGGGATTTACTGTTAACATTGTCATAACTTTTCATTAGCTAGTCACTAAAAAAGGATGACTTTTGTTCTGTCACGATTTGCGCCATGAAGGTTTAAAATGCAATAACCAATGTTACTGAATCTTACTATTAGAGTGAAATATCTTTAATTTGATGCGTTAATAATAAATAACTTCCAAATATTAGCGTATTCATTTGTCTGCAATGTTTGACCATTTATGTTGGCCCACCCTGTATTGTTATAAGCAATGCAGGAAGATGCGAGATCAGACTGAGTGGGTGTAAATCAGTGATCAGTATACCTCGTATACCTTAGTCCTCTTCTGCTTATCATTCTAATGGATGCTGAATCGGAGTATGTAAGAAGAGAGAGAGAGAGAGAGAGAGAGAGAGAGAGAGAGAGAGAGAGAGAGTTGCCATGTGATATGCTGTGTGCGGACGATCTTATAGAACTAGTGGATGAGTGGAATTAATTCAAGTACGAGGTCTACCAATAAAACACAACGGAACGATGTGGTTCATGTTGGCGAAGGTGACGATGATGACGACGATGATGATGATGATGATGATGATGATGATGATGATGATGATGATGATGATGATGATGGTGATGGTGGTGATGATGATGATTATGACGATGATGATGATGATGATGATGGTGATGGTGATGGTGGTGATGATGATGATTATGACGATGATGATGATGATGATGATGATGATGATGGTGGTGGTGATGATGATGATGATGATGATGATGGTGATGGTGCTGATGATGATGATTATGACGATGATGATGATGATGATGATGATGATGATGGTGGTGGTGATGATGATGATGATGATGATGATGGTGATGGTGCTGATGATGATGATTATGACGATGATGATGATGATGATGATGATGATGATGGTGATGGTGCTGATGATTATGACGATGATGATGATGATGATGATGATGATGATGATGGTGGTGGTGATGATGATGATGATGATGATGATGGTGATGGTGATGGTGGTGGTTGTGGTGATGGTTGTGGTGATGATGATGATAATGATAATGATAATGATGACGATGATGATGATGATGATGGTGGTGGTGGTGGTGGTTGTGGTGATGATGATGGTGATGACGATGACGATGATGATGATGACGATGATGGTGATGATGATGATAATGGTGATGGTGATGATGGTGGTGGTGATGATGATGATGATGATGATGATGATGATCCGTCAATTCAAGTTTAATTGGCAATCCAAAGTAACAATTTACATGAGATCGGTGTAACAAACATCATCATCATCATCATCATCATCATCATCATCATCATCATCACCACCACCACCACCATCATCATCATCATGATAGAGATGAAGAAAAATAAGAAGAAGAGGATGATGTTGATGATGATGGTGATAATCGTCGTCATCATCTTCGTCATCATCACAACAATCATCCGGCAGGCAGTGAGCAATGATGACGAAGATGAATATGAATATGAAGAAGATGAATATGAATATGAAGAAGATGAAGATGAATATGAAGAAGATGAAGATGAATATGAAGAAGATGAAGATGAATATGAAGAAGATGAATATGAATATGAAGAAGATGAATATGAATATGAAGAAGATGAAGATGAATATGAAGAAGATGAAGATGATAGAGTATTTGATTATTCCTTGCCTTTCGTTGGTTGTTGTTGTTTTTGTATCTCAGTGTTTCCTGTTGATCGTCGTTTGTTTCTGAGGCAAAGGATGAGCCTGTGTTGATTGGCATCCGTTGATTGGCACCTGTCGATCAGCATCAGACTCAACTACTTCTTAGGCTTAAGGTCGTTCTACAGTATTGTTGTGGCCTTCGATTCTCTAATATCACTGATCCACTTAATTTCTAATATTCAAATCCTCCGATTCTGTCATCCTCTAAGCTTCTCAAATCCTTATATCCCAGTTAGTCTATTATCGCGTGTCTCTTACTCCCCCGATAGAGAGAATGAGAGAGGACTCTAGTGAAACAGGATCACTCGAATTGGAATAGCGCATGCGCACTCATTTCAAATCAACAGCTGCCCTGGCAGTATAGTATGTAGGCTGTGAAGAGAGAGAGAGAGAGAGAGAGAGAGAGAGAGAGAGAGAGACAGAGAGAGAGAGAGAGAGACAGAGAGAGAGAGAGAGAGGGAGAGAGAGAGACAGAGACAGAGACAGAGAGAGAGACAGACAGACAGACAGACAGAGACAGAGACAGACAGAGAAGAAAGGACAGAGACAAAGACAGAGACAGAAAGTTAAACTCCCAATGCTTTACGACCATCGATTCTCTCTCTCTCTCTCTCTCTGTTTGTCTGTCGGTGTATCTGTTTATCTCTCTCTATCTCTCTCTCGTTATATATATAACGATATATATATATGTGTGTCGTTCTTTCTTTCTGTCTCTGTCTCTGTGGCTGTTTCTCTCAATGCCTTATCCTGTGTCGAATGTAAGCCACATATACATCACCCATCCAGGTCCCTGTAATAACCGCCTAAACTGAGTAATTTCACCGCCATTAACTAAACTGCCAAACGTCGTCAGGCAGCAGACGATAATTGGCGAATGAATAACAACGTGACTAAGTGACTAATAAATTACGAGAGAGAGAGAGAAATGGAGAGACAGACAGACAGACATAGACAAATAGCAAAGAGAGAGAGAGAGACAGAGACAGAGAGAGAGCGACAGAGAGAGAGAGAAAGAGAAGAAAGAGAGAAAGAGACAGTCAGAGACAGTCAGAGAGAGAGAGAGAGAGACAGACAGAGAGAGACAGAGACAGAGAGAGACAGAGAGAGACAGAGACACAGAGAGAGAGAGAGAGAGAGAGAGAGAGAGAGAGAGAGAGAGAGAGAGAGAGAGAGAGAGAGAGAGCGTTGAAGATGTGTATGGAACGGAAGTCAGAGAGATGTCTCCATTACCATTACAACCGACGACAACGACGACACACCAAGAATCACCGACAATACCATCATGACCATCATGACCCCACCTTCCAGCCATCACTTCCCACCACCACCACCACCCCCCACTACTTCCCACCACCACCACCACCACCCACCATTGGAGGCACTACAGAGGAGAGAGGACCGTTGATAGCATCAACCTGTCTCTCATCATTTGAATGTAATAATTGTCAATTACATATTGTCCACCATTTCGACCCTATAGGCAACGATGTCTATCTCTCTCTCCTTCTCTCTCACTCACTCAGGCTCTCCACAAATTCTCATCAATTCCATCAATTTTCATCCATCCATCCATCCATCGCTCAATTCTCCCCACTATTACACAGGCTGTCGAGGGTACACAACAGCAGAACCAACAGTAGCAGCAGCAGCATCAGCTGCAGCAGCAAAATACATACAGTCATAGACGGCCGATGCAGCTCTGCTGGTGCTTTGTGCAACGATGCTAATTATTGAGCTCTATAATAATACACACCAAGTCCCAATGTCATGTGTGACCAGGTGCATCTATCCCCCTAAGTCATTGAAGCAACATCCCCTAAACCCTCCGCTTCCACTCCCCACCCCACCTAATTTTTAACGGAGCCCAGAGACACAACTTCCGGAAAAGTCTTTTGAAATTGGAAATACATGAAGGCGAGCTTTGGCACCTTACGGATAAAAAATCTACTCTTATTCACCAGACTTTCTTACCTGTGAGCATTTATTGCCTTGCAGTTTCTTTTAATTTTCATGCATGTCTAATTTCTCCGCTTTCTTTTGGCAGTGGCGTAGCGAGGCAAAGTGCCGCCTGGGGCGAAGGCACAAAATGCCGCCCCTGTCTATTATTTCCATCACTTTATTCTTGTGCATGTCTCTGGATATGCAAGGGGTGATAGGTATAAAAATCTTGTTTACATTGTTTTCAGTATATACATTATGATTATTCTACTTAGTATTAAATTCGTTATGCACTTACATGAACTGTCAAAATTAAAACTGTTTGACTGATTAAAACGCGTTATCATTTGATACAAAAATAAGAAAAGAAAATAAGATAGTATTAATTAAGAAATAGAACATTTATAAAGCAAACAAAAAAACACGCCTCACAAAAAAGTTACTAAACGCTTTGCAGGCTATATCGAAAATTACAAAGTTCTCATAAAATAAAAATTGAACAGTAAATATTTTATTCTTTTTCTCTATATATTGAAAAGACAGTCCTAAATAATATCATTTAATCATGATGGGACAATAGCAAGTATAGTTATTAGAATAAACTAGTTACTGGTAACTTATCATACAGATTACGGATACGGTACGGTTTCATATTTTCATTCCCAGTAAAATACTAAACAACATGAGTATAATGTCTAAATTCTCTTTTGCGCTATGTCTGTCTAGGCCGGTTCCTGGCATAGGCGACATAAGAAGACGCTCAGGGCACTGAACTTCAAGAGCGCCAAATTTTGGGGCGCCGAATTTTAGGAATAATAGGGTAAAGTTTTCAGGAATAAAATTTCGTGATGATACAAATGAAATTTATAAATGTTTTATTTAAAACTAGTTTTTAACTAAGTCCAATTCCAACAACGATATTCAATGTCTTAACACCTCATTGAATCTCCCGCTCTTTCTCTATTAAATTTCGTTTTTCCAAAATAGTCTATATATTTTGACAGAAACCATTTTTATGTGCCCCGTGCAGTGTGTGCCTGACACTATATTTTCTCACATCTTACTGCCTATGCAACGGGTGTGAGGCGTTCTTATATAGATGACTGTGGCACATTGGCCGATCGGTTAGAGCGGTCAGCCCGTAGCGTTCAGTGTGTGCTGAGCGCGCGGGTTCGAGCCTCGTCCGGGGCGTCACTGTGTAGGAACCTTGAACAAGTCCTTCGCGCACTCTTGGTCTGCAGTACAACTGCAATTGCGCCGTCGAGGCATGTGTGTGGCTGTGCACTTCTGAGCAAAAAAATTTGGAAGAAGGGTGGTATCAAATTTCAGAAAATGAATGAATGAATCGAGTGCCTAGGGCGCCAAATTACCTGAGAACTGCTATGATGCCTATAACATTAGGTACATTCGATCATTTGGATGGTACTATCGCATGCCTATATGTTAGTTTTAAGTCGAGAAGAACCTAAAAAGCTTTGTGCCAGGTTTAGAGAAGATTTAGAATCTTGTAAAATGCAACCTTACAAAAATAATTAAAAAAATTTTGTTTGGCCGAAAATGCCGCCCCTAGGACAAGTGCCGCCCGGGGCGATTCGCTCCCCTCGCCCTCCCCCCGTCGCTACACCACTGATTGCGAAAGCTCTATTTTGCCTGGCATGAGCATGTGCAACCACAAAGTTGCCTCTAGAGGCCGATCGAGAAGATCAGCGACCAGAGGCAGAACAATCTTTCCTAACAGTTTTTAAACTTGCCAAACTTGCCAACATAGCAGATGCAAAACTCCTTTTCTCCACTTTATACATCCCCAAACCTGTTCTTAACCAAATCCTTGACCCACTCCTTCCTCCAATCACCAATAACCAAGAGCACAACCATGTTCTTAGAGGTTTAGTTTGTTATTAATTCTATCTATTTTTAATCGCCCTTAGCTGTCACTCATGTTAGCATTGCTGTGTTTTTGTCTGATTGTTTTCTTTCTAAATTAACGAATATCATCATCACGAATATGACATCAGCAAATAACGCAACATGGGTGACATCATGTCTTAGGCAGTACTGTTGTGTTGCTTCTCTTCAAGTAAGTAAGCTGTAAAATAATTTGAGGAACAGACGGATAAAATATTAGTCTAAGATGAATCGTTGATTGAACCAAGATAATGGTGCACACACAGTGACACTGTAGACTAGAACAGAATACCTCAACTGCAAATAATAAACGAGTAATGATATATTATATATAGCAAATTTTATCATCCCCTAAATCCGCGTATTTGCTCTCCCCTTATTCCTTGGATGGAGCATTTGCTCCAAGGCTTATATGGTGCAGACGCCCCGAGTGTCACATAGTTCTCTCAGCTGCATCCGCGTTGACCTACTGAGTTTCATTGGACTCACGATAGAAAGACCTGCGTCCGATTAATTAATATCAAAGACTGAATCATTAGCAACTTTTTAAGTTGTTTGTCCATAGAGAAGAAACGTACTTGATAACGACCCTCTAGATATTATTATCTTCATCATTTTCTACATGTGGAGACTCAATTCAGCAGAATAATTATTAGTCATTAATTGTCGGTCAATAATTCGTAGGTCGACAGAAGTGAAAACATCCTCATGGATCCAGGGTCTCAGATCGAGTCTCTCTCTCTCTCTCTCTCTCTCTCTCTCTCTCTCTCTCTCTCTCTCTCTCTCTCTCTCTCTCTCTCTCTCTCTCTCTCTCTCGTCTCCCTCGATCCAACCAATTAACAAACGGACTCGAATTGACCAAATAGACTTAATTAATGTTGACTGGCTTATTAGTCTTAACTTTGGTCTAAGCAGAAGAAACTGAATTCAGAGATAAACTGTTATGTCAGACATCTTCGTACGTATATACAGGTAAGCGATTGGTTTTAGTGTCAATGATGAATAGACACAAAACAGGGACAATTGAGTTATTGTTATGTATGAAACGACGGATGTTACGTGTATACGGTGGACAATTTTCTGGTGACTTATGCTATTAGTTTATTTCGTTCACCTGTTCCTCCTCTGTCCCACTTTTGCCCAATTTTCGCAATTATGAAAACCGGTTAGAGGAGAGAATGGCGCAATCCATCCCTGGATCGCACTTAGACTGCACTGGGACCTGACTGAACTACTCTCAGATCTTTGGACCTAATTGTGTAAAAGGAAACAACACATTCTGTTACTCATTTTGAAGGAATTTCTTAATCACTTGATTGTCATTTTTGTTTTATTAGAATGGCCTTCCCAGTAACTCACAATTGAAAGAGTGCGGTAAGTAACTTCGATAGCAGAACGAGCGATTTCAATTGAACGGATTGTGTTAGGAACAGGGGTGAAAAATTTTTTAAATCAAAAGTTGTTTTTTGTTTTTATTTAGTTTTTAGTTTTTTTGGATTTTGTCAAAATCAAGCTAAATTAATTATAAAAGCGAGCTGGAGGTCTTTTGTTTTATGCTTTTTATAACACAACTTTGTGTTATAAACAAAAGACCTCCAGCTCGCTTTTATAATTAATTTAGCTTGATTTCGGACTGAATAACACATAATTAGTAATATAATAGTAATATTAATAAATGGATTAAAAATACTTAAAAAACAAAAAAACAAAAAATTGACATTTTTCGTATCTTTTGGTTTTGTGTAAAAAAAAAAAATCAAATAGCCAACAAACCAATATGTTTGCAGCCCTGGTTACGAATGGCTGCAGACAAAATAATGACAGAATAAAGACAAAGTTTCTTCTCTTTCAATCATCAGATTTTTGCAATCTGAATATCTGTCAAATCTTACACCATTCCTCAGTTTCATTCTTCACCGTTGATCAACTTCTGGCCTTCTTCCTATTTTATCCACTGCCTTCTCAATCCTCCACCGCCTTCCCTGAGCATTTCAAAGAAGACGGAATTTCACGCCATTTCCTTTAATAAATAGCCTGATTACTATATTCATGTTTCAGCAGAGTTTGTTTTATTTATAATTCGCATTAAAACCATAAACATAAAAATTGTTGATGGCGCCTTAGTTGTTTAATTGTAGACAAAGGAAGCAGCTGTTCGAGAAGAAGAAGATTGATGCATTCATTGGTGTCATCTATTGAGAGCCAGTCAAACCACAGCAGTAGGTTCTTGTCGAGGGTTTCTCTGGAGCTGAGATCGAAATGTTGGAAGCGTCGTCTGATGTGAGCTTCTTCTGAGCAAACTGAGTGGCCAATGTGTTTGCAATTTCTCCGAAGAGTCTTTCAATGTTGTTTGAAGTCTTGGCCGATGTTTCAAGAAACTTCAACGATCGACTGAGAGCGAATTCCTCTCCAGATGAGAGCGAAACCTCTCTCTGATCTGTCCCGATCTCAGACTTATTGCCTGAAACCAATAAAAGGAAAAACTCTCTACAGCATAAAGATATATATATATATATCATATATATATATATCATATATATATCATATATATATATATATATGATATTTTACATTAGTTACCCATTCCACAGCGCATTGCATTTATGATTTCTGTCCTTGTCTGGTGCTGCCTTTGTGGTGCAGCACCTACTTAAAGGATCTTTGCTGTCCTATTGCTGATTTACACAATAGAAATGCTGGTAGGACGCTGCGCTCTGTCTCACAGGGTCTTCTTCATGTTCCTTTCTCTAGGTCCTCTACGATGCAGTATCGTGCTCTTTCGGCTGTGGGTCAAGCTGCATGGAATAGCCTCCCATTGGACTCCTCGACTCTATCTAAGAACTCTCTACCATATTTTTATTCAACTCCGAAAACTGTCTTTATATGGTCGAGATTGGACCGGGATCGCCTCTAAGTAGATTTCTGAAGAGGCGCTATATTAAGTTTCATTGATTGATTGATTGATTGATTGATTGATTGATTGATTTGACGGTCATTTTGAACAACTAATATATATTTATACATTCACTCGTACCCCACTTCAATTTCTCCTCTTCCTCCCACCCCTCATTCCAGCTCCTTTCCGTTTTTCTTCAGCCTCCGACCTACTCAAGCTCAGGCCCCTTCTGCTCACCTACTCAAGCTCTTTCCTCTTCTTTCTCTTCCTTCTCTTCTTCTTCCTCGTGTACTTGGTCTTCCTTCTCTTTTTCCTCTTGCTCCTCCTCCTCTTCTTTCTTCTCCTCTTCTACTCCTCCTTCTCTTATTCCTCCTCTTCTTCTTCTTCGTCCTCCTCCTCCTCTTCTACTTCTCTTCGTATTTTTCTACTTCCTCTTCTCCCTCATCTTCTTCCTCCTTCTCTTCTTCCTTCTGGTGATACATACCGACAACATAGACGATTGCTGATTTGCGAGAGTACTTGTCAATCTCTTCAATCCATGAAGAAAGACTTTCGAATGACTCATAGCAACTGACGTCATAGACGAGTAGAATGGCATCAGCAGAACGATAGTAACTCTGGGTTATCGCTCGGAACCTCTCCTGACCAGCTGTGTCCCAGATCTGCAGCTATTTAATCAGATCAAACAATCATTCATTGACTCTTTCATTAATTAATCAATTTATTTTTGAATTCAATCCTTCATTCGTTCAATGGCTCTTTCATTCATTCGTTTTGAACTGTGGGTTAATGTGACGAGATGGTGATGATGATCATGATGATGACGATGATGATGATAATGATGATGATGGTGATGGTGATGGCGGTGGTGGTGATGATGATGATGATCATGATGATGGTGATGATATTGGTGGTGATAATGATGATGATGAACATTTGCTTAGACTATCCAGTGTTGGCATCCATCGGTATAAAGAAGTGTTAGCAACCTCATTTTTACAGTCAGGTTACTTGACGCATATGAATAAATTCCAGTCGTGGCTGGGCTTTAACCCTTAACTCTCGGTTGATAGCCGAATACTCTAACCATTAAATTTAACCCTTAACTCTCGGATGTTCACTATGTTACCGACCGGAGTCTTCCCTTTCTTGTTTGTCCTCTTAGAGACGGTTTTCCTCTTTCTCTCTACCTGACCTGAGCTTCGTCGTATCTTTCTACATCTCGTGACTGTTAAACAATCGCCAACAGGGGGCACCAAACGTTCTCCCTGTTCTGAAATATTTGTAACAAGTCCCTTCTTCACTTTGTCGTAGGGAATACTGGTCACTGATATTAACGACGCGTTTTTCCAGACACTTATCCACCGGATAACGCACCTTCCACTCACCATGTACCTCTCGCTCCATGTCCGTGTGTGAAATACCGGCCTCACACGTATAAATTATCATGCACCACGACTGACCGTCCTCTGCGTTATGCAGTTGTCCACCAACACCGTAATATATACTGAGACTTCGGGAAAACCCGGGGATTATCTATGACCACGTTAGGAAGCCAACAAGAATATTTATCGAAAGACCGTAAGACAATGAAGAAGAGGTATCACGGGGAAACCGCGAGTAAAGATATTGCGATCAGACACGCAAGTAAAGATATCGCGGGGAAATCGCGAAAGTGAGTATGATATATATTAACGAAACCGTACAGGTAAATATTTATTTACGGAAACACCTTCATTCCCGCAATTATTGAGGTCTTCGGCACCAGTCACGACCGTTTCTTGTAATCGTCAAACGCACCAATGAGGTCACCTTCCCCGTATTTATCGAACGTATCCATCGGAGAACTTTCCTCGTATTTATCGAACGTATCAACTGGAAAACCTTCCCCGTATTTATCGAACGTATCCACTGGAAAACCTTCCCCGTATTTATCGAACGTATCCACTGGAAAACCTTCCCCGTATTTATCGAACGTATCCACTGGAAAACCTTCCCCGTATTTATCGAACGTATCAACTGGGAAACTTATCCCGTATTTATCGAACGTATCAACTGGGAAACTTATCCCGTATTTATCGAACGTATCCACTGGAAAACGTTCCCCGTATTTATCGAACGTATCCACTGGAAAACCTTCCCCGTATTTATCGAACGTATCAACTGGGAAACTTTCCCCGTATTTGCCAACGTGTCCACCGGCCGCTCTCTCGGTCTGTACGATTGCTACTCCGAGAATCTACCCGGCTTGTATCTCTAATGGTCACCCGAACTTTCTCGGTCTCGGCAACCCGAACTTTCAAGATCTCGGTCACCCGAACTTTCTCGATCTCGGCTACCCGAGCTACTTCCACGTAGCCGACAACCCGAGTGAATAGACTGCTAAAAACGTCAGGATTAACTATGACCGATCTAGGTAGCCAACATTAATATTTATTGGTCACCCGAACTTTCTCGATCGCGGCTACCTGAACTTTCTGGATTGCGGCCACCCAAACTTTCACGGTCTCGACCACCCTTGTGTATAGATTGGTAGTACTAACTATGACCGCTATAGGTAGTCAACAATAATATTTCTCGGCTACCAAAACTCTCACGGTCCAGGATTATTCCCAGACTATCTCTCTGTCGGCCGCCGAGGCCTCTTTCGGCATATGCGGTCGGTCCCTTCTGGGACTCACCCAGTCTGTATAACTCACGGCCACCCGAGATCTTTCTCGGTCTGTACGAACGGCTAACCCGGGCTTTACCCGGTCTTTACACAGACCTGTGATTTATTTATTTCACTGTCGGATCTTTCCGAGGAAGCAACCTCACAATCGACTGCAGACTTTCTCGCGATCGATAACTGGGTGGGGCCCCAGCCCTATCAGATCGGCGGAGTCGGTCTCAACACCAGACGCTCGGCTATAACTCGGACTAGTTTTTGAACGCCCCCTCGTCCGCAACTATATTTTTCGCAACTTGCCGTAACCAGACTTTGAACGAACGCTCACCGACCACACGGGTGTGCGGTACTAATCGCTAACCAAAGGATTCAATGCACCGTATATGCAGAGCAGTCGTCACCACTCTACAATATAAGCGACGCACCGTATGTCAGGCTTTAGTCGACCCGATTGATGTATCTGCACGCTACACACTGGCTTAAAAACGCTGTTCGGTCTTCCTAACCGTGCGCCTGCCCGTCCATCTGTCTGCTTGTGTGCGTCTCGCAAACATAGGTCAATATCATAGGCACGTACGCTAGGCAGTTAACACTGCATAATTCGATACTTTAATAGGCCTACAAACATACACTCTTACATACACATACGTAGGGATACGCAATAGTAAGTATAATAATAAAACGAATCGGAAATGGATGCCATGCTAGCTCAAAGTAATCTAACCTTGACGATGTTGTCTTGATCGACCTGAATCGTTTTGATCATCAGATCGACTCCAATCGTTGAGTTCTGACACAATGGAAAGATATTCTGACAGAAACATAACAATGAAACGAAGCTGTTCAACAAAGATTAATTAAGTCGCCTTTGGAAAAACTGTAAAGTAATTTAGACCTACTCCTAGACGTACTGCGGCTGTGTCAGTTTGAATTGTATGGCCTAATACTCAAATTCACTCTCTTTCGTTTAGAGTTATAGGCCTAACTTAGGACTACGTTTATGACTAATTATGAGATGCCCGCACCATAGTAGCCAGCCTATCGTGCGTCTTATGGCCAACATATTTCAATTCGCCCATACATGACACAGCGAATATTAATTAATATTGAATTAACTAAATCAATATAAAGGTTGACCGTGAGTACAGTTAGGCTTGTAGTCTGGTAATTGCTAAGGCTGTCGTTTAAGACTACACATAAAATGACTTAATCCTAATTGATCACAGATAATATGAAAGTTTATCTCAATTTGCCATTTTTTTCGATGGATAGCCTGCGTTTAATAAATCCGTCTATATTATGAAATCGATCGTCATAGAAATAATTCAATGAGACCACGTGATCTGACCTGAGTGAACTGACTGACCATCGACGTCTTTCCAACTCCTGAATTTCCTATTAATACGACTTTAAACAGAAGATTGTATTCATCCATTGTGTGATTAAACGTATACTTATTACTTAACCAACCAAAAACAATGAGGTTAAACCCGTAGATATATTAGATGGTTCTTTTCACACCCTTTAGCATCCATCATTCTCTGGTCAATTGGCTTTATATCGTGCCAGTGGTGTGCAAACTGTAAAGGATCTTGTTTGCAGGGCCTCGTAAGAGAGAGAGAGTGCCGTGTTGGCCGTCAACACGTCGACAACTTTGACGACAGCCAACACTAGGTGGCCCTCAAATGACGCATCGTTCATGCTGACTCATTGCTCTATCATAATTATATTCAGAGTAATGGTAACGCGTGCAAATATAAATGCATAAATTGCCAAAATTAGTCCCACGCGACGTGTACCGCATAAAGGAGTTTCCAGTTCTGTGTAGGAAGAGATCAATCGGTTCAGCGTGTTGATCTCGTTGAAAATAATATGGCGTCCTAAGCAACATCGAATAGAAATCTCGATTCCATTCTCTGTTGTTTATAATAAAATATGTTGAGATCAGTTTCACTTTCGATATATAGCCTAGCCCACGTGACGACAACTGCATAAACCACTATATCATCAATATAGACGGGTAGCACTATATTTTGTCGTGTGATGTACCTACACAAAAATTTATAACAAGCTAGTTTTATAAGAAATTGATTTGGAATTATAAGTTGTATTTCCAACACAAGATATCAAGAAAACGGTACATTACTATCTTTGCACGATTGTAACAAACGACGGATTATTTTCTTGGCGTAATGGGACGTTGTGGGTCAATTCCTAGCGTTAAAATGTGTGTAAATCGGCATGTTGATGTTTTAGTAGTGTTGATCGGAAGTTGTTATTTTAAAATAATTTTCTATGAAATTGCACAAATCTCTTGCTTTATTTTTAAAATCTCGGGGTATTTAGTTTTAGGTAAATGATTACTATGAGTTTGTATCGATTATCTTTATTTTTGCGTTGAAATAGGCCTATCTAGCCTACCTAGTAAACTGGCCGAGCATAAGAGCCGGCAACTTGCAAGACTCAGCGTGCCTTATATGTAACAATTATTAATTCAATACGAAGATTTATATAGCGCCCCTTCAAGGCTGCTACTCAGGAGCGCCCACGATCCCATCACGGCTGAAAAGAACGGTTTTTTAAGACCACTATAAAAAAAGCCAGAGTGGACCCTGGTGATAACTTGACATTAGCGTCGTCTGGGGGTCAAGTGGACGGGGGATCAACCCAAATCATCGAAACCCGAATCCTCTTCTACATAATTGGCAAAGGCAATCTCAATACTTAGGTCTTTAAGCTTAGTCACTTCTTGGCCATCGACACTTCCTGTTCTAATTAATTTAAATTGCGAAATTTATGTTAACCATCAAATGAGTACGGTGTGTGAATATGGCTTGTTATATTCGATAAAATTCCCGCTGTTATCGTGGTAACCTTTTGACTACTAGGTCTTCTCGATGGTAGCCCTTGCCGACCCGAGTTAACAGATCTATAAAAGAATCGCCAAATAGAATTATAGTTCACTGAGTTGCGGCCACTTTCCAAGTATCCAATTATTTTAACCTTTTGACCTTTAAATGACCTTGTATCGTGTTGGCCTTTGACTACTAGGTGTAGTCGAATGTAGCCATGGCCAACTTGAGCTAACAGATAAAGAGTGTTTAAGAGTCACTCAGATAGAGCAATATTTCGCTGAGTTATGGTCATTTTCCCATTATTTTAACCTTTCGACCTTGAAATTACCTTGCATTATATGGACAAATGGTTGCTAAGTCTTCTCAACTGTAGCCTTTGCTGGTCTGAGCTAACTGGCAAAGAAATCACCCAAATAGAATAATATTTGGCTGAGTTATGACCATTTCCTGTACATAATGTTGACCTATGGGCCAATTTTTAAGTTCCTCTTTGGAGTGACCACGGCTGGTGGTCAGATTTTGTGGGATTTTCCATGTTATTCAGCAATGATTGCCAAGGAGGAAGCTGTTAAACAGCTTCTAAAGCAATTTTGACCAAGTTGATATGCCATCATTGAGCTAAATTCTCTGTACTGTTGTGACTGTTTACTCGTTAGGCGTCCATCTTTGATTTTAAGGACCATCTTGGACTAAAGTACTGTCTGGGACTTCTGTGGTATACAATATAATGTTATAACAATCCTTTTAATTTTAATTTTTAGGTTCTAGGCCCTATGCAATTCCCCTATAATAGATTAAATGATATTTTATCAGGGAAAAGGTGGTCAAATTGGAATTGGGCCCAAAAATGGGGCCCGGTGGCCCAATTTTCTGCTATCTTCACTGGGGTGTATTACAATGTATGACACATTTTGCTTATTTTTAGCTTGTTACAAATTTTTTAAGGTTCGGCCATCCAGCGACTCTACTAATAGGTATGTATGTATATTGAACCTCAACAAACAGTTATTTAAATAATGTTTGACTTCAGTAGGGAACAAGCATTGAACTGAAATCGTGGAGTGCATGGTTAACCTAGCCAGTGTTTCTCAACCTGTGGGTCGCGACCCCCACGGGGGTTGCCTTACGATTTGCCAGAGGCCGCCTGGAACCCTCATTAAGTTTTTATACAACGGTTGGTTGTCGGCGTAGTTTCTTCATCTTTTCAATCCGGCGTATAGTCAGCGCAGTTCTCTTATATTTACTAATTATTCAATCATGATTATACAACAACTACTGCACTGGAGCGATTAAAATTAATCTTTACCTTTTCTTGTACTTATTCATCTAGTTCTCCGCCTCTTCATCAGGTTCAAATGTCCGCAACGTCACCACTCCTCGCGCTGTTGGGCTTTTTCTTTCAGCTATCCAGCTGTCATCACCCAACCAAGCATCATCTGTAGCCTATTGGTCCTCGTCTTGTCTGCATTTGTTCTTCTACGACTGTTCTTGGGCTGAGTCTCCTCTCAGAGTGTAACCAATCAATTTTCTTTGCCTCGTTCTTACTGTGTATGTTAGTGTTCTTTAAATTTTCCATCGTTTCGTAATTTTGTGTGTGTTCTGTCTAGCTGATTTTCTCCATTTTATCCATGTCCACATTTCAAGAGCCTAGAGTCTTCTTATGTCTCGGATCCGTACAGCACCACATTCCGTATCAGAATCTTCATTCTTATCTTCAGATTCCTGGGTAGTTTTCCTCTCAGTGTCAGTACCGTCGAGATGGGAAGCTCACGGGAGGGGGCTGCTGCCCCGGGGCCTGGCTCTATGGCAGGAACCCGTAGATGTCCAAAAGTTTTTCTAACCGAGGAAATCTATGAGGCTGTGCAAGAAGAAACTTAAATAACTTGACTTATTTACGTTTTTTAATTTATGGAAATCTCTCATTTTCGTCTGTGTATTCCAATTTCCGGTTCATAAGACGCATGATCGAAAATCTGTTGATGATTGATGTTCATCATGTCTAACAGTTTAAAATCGTTTACTGAACGTCAATTTATTAATTGTAAGTTGAGTAATTTTCCAACTAAATAATACTTTAACTTTTTACAAATCGATATCATATAAGTAGGTCCAGCTTGTGTGTTGGGAGGAGGGGGCAGTCTGTACTCGTAGAGTAATCAATGACACACTGGCGCGCAGAGCAGAGGAACCGAGTTTGATTCCATTTCCTGGAGCCCCGTAAGGCTGATTGTCCTTTTTTCGCGATGTGTAGCGTAATGATCCTGGCTGCCGACAGTTAGGTTTGACTCCTATAGTAACTTTTCATTGTTCGTTAATTATTGCTGTACTTGTAACTTAAGCATAGACCTACCGCGGTTTGTTAGTCTGTGAACAATAAAAGAAAATTATCACTTTTCCCTACTCTAAAACAACGCAATGTAGGCATACCTACGTGCTTAGGGCTGCACTCCGCCGACCTACATTCCAAAGTTCACTGGGTTAGGGTTACCAAGGTTCTAAAACAACATCAATTAGGTGAGGTCATCTGTCAAAATTGATAATTTATGTGAAATTGACCATCAATCTGCCTATTGACCACTACTATGGCTTGTTCCACAGACCATAGATAGACTAAGTAGACATTGCAGTCAGTAATAGTAAGTTAACAAACCATAAAAGTCTATAACCTGGACCTGGTATAGGACTATAGGCTGCAACTTTCCTGTAAGCCTGCAATTGCCAATTTGGAAAACTGGAACCGGAGACTACAATTTTCCGACAGGAAGTGAAATTAAACGACCGAAGTGGAATTAAATGGGTACTCGTGTAGAAATAAATTACTCGAGTAATTTTGGAGTCGGGTCCTCGCGAGTACCCGGGTACCCAGGTATATAAGTTTTCAATTACAATTACCCCCGTTAGACCTAATCATGATCTCTCAATTCCATGCCACAGATATAGATACGTCTCTGCCCCAACCATAGATAAAATGTTCCTACTCCGGAACGTACACATACTTCCAGTTCTGACAGCTTCATTACATATATGACATAGTCATCAGACGTTTTCATCATCGATGAGTCAAAGAGCCTTGGTCAAGGCGTAATTACAGCCATTCAATCCGCAAACGTCTGATTTGTCAACGGTTTAGATATGTTGCAGAACCAGACCATCACTCTGGCTCCTTGGAATCTATAACTCCTTGGGCCGTCCGTGTCAAGCCCGTCATCATCAGTTTATTCTCGTGAACATTTTTATTTCAGTGATGATCCAGTTGTAATAATCAATAATAATTATGTCATCAAAGTAATTTTTTCGTAAAAGGATTCTTAAAAATTAAGAAACGGACAGACAGACTACCATAAAGTATACTAGGCCCAAAAATAAAGTTATACACATGGAACCAGCTTATTCATGAAGGCAGAGTCAAGCCCGAAAGGTTACACTACACAAAATAGGCCTACGGTTGCTCGAAGATTACAGAGAGCAGAGGCGCCAAACCCCTCTGAGTGATGGAGGCAAACCCCCAGTCCCAAGTGCCAGGAAGGTAAGATATCCCCCTAAGCCGGAAAAAATGTTCTCACCACCTGAAACTGGATGCATTTGCCTTCGGATCCTCTGTCTGGACGCCTCTGAGAGAGTGAGTTATTGGACAATTTTTCCCAGCAGTACCTGTCGGAAGTTCTGAACATACCAACATAACAGATTCCAAACTTCTTTTCTCCGTATTACATAATCCAAGATTGACCTTCAACAACTGCTTCCACGCTGTCCCCTTCGCCCTCTTTATTCGCCAATTAAGACCTAGATCAAACATAAGCATTAATGGCATACACTCTAAATGTATCTCAGAAGATACATTTAGATTGTGTAGAGTAACTAGTTTGTTTCTTCAGTTCTAGATACTCTTATTGTCCACTGTCACTCATGCCAGCATTTCTGATGTTTCTAAAGATTGTTTTATATCAAATAAACGAATATACTAATTCTGGCAAATTGTTGCGTTTATAGCTCTCAGCGCAGTCGGTTGGCTGAGACTTACTCAGCCGATTAACTACAAGTGCTCCTAAATTGACACTCAGAGTTTCCGGCATCTCGAAACAGGTCAAGATGGCGAACGTCGATGGAAAAAAGGATTTGAAGAATGTGAGCAATTGTCTTGTCGTTTCAAAGCAGATTTTCATTGCGATGTTTGGAACTAACGTTATTTGTCAGCGAAATTTAATATAGTTTGTTGCCATTTTCTCGTATATTCGTGTTAAACATACTTTGGAACCTATGCCTCGTCATCCGGGTGTTGGTAAAATGCGAACCGGCGAACTGCGAACCGGTAAAATGCGAACCAAAATTCGCACCATAGGCGCGAACGGATCAGGTTAAGGCATCGTGAGGGTCCGTTAGGGTCAGGGTGGACATGGTGAAGGTCGGTTACGGTTAGTGTAGTTGATATGTAGATAGGGCTCTGGGTCATGGCTAGTATCATTTATAGATAATTACCGAAAACCTTTGGCCGCATAAATAAAAATATATACAAATGCCAACCATAGGCGCGAACCGGTCACGTGACTTTTGTCAGCCAATCGAAGACAAGTTCGCAAACGGTTCGAATTTTACCAGTTCGCGGTTCGCAATTTACCCACACCATCATCATCCATGTTATGACGGGTGGCGTAATCGTAATCTTGAGATTTTGACGCACCGAAAAAGAGAGGTCGTGCTGACCACCCTATTTATAGACGCTCAGTCAAAACAGAATCGATAGACAGGTTGGGTCAGAATCTGTTCGAGGTCAAATTGCAAGGATTGGAAAGCAGACGAATAATATTGTTTGGAACAAACTCCAGGACCAACCCGAAATATCGAAACCTGAAGTCCCTAAAACGCTGAAAAGGCCAAAAAACCCTATTCCCCCAAAACAGCAAAGTAATAATGAAAAATGCTGAACTGTTTCAAAGCAGCACAATTCTTTCATCCATCCAGCTTTTGCATTAATTCTTTTCATCGATCCAGCTTCCATTTAAGCAGAATCCTTTTCATCAATCCGGCTTTGTTTTCGGGTATACGGCGGAAATCAGTTTAGGAAATTCGGGTTTCGGCGATTCGCTACACTCTCCAAACTCCCTCCAGCACTAACAGAAATATCAGATCCATTGTATGAACTCACCAAATCCACTCAAAACTTAAAACATTGTTTTTTCACAAATGCTATCTTGAATCCTCCACCTTGCCCTCCCATTCTCACTGTTTCAACCCCAAACACTATCCACCTTAGCCGTCTGACTGTCTGCCTGCCTGACTCTCTGGATTTTGATCCTTGACTCCAATTTGGTTTCTGTGAATAAGCTGGTTCCCGCGACGTCGCTTTTGTGAGTGGTGTAGAAATGTTGAGATTATGATTAGATTGCAGCGGCAATGGAGATTATACTAATTATAGTAAGAAGAAGAATAACAATAATAACAATAACACTCTTTATTGATGCAAACTGACAAGTGCACAGTTAGGAAACGTGATAATTATAATAGTATAATTTGATAACGAGTTTAGCAGGAGTTGAATTTAATATAGGAGTGCCAACTCTGAACCAGTGGTGTAACAAGCGGGTGGGATTGGGGGCACCGGCCCCCAGTTTTTGTGTTCAGTGCCCCCCATGTGTCTCCCCTCTAATTGGTTCTTTTTCTATGTTTCTCCAATAGCTTTTTATATTTGATGATTTGGCTATTGTGGGGCAATAAATTTCCAACACTTCAAAGTTTGTTTTTACTATCTGTGCTTATTTATAGCAGGTATAAAAACTGTCATTTACCAAGGAGAATAATGCATGTTTGGTTATTCATCTATAATGTATCACAATGTTCCTACCCAAAATACAGAAAATTTCTGACAGTAAAATATTCGTCATTGGCTAAAGAAATAGCCTAGTGTTTGGTCTACAATCATGAAGTCGGGTTTCAGATCCCTGCAATGTCTGTTGGAACATGCTCCTCATAGCTGACTCCGCTATAATGATTTCCTAGCATGGAAGATTTTCGTGAAGCTGCTCTCTTGGTGATGTAGGCTGGTGAAAGACTGTGGCAATCTATAGTTCTATGTAAGTCTAGTGCGCGATCGGTCTTTCTTCCAGCCATCATCCGGCCCTAGTATACAATCGTGACCTATGACATTTTGCAGTCTTAGTTTGACAAAAATCGTATCCCAAGAATCCAATCTACGAATCTAAAGTTGTCCCATTGACCATGATGACCCCGGATAGTGAATTGGGCAAAAAACTCACTCATTAGGAAATTGGTAATAATAAATTAGTTTCGGCTATTGATTGGTGTCAACCAAGTGATCGCACAATAAACGAGTGTTAGGCCTACACTGACCTAACCCTTCAAGATGGAAGCTCTGAGAATGAGTGATGAACGCTGTTGCAATGACCATGTTACCAGCCTTATGATGATGGAAAGATTAATTTGCATGCAATTTGACTGTATATTGTACAAAAAATAGGCCTACTTTATAATGTATACTTAATAGCGTTCTGCATATCTCATTTCTATGGAGTAATTATGATAAGATAATTTCTCAGGATATTTTGTTAAGATATATTGTCCCCCCCCCCCCCCCATTGAAAAGAAATTTCTGGTGGGGCAAAATTAAAAAAGTAGGGTCGAAAATTTTGTTTGGGCGCTTCTCAATTTTTAGGGAAATTATTCCCCCCACTTTTCAAAACCTTGTTACTCCTCGGGGCAGGCAGGCATAAATCCACTAGTCTGGCTTAGCAGGGAGAATTAAGATGATTGGTCCACTTTGACGCAGTTTCAGACGTTAAAGAGGGTTTAAGAGAGACCATAGTTCACTTTGGTATTGTCGGACGATGAACTTAATTATGTTCTTCGTTTTCGCCGTCACAAAACGATAATAATAACGGTGATCTTCGTTTAATCAGAAGTTTTAACACTGGTTGACACGTCACATCGCCGAACACACGACCTTTAGCTTGCAGTGGTCGAGTCAACTTTTTCCAACATGCAAGTTAAATAATAGTTGAGTAAGGCATCATAATTTATACATAGTAATTTTTGTGGAGGAGTAATATTTTGATAACAGGGACATTTGTGTTTTAAAAAAATCATCTGTTAATTAAAAAAATGAGCATAATAAACTTTCTTGCCAGATCAAGTCCGAAAATAACCTATAAATAGCTTGCGCATGCGCAACTAGCCATAATCGCGCGAGACATTGATGCAGGGTTTTCCCACGCCCATCCAAGTCTCTGACCTGTTAGTCTGGTACCAACAAATCGCTTATGCACGCCACTTCCCCGTAGTCTCAAAATTCAGCCTACGAAGTCCGTCTTTGGGCGCAAAGCTGGACTAGACTTACGATCATTTTGAAAGCCTTCGTGCACGTGGCCCTTGCTCTGAACAAACCCATTCTGGGACATTTCCCAGTTTCCACTATGATGAATAGGGTTTCCAACTGTGAACAAACCCATTCCAGGATATTTCCCAGTTCACACCATGATGAAATAACAAACCGCAATAAAAATAAAACCCGCTGCGTTTTCGTTTTTTGCTAGGCTTATGAAGTTACATATTTTGTTTGATATATTCGAGACTTTCAAGTCCTTAATAGAAAGTCGATTATTCAAAGCACTTATAATTAAATTATGATTATGAGCATTGAGAATTAAGATATTGTATTACAGTTGGTCTATTGCTCAATCCATGTTGCTTGGATTTTGATAACGTAACGGAATCGTATACTCTGTTCTAATTACTTAGGCCTACCTTTTCCTGGATTCTGGGTCACATTTGGTAGGGCATAACTGAGTAGACAATTTGCACTGAGTACCAATTCCGAGTATTTGGAAGCACTATTTTCCGGATCCAGGTATGAACCGATTTGTAGTGACATAGCTTTTACCCAGTGAGTAGCTTCCACAGGCGAATCTTAAAATTTGCGACTTTCGTCACTGTGGCCGTTTGGCATCATGAATGATTAACACAATAAATATTTGTGCCTTTAACAACTATTAATACGGCATAAAATGTTTATATTTCGTATTTAGATTGTTAAATGTTTATAAAAAAATTATTGAATAAATTTTTTTTTAGTTTTAATTTTGTGTGTGTGTGATATTTGCTGATTCAAATACTTCCGAATAGTCCCGAAAAACGTGATTTTAGGCCGAGGCGAATGTCTGAGGCGATTTCCGGTTGTGCCCTAAATATTGGCATTACTCGAGATGACCCGGGTCTGATCCCATTTCCGGACGCTACCCTAATTTGACTGGTAGACAGAGTAATGAAATTGAGGTTGCAGAAAAAGATGTTTTAATTAAGTTTTGAGTGAATGACAGAGATGACAAAAGGTGCTGTTTTGTATTAGTCTATTGGATGGATGAGATTATTGTCATAATTCTGGCACTAATTGAGCATACATTTAGTATCGTGGCTTAAAAGTTTCGTGCAATATGCAGCATCTTTGGGCCTTCTGCAATTAGCCTGAAGGAATATGGTGGGCGTTTTAAATGGCACATGGAGTATAAATCACTTACCATCACGATTCTTAACCGACCCTTACAGTACAGATTTTTAATTAATAATATTGACCTCCTTTGACAGCTTCAAGGTGCGCTCATGACCATTTACCAGAACAGCAATGGCACAGCAATTGTACGCAAAAGATGTGTTCAAGCTGTCCACTCATTAGTGGACTTAGGATGGACAAATCTGTGCTTAGCCTTGAAAACCATTTGATGATCATGTAACATGATGTAATGTCTTTGCTGTGATCTCTATATCTGGAAAACTTAATCGATGAATAAACAATTTTATTATGAGTTTCTAAAAAGTTATTTTGATCTATTGACAGTTCTCAAAGATCAGAAAATGTGAGCTAAGTCTTTTGAAATTTGAAGTATCTCTGCAGACCCTGCGAAGGTGTTGATTGTGTAGAACAGCATTTCCCAAACTGTGTTCCGAGGAACCCTAGGGTTCCGTGAGGTGACTGCTGAGAAAAACTTTCAGATTTTTGTGTGTTAAGTTTCCATATCGGTCACTTCATAAAATTTACTAAGTGTCCTATTATATTCTAGCTTGGAAACTGGCGATATCAATACAAATAATTAGATGTAATGTATGAAAGCAGGGAAACAGATTGATCTCTACGGACATGACGTTGTTGTGATATGCCGGATAAAAGTTTTTCTTATTTAGAGAAGCTTGTTTTTGCCTATTTTGAGATGCGGTTTACTTCATAAGTTTGTTTACGAATAATCTTCAAACAATTTCAGATAAATTTCAAGAATTTTCCATAGGAGACTTTTTGTGTAATGTTCTGCATAGGTCCTATAACCTAATATGGAAAAAAGGTCAAAAAATTACCCTTGTTAATAAATAGCTTCGTAAATTAATCTCCGTGGCAAGCCAGTTAAGCCTCGTTATCGTCGGTTGTAGAAGTGAGATTTGTGAAAAGAATTCTGTTTAACTGTGAGCTGGGTTGATGAAAAATTTTTTTTTTAACTGGGAGCTAGATTGATGAAAAAAATCAATCTTAAATGGAAGCTAGATTGATGAAAAAAAATCAATCTTAAATGGAAGCTAGATTGATGAAAAAAATCAATCTTAAATGGAAGCTAGATTGACGAAAAAAATCAATCTTAAATGGAAGCTAGATTGATGAAAAAAATCAATCTTAAATGGAAGCTAGATTGATGAAAAAAATTAATCTTAAATGGAAGCTAGATTGATGAAAAATTGTGCTCAAATGGAAGTTGGATTGACGAGAAGATATCCTCCTTATGCTATAATTTTATCCTGTTTACGGATTTATAAAGCGCATCTCACAGTACAGCCTAATCAGAGGCGCTCCCAGTGCGAAGAACTCGTAGAGAAAAGAAAAGTCTTAAAAGAACGAGCAGATAATGAAATGAAAGGATGCAATGAAGAAAAGAATCGTGCATAAATACAACCTGGATAGAAATGAGAATTTCACTTGACGTGGAATCTTTCTCATTATTAACGCTTCCATTTCGATTGAAATCCTTTCATCATTGTCGCTTTCATTTAAGCAGAAATCTCAATATCAATCCAAGTTCTTGTAATGCAGAATTCTTTACATTGTTCTAGCTCCAAGTAAAACATAATATTTTTCATCAATCCAGTTCCCAGTTAAACACAATTCATTTGATCAATCCAGCTCCCAGGTAAACAATTCTTTTCACCAATCCAGCTGCCAATTATGCAAGATTCTTTGTTAAATACATGTTCAAACAATGGCATCAATTTACGACGATAAAATAAAATTTTACGGAAGGAGAATGCACATATGTCATTGTCATCGATAGGCTATTTGTGTTAGGCCTATTATTGATCCATAGCCCAATCTAGGCATAAACCTGTTATTATCTGCATTCTTAAGCAATGTACGTACAACTGAATATAATGGTTTTGAACGGGGTTCTGCGGAACATTTTTTATATCAAAAAGGTTCCGTGGCCAAAGAAGATTGGGAAACGCTGGTGTAGAATGACGTGAGAAGTTCTGCTTCTTGAAATTGACATTTTGTCGGACTTGTCAAGAATTGCTTGCAACAGATTATCTCTATGACAGCAAAAGTGATGCAAGAGACAATCTGATCTGACTGTCTAGATTAATAGAGAAGGAGAATTTCTTTTCAGAATTTGTCTTTTTTTCTGTTGTTGTTTTTTATGCTATCAAGAATTCATCATTTGTGTCTTGATGACATCATTCTTTTAAGAAAACTTTGTAATTTTACTAATGTGTTCGTCTTCAGCTGAGTTCTCTTTTTCATTTCTCTAGCAAGCCAACATTCGAAATGCCAACCTGGCCGGCCATGTTGGCTTTGACAGTCTGCCAGATCAGCTCGTCAACAAGTCAGTTGCGGACGGTTTCTGCTTCAACATTCTCTGCATAGGTATGACTTTGGTTATGGTTTTGGTTTTGTTTATGGTTATAGCTATATACTCGCTGACCATCGTACAAACTGATTATGTGAAAAATTGAATATTGGTCATTTTTTATTGATTACATTCCTGTTCTTTACATCACGTAGCTCTTTAGAACCAGACTCAGTGAAATTCATAAATACTCTTTTCAACATATTCCAAATCCAACTGTTGAACTGTGATATGCTTGTAGACAAATATCTTGCTTAAATCTCTTTCCTCTGCTTATCTAAGAACTGGTTATAATTATGATTAGCCTCTGCAGCCTCTTCTTCAATGGAATGAGGGCTCACAACAGCAAACAGAGTAGAAAATTAAACCTCATAATTGAACATCTCTGAAGTTGACTGAACTGTCAATGAATGAGTTATAATTGGTTGGATTTTATTGCAATGATTTGGTTTTTGCCAAGAAATATTTTGCATTGGATTTGAGGAATCAGAATAATAATGATGATGTTGAATATAAAAAGATTGCAGAACAGACGAGACTGCTTCCTAGATACAAATGTACTCACAGGATAGGTTAGAGTGGGAGATAGAGAGAGAGATAGACAGACGGATGGATGGACGAATGGAGAGAAAGAGGAGCCGACAGAGAGAGAGAGAGAGAGAGAGAGAGAGAGAGAGAGTCTAATCCTAACGCTTCCTTAATTCCTGCTTACTTGTCCTCCAGTAGCCACTGATGTGTTCCAATGAGAGTGAGTGAGTTGGGAAGGAGGAGGTGGATGGGGGGAGTGAAGTGGTGGAAATGGCGGATAGATGAGGAGTGGAGCTGATGATGATAATCTGGGGTATTTGATGATTATATTTGCTGCTGTCCTATGTGCTAATGCATGATGCATGTGTGATCTACGATTAGACTGATCTGCATACTATAGCATGCTTCAGCAGATAGATGATGAGGAGGAGGAGTAGGATGCAGTCGTCAGCCGATTCGCTCCGTAGGTGGCTAATGCTCTATGAAACAGAGCATTCCCCCAGCAACAGCAGTAGCAGCCGTTGAATGTTTCATCGTGCGTGAACCCCAAGTGAGCCCAGGTCAACACGGATAGACCGTCGATCGGTTAATCAAAACACGGGCCTTCGTTTATTCACGAGGGACATCGAATGTGTGAGAGAGATTGAGAGAGAGCAAGGCTTTCATGAACATTCAGAACTTCATAATTATGTAACAGGTCTTCGTAAAGGTCAACGTTGTTGGCCTCTGTAAACGCCTGTTGCTCTTTATTCATCACACGAATCCAACCATTTCCTCTCTCAGTCATTGTTGTAAGATAGGACAACTAGACAACTTTTCTAGTTTTCTAGTTAAATATATAAATATATATATATATATATATATATATATATATATGTCATCTCTTTTATTCTCTGTGACCTAATTGCGCTTTCTTCTTCTACAGTTACCCATAAACGGCTAACTTCTGGTAGAATACAATGTGACTATTACTCAACATTGACGCTGTTTTGAAATATTTCTGTTTTCTTTCAAAACACAAGAAACCATACTTATTAAATTAAACCACAGCTCAATCGTGTTACGCGTTTTGTGAGCAACATTGACCATATAATAATTATTACTGAATTCAGATCCACTTTCTCAGCAGCCTAGGTTTCCTGCCATTCACTTGGTTTCCTGCCATTCACTTGGTTTCCTGCCATTCACTTGGTTTCCTGCCATTCACTTGGTTTCCTGCCATTCACTTGTAGGCCTCTGCCACCAACTTATTAACTATGCATTAGAAACACTTGTTGAAGTCAGAGCTTATATGTATATATACATATATGTATATATACATATATATACATATATGTATATATATATGTATATATATATATACACAGGTGGCAAACACATAGTAAGATCCAACACATTCGATTATATAAAGGTTTGGTCAGTCTGAATTGTGTATTTGTATATATTTTTATATTGTATATATATATATATAATTTATATAAATATATATATATATTACTACATGTACATACATGTACTTTTATATACAGGGTGGGACAAAAAAAGTAGCCCCATACGGAAGTTTGATAATATTTCGGGCCTTTCGGCTAAAAGTAGGAAATATTAAATGAAATTTTATAGGCTGAAAACCAATTCATATGTGCATATAACTGCCAAAATTGACTAAAATATTTAAAATATAACAAAAGTTATATCACTTTTGATGAGTGCAACCAACGATTTTTGATGGTCAAAAAACATTTAATGCTGCGAAAGTTATAAAAGGCGAATTATGAAGTCACCTCTCAAGTAGTTGTAATAAAACACACTTCATAATTACTATTCTTGAGAAAAGAAATTGGAAATTATCGCACATGAAAGTCACTTTGACGTCATCTAGCAAGCAGTCGATTAAATTGGTGAATGAGAATGTTTTGCGATTTTATAATAATCATTTTATAATAGCATTTGTAACAAAATAAACATGGGCAAGGTGTCAATGACAGATAAAATGCGTATACAGACACTTCATGAATCATAAGCACGATCTTGGAGACAATGCTGTAATCAAAGCTCACTTTGAAATCACTGGAGTTGAGCACTTGTAGAAATATGTGAACGCATTGATGATAGGGGTGCTCGGTGGAGCGTCGTAAGAGCAGCGGAAGGCAGTAATCTATCGACACCCAACAAATATCGAACATGTTGACGAATTTATTTGCTCACAGAATAGCAACATCAGAAATCATCTCAGTACCCGGCGAATTTCAGCAGAATTGAACATCAGCCGCACGTCTGTTAGAAAAAATTGCTATGGAAGACCTGAACCTCATCGCTCTTCATCACCGATGCAGTGACCCAATCAAGTCATCAAAACTTGCCAAATAGACTGAGAATATGTGTGGCTACTGGTGGTAGATGCAGGTTGTGACACAATATGATGCTTGTTTTATAACAATTACTTGAGATGTGACCTCGTAAAATCGTTTTGTCACTTTTACCGTATAAACTGTTTTTTGACTATCAAAAATCAGTGGTTGCACTCATTAAAAGTGATATAACTTGTGCCCTGTGTGAAATATTTTAGTCAAATTTGGCAGTTATGTGTAAATATGAATTAGCTTTGTGCCTGCAAAATTTTATTTACTATTTTCTACTTTTGGCCGAAATATTGGCAATAAATCAGAGGGAGTAACTTTTTAATGGCCCATCCTGTATATATGAAGGAGGGTTAGTTCAATGTATGGAATATTTATATATTAAACTTGCATAAATGTGTATAGATAGATGAAGTGAATTCATTGGACGTCCTCCTCTGTTGGTTAATGGTCTGAGTCAGGGTTTGTGATAGACTCATCCAATGCTTTGTCTTCCTTTGTCATCGTCTGTCTAGTTGACCTCTCTCTCCCTCCCTTCGGCCTTCCCTCCCTCTGTTTATCTGCCGGTTGAGATATTTTTATGTATGCCTTTGTTGATCTGTGCTAGTCTCTCTTGTGTGTCTGAGTATATGTGTGGTTCTTTGATGATTTCTGTAACCTGCCTATTGTTCTGACTATATACCATTGCAGTTGTCCTCATTCATTTGTTTG